>OY744519.1:192577098-192642098 GCA_963556195.1 Sepiola atlantica | reverse complement strand
CACTAAGAAGATCCCCACGAGAAGAGTCCAGAGATGACTGGAACATTGGGGAGGCTTATTGCCATCCAAATTTCAGAGAAGACCAAAGGTCGTTGCCAGTGAAAAATCGATGGTAAGCGTCTGTTGTGATAACGCAAAGTCATTTGCAATAGTTATCGAAAGAGGTGGAAAGTACTGGAAATCTGGGAAGGCTTGTTGTCACTCAGAGTCCAGGTAACACCACCGGTTATTATCAGTGAGCAATCACTGACGATGACTTGTGTGATAAATTCTAGTGAGTACCAAAAACAACAAGAACAACAAAAACAACGACAAAAACAACTACAACAACATAAATAATAATAATAATAATAATAATAATAATAATAATAATAATAATAATAATAATAATAATAATAATAATAATATACCCAGCACCCAAAAGACAGACAAAATAAACAAACGTGTTCTTACTTTCTCAATAAGATGAAATCCATTTATGTAATTGAGTATTTGCATAAAAAAGATCGTTTCCCTTATATTACAGCCTCCATATAAATTCACACAGATAAGTGTCCACTATTCCGCAACGCAGTCCACACTAGCGTTTATTCTGCATTCTGTACAGTCTAATCCTAATTCTTACCTTATCTTTCACGCCTACCTATTCCTTACCGTAACCTCACCCTAAATCTACCAGATGCATGTCTAAACAGAACTCACAGGAGTGGGTCAAGTGAGTGTGCGAGCACTGCGCATGACTAGAATGGCTTTTTTTGGCCTAACTCATTATTCCATCTGCGAAAATAAAACAGGATTTAACTAATTTATACGGTCGCAGTCTGTGGAACCAGCGATTCCGAGTTCAAATCCTAATGCATCTCTTATGGTCAAGTACGCATTAATACAACTGAAAAGAAAACCCATGCCCCTCCTATCCCGGGGCATTTATCCCCAGCCATGGGGAGGAGGTCAGAATAATCACGTGTGTTCAATTACTCGTATACAATGCAACCTTTACGAACGATGATGTGTTTTTGGCATCAAATGAATCAAACGGTGTTGATATGCGTAAAGCAGACAACTCGAACCTAAGAGCCAGCTAGTATATTTTATTTGACGTTTCAATTTTGCTCAGGCGAAACGGCACGACGCCAGATTGGCGGTCACTTTGTTATTATGTGTGTTGATACAATAAGGTTTACTTGAGTCGATCGATGACTGTCTTGTTTGAACAGGGTCGGTTAATTGAATTCTTCCGTCTGTGCGTCCCATACACAGATCTACTTTAAGCACACAGACTTATTGACCGATATATATATATATATATATATATATATATATATATATATATATATATATATATGATAAAGAATAGAAATAGTGTTCCAACGTAATGGAAATTAGAATATTGTTTTGGTTTTCCTTTTTTCAATTTATATATATATATATATATATATATATATATATATATATGATGTATTTTTAGGTAATTATTTTTGTTGGTGATTGCAACGTTCGTTGTTTTTTTTTGTTTTTTTGCTCACTATTATTTCGATTGTCTCACTTCCTAAGTGATTAAGACGCAGAAAATTGCATTATTAGTCGCCCTAAACTTTATAAGACGTTAATATATATATTTTTTTATTAATCTTATACGTACATAAAAGTAATCCATGGATACGTGTTTCTGGATCACAGCCGTCATCAGCATGGCTAACTTAGACAAGGATCGAACCTTCGAAATTAATGTCTATAGACCAGCGTCTTTAACATTAGACCAAGACGCTCTGTCTAGAAATATGTACGATTTTTATCACCTAAATATTTAATGTATTTTATGTCATTATTTCTGTTGGTCATTGCAGCGTTCGTTGTTTGTGATTTGGCTTACTATTAATTACTTAAGGGATGTTGAGAAAAATTGAAATTCACTAAATTAATGTCTTATTACTACCGATCAAATTTAATGAAAATCTGCAACATTTGTCCTTTTCAAATGGAAAGTTGGGGCTTTATTATGCTCACATTGAAAATCTTCTCAAATACTCCAAAGAAACTGAAATTTTGGGATATTTATTCATTGATGTCTAATACCAATTGTTAAAATATCACAAAATCGAAAGTATCTGAATTTTGAAAAAGAGTTTCCACTACAACCGTTTACTCTTACTTTACATAAAGATAAAACTAAATATAGAGCATATTACGACTTCGTACACATATCAGCTGTGGTTCAAAATCTATAATGATCGGTTTATTATTTAGGGGTAATCCTTATACATCCAAATAGTTAAACATATACACATACCTAAATATATATATATATATATATATATATATATGAAACCAGTTGTAACATTTTAAAATACATAACGTAATGCGATTTTGTTCTGTGATGCCATCCAGCGTCGTTGAATTTAAATCGTCAACGACTTCCTGGAACAATGCGACAAACGTTCACTGTGCGTTTCTTCGCTGTCTTTTTTTTAAATTCCTTTCTTTCTCCAGAATTTTTGTTCATTTGCTTTTGACACCTGATTCGACGATGAATCGAAAACGTTTGTGAAACCTATGTAACATTTTTTTAATTATTATTTTGATACAGAAAAGACCATCAGAAAAATTGAAAAAAATTTCAAAAGCGTAATTAAACAAAAGAATTGTTATTATTAAAAATGTTTGTATACATGAGAAAATGCGTCCTAAATACAGACAATATATATATATATATACTATAAATATTTTTTAATTAAATATTAAAGTGTTTATTACCTATGAAGTGATGAAATAGAGAGGATTTGCATAGTTTACAAGTGTATTAACTCATCAAGTGTTCAAGCAAAGAATACAAATATAAATTGGCCTTTAAACCACGGTTTTCCAAAAGGAACGCTCTTATCGCTAGAATGACTAACACATAACAATTCAATATTAATCATTGGAGGTAAATATCTTGAAAATACAAAAATTAAAAAGATTTTTTGAATAATGTTGTAAAGAAAAAATATCTCAATATAAGTCATGAAACAGATCGGAAACAATTAAAATCATGGGCAGAGTGTTGTATCAAAGAGAGAATTATATATATATATATATATATATATATATATATATATATATATATATATATATATATATATATATATATTATGGTACAGAAAAATTAGTACGACATCCGTACCGTCGGTTTGAAGCACAGAAGGACTTAGCAATCCGGCTCTCTTCGGCTTCTGTTGTCATATGACAAATGACAACAGAAGCTGAAGAGAGCCAGATGGCTAAGTCCTTCTGTGGTTCAAACCAACGGTACGAATGTGATACTAATTTTTCTGTACCAAAATAAATAAATATTACGCTCTTAATTTTTAATTTTTAACTTTAATTCTCAATTAATCGAAGACTCTGCTGGGATTTTTCCTGATATATATATATATATATATATATATATATATATATATATATATATATATATATATATAATATTAATGCCTGTTCCTTCAGTTGTTGAACACTCTTGGCAACGGCTGCTTATAACAGGTTTAAACTCTCGCTGATTTATCAGATTGTTCATAGTGGCCTAGTGGGTTAAGGCGGCGGTATTCAGGTTTAAACATGACTTGTGTTATTGTGTTTCGAATCCTGCAACTGGTATGAATAATCATCTCTACACTGAAGATTCCTAAAAGGATAAAATGTATACGTATGTAGATAAAAACAAATGTGTATTTATATTTTATTCATTTATTTATTCACGAGCATCCATATCTCTTCTGAAATAGATATTCTGAGACTATATTTGCCAATGGACTTGGATAAGTGTATTACATTTTAGGAGGTTAAATATAGTTTATCACATACAGAAAGTGTATTTAATTATTTTATAGCGACACATAAATATTTGGCTACTAACTCCAAAGCGATCTAGACACTTTGCTACTAATTCCAAGACGATCTTGCAACTTGGCTACAAACTCAAAACATCTAGCAACTTGGCTGCTAACTCCAAGAAGATCAAGCAACTTGGCTATTTATTCCAGAAGGATTTAGCAACTTGGCTACTTACTCATAACCATCTAGAAACTTGGCTACTTACTCCAAAACGATCTAGCAACTTGGCTACTTACTCCGAAAAGATCTAACTTGGCTACTAACTTTAAACTATCTAGAAACTTGCCTACTCATTCCAAAACGATCCAGCAATTTGTCTGAAAACTCCAAACCATCTAGAAACTTGGCTATTAACTACAAAACTATCTAACAACTTGGCTGCTAACTCCTAGACTATGTAGCAACTTGTCTACTAACTTAAAAACAATTTAACGACTTGACTACTAATCCTAAAACTATCTAGCAACTTGGCTACCCCCCCCCCCCCAAAAAAAAAAACAATTTATCAATTTTAGGAGAGTAGAAAATTGACTTTCGGCAGCCTCGTTACTCTTGTTTCCCTTATTTTATCCTTTAGTCCTCACATTTCATGAGCGATGTTTCTGACAAAGGGGGAAGTATTGCTGTTTTCTGGGTCGGAATCTATCCATCTAACACTTATCGTTGGCTAGTTTTTGACCTTGGAGTGGTAATGTTTTTAGCTTCTTCCATCAAGTGGCTTCATGCATTTTCTGGAACGATTTTCATAAAAACAAGATTTTTCTAAAACTTGGCTTCAATCTTTTTAATTCTTTTTGAACAGTGGATGTGGATCGTGGTATTTATTGTTTATGCCTTTATACTCACAGTGACTACTAGGGCCGGAGGGGGTGGCTTCTCAGGAGTGAGCACATACCACGAGTTGTATGTCTGGAGTCAAAGCTGGCAGCAAACGAGAGATTGCTTAAGTTCACGCACGGGACGTCATAGCAACACGTGTTCCCCTAAACCTCGCACCTCTACTACCCCCATGATATAAAAGAAAGATTTGACGTAGTTTCAGTTTAAATTTCATTAGGAAAATTCATGTAATGTAAGTTCCTGCTTGATAGAAGCGTTAGGAAATAATTATGAGGATAAATAAATCAAATATATATAAAGTCAATGCTTGTTTGTGAGGTATAGAAATTGATATGTTAACAGAACTTTCAAATAAGTTTCAATAAGATTTTAAAATTTTACAGAATCTAACGACACCATTAAAATTCTCTTTTGATTCAATCCGGACTGAGTAAGGACAATTATCAGTTACGTCCATAAAATAAGTGAAATAAATTGAAGTATAAAGAAATAAAAGTCATTTTTTTAAATAGATTTTGTTCGTTTCATAAAACAAAAATAAAATTAAATATATTTAAATATATATTTTTAATATGTCACTAAAGAATGTATTTAAAAAAATATTTACACATTTAAATAATTCTTTAAATTGTATTTTTAAGATTTAACGTACTTAAAGAAAAAGGGAATTCGTTTCGATTCGTTAAATCCATTTGCTGTTTTAAAGAAACGTTAAAGAAACCAGGTGTCTTTTCAAGAAGACCATCGTTTTGACAGTTTTTTTTACTAGTTAGAACGTAAGAAAACGAAATGCATTTTTTTTAATAAATTTTCTTCATTTCATAAATGAGAAAGAAAATTAAACAAAAAATTACTCAGTATGGAATTTAAGTAATATTTATTAGTATGTTTTAAGATTTTAATTAAGTAGTTCTTTAAATAAAAACACCACCGCGCTGACAGTTTTTTACTACTTGACCTCATACTTAAAATACGGCAAAAAATGTAAACGTAACGATATTTGAAATAATTTTTCCTCAGAAACCTTCCAACCAGCAACATATCCCCACACCTGAGCAACGTCGGGTGAATACCGCTAGTCATATATATATTTGAAGATTAATTTATCTACGTATCCTAATTAATCTGTTCCCACAACCTGTTCGAGAAAGAAGTATGTGACATGAATAAAAAATATTTGACGTAAGACTTAACATTTGCATCTTAGAACTTAGTAGTGAACGGTTGTCATATAACGCCCTAATAGTAGGAGCGATAGACTGATCTGAAGATAGGCAGTTGCTACTGTCACGGGCTGTGAGCTCGGCGTGTCGTGTTCGAGTCCTGTCAAGGCTATTTCAACACTTTCATATATACTTTTGGGTAAGTTACCAATCTATATGGTCGACTAGATTTCTTTTGTGCTGCGCGTGGCCGGCTGAAG
Source organism: Sepiola atlantica (assembly GCA_963556195.1). NCBI lineage: Eukaryota > Metazoa > Mollusca > Cephalopoda > Sepiida > Sepiolidae > Sepiola > Sepiola atlantica. The sequence continues at coordinate 192,635,965 of OY744519.1, read as the reverse complement.
GGTTGAGTTTTAGTAAACACAAAAATCAAATTCTACGGCTAAATATTATTATTTTTCTGTGCATGGATTGTGGTATTCATTGCCAGTAGGTTTATGTACACAAACCTCGCCAGGACCGAGTAGGGTAATAGTGCTTTGTCAGCAGCTAATTAGCACGTCTTTAAGACTAAAATGAAAGTCGGAGAAGCGGATGAGAGCTTGTCTTAGTTCTCGCATGTGACGTCACACTCACGCGAAATCTCTTTTTCGCGTCCCTATCCTTCCTCAATATGTAGTGCATACAGTCATGCGCTGAATAGTAGTAAGACTAAACTCCCATTCCTTCGGTAAAGAATTCACCTCATGAAGAAATATTACAGAGGAACTTTGGGAATGTAGATCGGTTTTGAAGTCTTGAAAGATAAAGTTCTTTGTAACAGCAAGCAAACTAAAGCAAAATCTCGGACACGAATTATACTGATGAATATGTATTTATTTGTGCGCACGTGAACAACGCTGAACTATAATATCTTTTCACCGTAAAACTTTAGTTTTGCCAATCTACTTGCCCCAGAGCCAACGTCCATCACAAGCGGAACAAATGTCCGACTCCCATGTTGACTGATTCGAAAAGACCGCCTCTAGGCAAGCAGGCGGTGTAGAGGCACGACAGTTACCCCGTGCGCTATATCTTCCGGAAGAAGACGGTGCTAAATACAAAATGTCCCCTTTCTGAATTATGACCGGCCAACATGTGAAACTCCTACGTTTACATTCTTGACGAGAAGCTTGGTGAGCTTTTTGATGACGTCTGATCCTCTTGGTTTCATGTGGTTGTGTTCTTTCTGTGTTTTTTTTCTTCCTATTGCAACTTTCATGTGACTGGTTAACATTCGTAGCTTATGTGTGCTGGTTTCCGCATTCAAAGATTTCCTTTAAGATTTCATTTGTTTTCATCAATGCCGTCCTTTGTATGGTCTTAGTCTTTCCTTTGATTCCAATTTCTCCTAGTCTTTTTTCCAGGTTTTTCGGGACTGTTCCTAGTGCTCCTACGATTATTGGTATTATACTAACTTTCTCCATACTCCATATCCCTTTCAATTCTCTGCCGAGTTCCGTGTATTTGCTTCGTTTTTCTGTTTCCTTGATGTTCACCCTGTTGTACCCTGGCACAGCAAGATCTACGATTTATCAAGATGTTTCCTTCTTGTCGATTATTATAACATCCGATCTCCATTGCTTGTATGAGTTTATCTGTTTGCACCTCCATATCCCAAAGGATTTTGTGTCTTTCGTTTTCCAGTACTGTCTCTGTTGTATGTTTGTACCATTTGTCCGCGTGTTCGAAATGCAGTCGTTTTCAAAGTTCCCAGTGTACTGCTTTCCCCACACAGTCATGTTTGTTCTAGTATTCTTTTTGCGGTTAGTTTGATGAATTCAATTATTATGTGATTTAATGTTTCGTCTCTTTGTCCACACAGTCTGCATTTACTGTTTCCTTGACTTTTATCTATTTGAGTTTGTATGTAGCACTGTTCTTTGTAGCCGTCAGTAACGATTCCGTTTCTCTGTTCAAGTGTCCTTTTCTTAGCGATGTCCAGCTATTTTCGTGAGTCTCTTCTTTTGTCAGTCTTATTATACGTCCATTTAGTTGTTTTTCTTCCGACTTTTCTTTTCTTGTCTTTATGTTTCTAGGCTCGGTGCTTCCTGAGTTGTTCTTTGAGACGATATCTCTTGCTGCGATGATTAGCCTTTCCGTATTCTGAGTTATGCGCTTCTCCAGCTCTTTTTTTTAGTCTTCCACAGAATCTTCTATACTAACCAGTCCTTCATTTCTTTTCGTGTAGAGTCTGTCCTGTCGTCTTTTGGATGTAGTGCGTTGTGCATGGTCATTAATTTTCTAGTCCTCTGGTCAAAGTGCCTGAGTTCTTTTTTTAGTCCAGCCTATGAATGGTGTAGAGTATCTTATTAGTTATACTGTCTATGTGTTTATTCCTTTTACTATTTTTTCTGCTATATAATTTTGTTTCTAAGAGTGTTCTTGTTCTTCGTAAATATTCTTTTCTAATCTTCCTTTTCATTTCTGTAGATTTTATGGTGTATGCTTCCAGAATTCCCAACTATTTTTAGTTATCCTGTTAACCTAGCGCCCTCATCTCCTCTTGGTTAGAGAGTTCCATTCCCACTGTTCTCTTCAGTTTCACCCTTTTCATCCCTAGCAATGCACATTTTACCATTCCGAATTCAATTTAAATGTCCTGGCTGAAGATTCTGGTCGTAGTTATCCGCATTTCCCGTTCTTTTTTGGTTTTTAGCAAATAGTTTCAGGTCGTCCATGTACATGAGGTGGTTTATTCTTTTTTCTGTGTCTGTAAACTTGTATCCGACATCACTTTTCTAGAGTATGTAGTTGAGTGGCATCATGGCTATGATAAACATGTAATTCTTAGTATTAAATATTTTTATTATTATTATTATTATTATTATTATTATTATTATTATTATTATTATTAGTTCATAGTAGTCTCAACTTTTAGATGTTTTATTTTTTTGACATCAAGTCAATTCCCTTGACTTTAGACATCCAAGCTGTACCTTAACACTTTCAATTAACCTTTTGCAGAACTGGAAAAGAAATTATCTCGTCAATCTGTTAAGCCATTTATGGTGGCTTTTCGTTATGGTTCCAAGCGTTCCAATTACAACGGGAATAACTTTTACTTCTTTACATTTCCATAGTCTAACAAATTCCAATTTTAGATCTTAATTTGTTTAAATGTTCTTTCTCCTGCACTCTAGTATCGAAGCGGCAAACTATATCAATGATTAAGCAAGTTCTCTTGTTTCTTTTTTAGAAAGATTAAGTCGGGTTTGGAATGTTCATGCCCCAAAGAAGTTTGATATTGTCGTTCTCCTGTACCACTTCTGGCTTATGCGCATACCACTTCTAATTGTGGTCCCATTCATAAAGTTTGCATTTATTCCAGTGTAGTACCTGAATGACTTTGTTGTGTCTCCATTTTTTATACTGATGTTGTGCTAGCATTAAAAATTCAAATACAATATGCACTACGGTTTCTTTCCTTTCGTTACACAATTGGCATATCAGTGATTCTGCAGTTTTGTCAACGTAATGTTTGATGCACCAAGTGCGGGTGGCTTATTATTATTATTATTATTATTATTATTATTATTATTATTATTATTATTATTATTATTATTATTATTTACTCACTAGGAGTTATCACACTGGTCATCGTCAGTGATCGCCCACTGCCAACAACCTGTGGTATTCCCTGGAGTCTGAGTGACAACAAGTCTCCTCAGACTTCCAGTATGCTCCACCTCTTTTCGTTCATCACCGCTGATGACCTTGCGGTATCTCAACAGCCACCTACCACCGATTTCCCGCTGATAAGGGCCATTGATCCCCTCTGGGGCCCGAGTGGTAACAAGCCTCCCCAAGGTCCCAGAGCTGTTCGCGCTCTTCCAGTGGAGGTCTGGTTTGCGCTTTCCCTCCTTGACCCTCTGTCCATAATTTTCGTGGCGTCCGCCTATGCTTGCGCCTCTCTCGTGCGGTTGTATTTTCCCCGGTTCTGTTGTCTTGTGCTTCCATGTGTTTGTTCTTCATTCGTTGCTTATGTGGGTTGGTTTCCGCATTCGAGGACATTTCTCAGGATTGTAGCTGTTTTGATCATTACTGTCCTTTGTATGGTCTCAGTTGTCCCTTTGATTCCTATTTCTCCTAGTCTTTTCTCCATGTTTTTGGGGACTGTTCCTAGAGCTCCTATGATTATTGGTGTTATACTGACTTTCTTCATGTTCCATATTCCTTTCAATTCTCTGGCAAGTTCGGTATATTTGCTTCTTTTTTCCGTCTCTTTGATCTTAACTCTGTGGTCCGCTGGAACGGCAAAGTCTACGATTTTGCAGGATTTTTCTTTCTTGTTGATTATTATCATATCCGGTCTCCTTGCTGTTATGGGTTTGTCTGTTTGTACATTCATATCCCATATGATTTTGTGTTTTTCGTTTTCTAGTACAGTTTCTGGTTTGTGTTTGTACCGTTTTTTTGCATATTCGAAACTCAGTTGTTTGCACATTTTCCGGTGTACTTCTTTTCCAACGCTGTCATGTCTGTTCTTGTATTCCTTTTGGGCTAGCTTGCTGCATTCACTTATTATATGGTTTATCGTTTCGTCTCTTTGTCCACACAATCGGCATTTGCTGTTTTCCTGGGTTTTATCTATCTTTGCTTTAATAATGTTTGTCCTAATCGCATTGTTCCGTGCGGCCGTCAGCAGAGATTCCGTTTCTCTGTTCAAGTGTCCTTTTCTTAGCCATGCCCAGCTGTTTTCATTGGCTTCATCGCTTGCGAGTCTTATAAAGCGTCCACGTAGTTGTTTTTCTTCCCACTTTTCCTTTCTTGTCTTTTTGTTTTGGGTTTAGTGCTTCCAGAGTTATTTGTTGGGCTGGTGTCTCTTGCTGTGGTGATCAGTCTTTCCATGTTCTGGGTTACATATTTCTCCAGCTCATTTTTGGTGTCTTCCACACAGTCTTCTATACTTACCAGTCCTCTACCTCCTTCATTTCTTTTCATGTAGAGTCTGTCCGTATCGTCTTTTGGGTGCAATGCATTGTGCATAGTCATTAGTTTTCTAGTTCTCTGGTCAAGGTGCCTGAGTTCTTCTTTGGTCCAGCCTATGAATGGTCCAGAGTATCTTATTAGTGATACAGCCCATGTGTTTATCCCTTTTACTAGGTGTCTGCTATATAGTTTAGTTTCTAAGAGTTTCCTTGTTCTTCGTAGATATTCTTTTCCAATCTTCTTATTCATTTCTGTATATTTGATTGTGTCTGCTTCCAGAACTCCCAGGTATGTATAACTATCTTGTTCTCCTAGCACCCTCATCTCCTCTTAGTTGGGGAGTTCTATACTTTCTGTCGTCTTCAGTTTTCCTCTTTTGATCTCTAGCAGTGCACATTTTTCTATTCCAAACTCTATTTGGATATCCTGGCTGAATATCCTGGTTGTATTTATCAGCTTTTCCAGTTTTTTTTTTGTTTTTTGCAAACAGTTTGAGGACATCCATGTACATCAGGTGGTTTATTCTTTGTTCTGTATTTGTGAACCTGTACTCGGCATCGCACTTTCTGAGTATGTAGTTGAGTGGCATCATGGCTATTATAAACAATAGTGGTGATAGAGAGTCTCCTTGAAAAATGCCTCTCTGTATTTTTATCTCAGACAGGTATTGTCCTCCGGCTGTCAGTTTTAGTCTCCATGTTTCCATTGCTTTCTGGATAAGATTAATAATCCTGTCTGGTATCTTGTATATTTTTAAGCATTCAATTATCCATGTTTGGGGGATTCGGTCGTAGGCTTTCTTGTAGTCAATCCATGCCATGGTTATGTTCTTTTGTCTGCTCTTCACCTCCTTCAGGGTCTTTTGATCAATGTATAATAGATCGTGTACCCCTCTCTGTCCTTTCCGGCATCCTTTTTGTTCCTCGGGGAGCAGTCCACGTTTGTCCAGGGATTGATAGATTTGTTCTCTCAGTTGTGCTGTGAGAATTTTCCACATTATTGGTAGATATGTTATCGGTCTGTAGTTGCTGGGGGTCGTTCCCTTTTTGGGGTATTTTTGTATTAATGTTGTTCTTTCTTCCGTCATCCATTCTGGTACGTCTGTTTTGCGGATATATCCACTCAGTTTCTGCACTAGTCTTTCATGCAGGGTCGTGAATTTTTTATACCAGTATGCATGTATTCCATCGTGGCCTGGTGCTCTCCAGTTTGCCATTTTTTTTAAGGTTTTCTTGATCGTTTCTTTGTTTATTTCTGTTTCGGTTCCTTCTTCGATTTCCTGCAGTTAATCTTTCATGTTTTTCAACCATCGGGCATTCTTGTTGTGCTTTTTTGGTGCTTCCCATATCTTGCTCCAGAATTGTTTTGTTTCTGTTTGGTTCGATTGCTCTGTTGTTGTTTTTTCTCCATTTACGTTTTTGTAAAACTGGCTTTCATTGTTTTCAAAGGTCCTGTTCTGTTTGCTCTTTTCTGATTTGTACCTGTATCGTCTCAGTCTTCCTTCTATTGCTGCTATCCTTTGTTTTATTTCTTCATGTTTCTCATTTAGTTTTTCCTTGCGTTTCTGATGTTTGCTTCTTAATCGTTTCATGTCCTCCTTTCTTCTGTTCACGGTTTTAGCTTCTTTCCGAAGTTTGGTGATCTACACTTCCAGTCTGATTTCCCATCCAGGTTTTGTCGGTCCTCTCTTTTGTCCATTATCTTCGTTTCTTAGTCTCATACTTACCGATTTTGCCCCTGCATATATCAGGTTGTTTAGGTCTGTAATAGTTTCTGTTGGGATGTGTGTGAGGAGTCTGTTTACTCTTTCTGTTTCTGCTTGTAACTTCTTCGCTACTTCATTCCTGAGAGATGGAAGTTTTGTTTTGTTTTCTAACATGTATCGTCTAATGTTCTCCACTTCACTTGCTTCTTTTTCGTTGAGTTCTATCTCAGCAGGTTCTGTGGTTCCACAGTCTTATTATTATTATTATTATTATTATTGTTATTATTATTATTATTATTATTATTATTATTATTATCATCATCATTCGTAATTCAGTATATATTTGGTACAGAAATTAATCTATGAAAAGTGAAACTCTGAAATAACACAAGTCCTTTTTTCCGCTTATTTCCAGTCATCTTATATTTTTCTTGACGCTGCAAATCGACCATTTAAAGATAGTCGCAATAAGAAAGTGCATTCCTCATATACCTTTGGAAAAGATACAAATTCATCCTTCTACTAACATAGCTATGATTTAAATTGTAGGGTAGACTAGACCCGCGTGCATTGGCAGAATAACTAGTCTAAGGGCAAGAAAGTTCCGATATAACACAGGCAAAGCGGCACACGTTGTACACCTGAACAGTAATTACTTTCCTGGTGGAGAGAGGTGGTCATGTTTTCAGCAAAACAGGATCCACTTAAAACGCATTCATGTGTGAAAGGTTGTCTGATAATGTCAAAGTAATCGTTTCGATTGAGGTTCTGTACCATTTAACTTTTACAGATTGAGGGATAAGTTCGTTGAATTTTTGGTAATTGGGTTGTGGCCCTCCATATTGTCCGCTTCAGAATAAAAAAGAAAAAGATCTCCACGCGCGTGTTGTAAGAAGAAGAGGAGAAAGAAGAAAACAGTGCGTAAGATGATAGAGAGATGGGAGGGGTGATGATGGAGAAGAGGGTAAGAGAGATGAAAAGGGAGAAAGAAGGAGATGTGAAGGGGAGATGGAAGAGGTTGAATAGCCGATGGAAAACGACTCAATCAGGCGCTTTGTACTCTTAATTAGATAGACAATATGTTGAATATTTAATAGTCCATTTCTGTATTTAGAGAAATTGGTAGCGTCAGTTCTCGTCTAATTGATCAAAAGGATTTTACTCGGCGGGAAAAATGCGCGAACGACATTAATAAAGATGGCGATAACGATGTACGATGTGTATGTGCATGCAGTCTATATGCGTGTAAGCTAACATAAATTCGTGCATATTAAACAACACACACATATACATATATCGTAATATATATATATATATATATATATATAAAATGAACTTTCCTAATTTATATATATATATATTGTGTGTGTGTGTGTGTGTGTGTGTGTGTGTGTGTGTGTGTGTGTGTGTGTGTGTGTGTGTGTGTGTGTGTCCATACATATGCATATATAGTTGTGTATGGATATATTATAGCTGAGTTAATCAACGTTAGTTTCCCTCAGGCTTTGCCTATATATTAAATCACATGAAATACATAGCAAAATGTTCTTCTCAGCTGAAAGAAATAAATTTTTATTGTTCTAATCAGACATTATCTGCAATTAATTCACAATGTGATTTATCTTTTACTACTTGTGTGTGTGTCTCTCTCTCTCTCTCTCTCTCTCTCTCTCTATATATATATATATATATATATATATATATATATATATAGACAAATGAAAGAAGAGAAATAAAAGATGTGACAAAAACAAATCTATTACGTCTTGAGTTATTCAAAACAAGATATATTCAATCAAAAAATGTGTTCCTTAAGCCATGACTTTTCAAAGAATGTATTCTTATCATCAGAGTAGTAAAAATAGATAAGTTGGCAAAGGATATACCAAAAGTCATAATTTGAACAGGTGTAAATGCAACTGTGTTATATAAATGTTAGGGAACTGTAGAAAATGCCAAGACTACTACTACATTTATGGAGTAATTCTTATTGGATCTATTACATTTGAACCCACTGTTGCATTTTTCATGAATCCTTAAACGGTGAGCTTTTTTTCTCCATTTTAAACCTTTTCCTCTGGACATGTATATATATATATATATATATATATATATATATATATATATATATATATATATATATAAGTTTATGTATACATAAAGAGAGCGATAAAGACAGAAACATATACAGACAGACAGACTGAAACGAGAGTGATGAGTACACATGTAAAATAAGAGCGGGGTGTCAAAGAATATATATATATATATATATATATATATATATATATATATATATACATACATAAAAATATGTAACTAAATGTATAATGTATACTTTTAAATCTGACCTATCATGAAATAATTTATGCTCAATATACGAATTAGAACAATTCGAAAAATCATAAGAATTCTTAAACTTTTACTCTGATGTAATAGTGATAATAAAATGAGTTTTATGAAACGCGCATACTTATAGATAAACATTGTTAAGTGCTGATTTTCAAAGTAGGATTATAATATTTATAATATTAATTGTTATAAGTTTTGTAATCTAGTTAATTATAATATGAAAACTCTGATTGATATAACTTCTTAACTATTGAGTTTACCTTTATCTGAATTCATTTACTATATCCGGATGATTCATGAGATCCGATATATTAATTAATACATATTTTTTGTATTAAGTAATCGCCTACGAATATAGAAATTGTTTTGGTTATTTAATTTAAACCTTTCCTTAAATGTATATATATATATATATATATATATATATATATATATATATAGTCATCAATAGACTGTTGTGTTGCCGTACCAAGCGTATTCAGTGTGGTTAGACGTGACAAGTGTTTATTGTCTTTTAAGCCTTAGTTTCGAAGCCTGATCAACAGATGACTTGTAACGGTGACAATTATATATATATATATATATATATATATATATATATATATATATATATATAAATAAAGTGTTTTGCACCTAGAGACGGCGTCGTTTCTGGCTCTTTTACCCTCATCAGTGTAATAGTGGCGGTTGCAGGCGGTCGCATGGGATCGAACTCCGTTAGCAGATTCAGGCTAAAATCACGAGACAAATGCTCAGGGCCAGTAATTTAAATGTTGATACACTTACCCAGGATGGTAATATATATATATATATATATATATATATATATATATATATATATATATATATATATATATATATATATCGTAATTTCTCAACCATTAAAACTATATTAAAAAAACAAAAAACAAAAACATTTTAGTCCCAAGTCTATCAGTTGAAAATCACTCATGTAAGTCAATTTATATTTTACAGTTTTTATATTAGTTTGTTTCTAACACTATTTTAAGGGATCATCAGTTGTTTACCATGAAAAACTGTTTCGGGAATTTATATATATATATATATATATATATGTATATATATATATTATTAAAAGAACCCTTCAATATATATGTGTGGGGGTATATATATATATATATATATATATATATATATATATATATATATATATATATATATATATATATATATCCAATTATGTAAATGTAATAGTTTGTGCGCGTGAGTTTACTGCATCACCTCTACTGCCATCTATTTTTCCTTTTCTCACTCCTCTAAAATGTTCGCTTCTATGAATATACCGGAATGAACTCAATTACTTTTTAAGCTTTAAAACAGATTCTTCGGAAGCCGGCATTCTTCTCCTCTTCTCTTCATCGCCTGTCATTTAAAATTCATGAAAAGCTTCATGGCATAAAAATCGTTTCTTCTTTATGGAATTTTTAATTAATGGCATAAAAAAATTATTATTGATTCGTCCATCATATATTACGAAATTTCTATTTCAAATTAGAAATAAATGACTTTCAAATTAATAAATATCAACTCCAAATTAAAAAATATATACTTCAAATTAATAAATATCAAGTTAAAATTAAGAGACATAAACTTTAAATTAATAAATATCAATTCCGAATTTAATGAGTTCATTTTCAAATTAATAAATATCAACTACAAATTAAAAACATAAACTTCAAATTAAAAAATATCAAGTTAAAATTAAACAACTTTAAATTAATAAATATCAAATCCAAATTCAAAGAGCTTATGCTCAATTTAAAAAATATCAACTACAAAAGAAAAATGTTAAAATTAAAAGACAAACTTGAAATTAATAAATATCAACTCATCTCATCTTCAAGCTGTAATTTTGTCGTTTCTAAAAACGTTTGATTTGTGGCTATTTGTGTCGTCACGTACTGTTTTCTTAGATTTTGCGCGATCATTAATTCCTTAGTTCTCTTTTTCTTTTTTAATTGTTATCGAGAAGCGTCGAAACGTCCTTTATATAAACGTGTGTATGAGTGTGCTATTTAATTATCGTTGATGTCTAGTGTCGGCCGCGTGTAATTACTGGTTAATCACATTTTTACAGAACATATCCCAACACATGTGTTCGTGCCACAAAGTTTCTTGTTGAATTCCTACTTCTCTCCGTCATTTCCTCTTCAGGCCATGTGACGTAACGTCCTCTTCTATCAATTTCTACAGTGGCTCGAACTAACCTTTGAGAACATTAAGCTGAACCCGATGAACCCCATTTACTGTCATTCCCAACTAACAAAATTATACTCGCCCAATATTTAACAAATGTCATTTAAAATTTGAGCGTGACAGATAAAAATGAAATTTTATACTTAAAAATAAGAGATTGACATTGGATAGAGTATCTTGTAGAAACTAAAATAAGACGCGTCCATGTATTTTGCGGGTTTAACGGATAAAATACTATTTCAAAGTTAAGTGTGACATACCAACGAGAATGATGTTACAGACATATAGAAATTAGTGTACGTGCCTAAAATTAGCTGTATGGACGCAGTTAAATAAAATAACAAAAAATAAAACTTGTTCAGCGATTAACATTCCGTTTAAAACTTATGCGTGACAAACTTTAAAAAATGCTATTTTAAAGTGAAGTGTGACGGACAGAATAAGAATGATAGTACAATCGTATAAAAATTAGTGTACGCCTGTAAAATAATATACGTGAAAAATAAATAATTAAAATAAATAATTTAAAAAATAAACGTGTTCAGCGATTAAAATGCTATTTAAAACTTACGCATGAAAGACTACAGCAAACGCTATTCCAATCTTAAGTGTGACAGACCAACGAGAAATAATGTTACAAACATATAAAAATTAGTGTACACAACTAAAATAATATGTGTGCACGCAGCTAAAAGAAATGATATAAAGTAAAACGTGTTTAGCGATTAAAATGCTATTTACATCTTAAGCGTGACAGACCAAAAAAATGCTATTTCAAATTTAAGCGTGACAGACCAACGAAAATTATGTCAAAATGTTGAGGAAATAGCGTACGTATCTAAAACAGAAAGATGCGTGGGCACAGCTAAAAGTTATAGTAAAAAGTAAAACATGTTTGAAGATTAAAATGCTTTTGCATATTAAGCGTGACAGACCAAAAACAATGCTACTTCAAATTTAAGCGTGACAGACCAACGAAAATTATGTCAAAATGTTGAGGAAATTGTGTACGTATCTAAAACAGAAAGATGCGTGGGCACAGCTAAAAGTTATAGTAAAAAGTAAAACATGTTTGAAGATTAAAATGCTTTTGCATATTAAGCGTGACAGACCAAAAACAATGCTATTTCAAATTTAAGCGTGACAGACCAACGAAAATTATGTCAAAATGTTGAGGAAATAGTGTACGTATCTAAAACAGAAAGATGCGTTGGGCACAGCTAAAAGTAATAGTAAAAAGTAAAACATGTTTGAAGATTAAAATGCTTTTACATCTTAAGCGTGACATACCAAAAACAATGCTATTTCAAATTTAAGCGTGACAGACCAACGAAAATTATGTCAAAATGTTGAGGAAATAGCGTACGTAGCTAAAACAGAAAGATGCGTGGGCACAGCTAAAAGTTATAGTAAAAAGTAAAACATGTTTGAAGATTAAAATGCTTTTGAAACTTAAGCGTGACAGACCAAATAAAATGCTATTTCAAATTTAAGTGTGACAGACAAACGAGAATGAAGATGCAAACATATAAAATTAATGTACGCATTTAAAATAGAATTCGTGAACGCAGCTAAACGAAATAATAAAACGTGTTTAGCTATTAAAATGATATGTGTACGTTAGGCGTGACAGACCAAGGAAAGCGCTATTAAAAACTTACGCCTGACAAACAGATAAACTGACCGACTGAAAGACGAGTAGGCAGATTCGACGATGCGTCTATTGAACTACTTGTTTTAAGAAATAAATACTTGACTAATCTGTGCAAATCTTTTTTATCTTTCAGGATTACACTATAACAATGTATCTCAATCAGTATTGGACGGATGAACGATTAGTCTACTCAAATGACTCGAATGATAATCTAACGTTAACTGGAGATTTCGCCGAAAAAATCTGGGTACCAGACACATTCTTTGCCAATGACAAAAACTCTTTTCTTCACGACATCACGGAGAAAAATAAAATGATCAGACTTTTTGGAAATGGGTCCATCGTCTATGGAATGAGGTAAGTGATCTTATTGTGGTTGTCTATTTTCTGGCATATATATATATATATATATATATATCTATATATATATATATATATATATATATATATATATATATATATATACTATAAATATTTTTTTTAAATATTCAAGTGTTTTTCACCTACAGACGACGTCGTTTCGAGCTCTCTTACCCTCACCAGTGTAAGAATGCCGGTTGCAAGCAGTCGCATGGGTTCGAACGTAGTTCGTATATTCAGCCTAGAATCACGAGACGAAGGCTCGGGACCACACAGCTGCGATAAATCGACACAGACAATAATTGAAATTAAAGTACACTTACCCGGAAGGCAATAAAAGCATCTTGTCGTCTACAGTGTCCAACGCTCTAGCGAAACTTGCGTATCGCAGAAATGACAACAAACTTTTTAATTTCAAACAGGGTTCTACTTTTAAGACCATTCCATCGTTAAAGAGGCTTTTAATTATGAATATTTTTATAAATATTAAAGTGTTTTCCACCTACAGACGACGTCGTATCGGGCTCTGTTAACCACATCAGTGTAGGCGTGGCGGTTGCAAGCTATCGCATGGGCTCGAACGCAGTTCGTAGATTCAGCCTAGAATCACGAGACTAACGCTCAGGACTACACGGGCGCGAGAAATTGATACATATTGTTATTGAAATTAAGGTACACTTATCCGGGAGACAGGGAGAGTGTCTTGTCGTCTACAGTTCTCAACGCTTGATATATATATAAATACATTTAAAAAGAATACGCTTAATCTCTTTCAGGAACTTTGAACTCCTTCCCAATTTTTTTTTATCCCCTAATCGACTTTTAACGAAATCATTAAATTGAATTTTAATCGCTTTATCGTTAATTTTGGCACGCTCAATTTCCCCATTTTGCTCTTTCGACGTTATTATTAATTAAAACTATCGATTTTCTCCTGACGAGATGATAGTTGAAAGGGCCTTAGAGAGATTTCCGCGTATTCTTTTTAAATGTATTTATAAGTTTTGTACCTCAAAACATTTATATATATATATATATATATATATATATATATATATATATATATATATATATATATATATATATATATATAAATATATATATTAATGCAGGCCTCGTTGAAGATTACGGAACTTTCTCGTTTTGTGGTTGTTCTTGATCGTTTCTCGACGCGGCGAGCGAGTTAACTGTTTTCAGGTGTTAATTTAAATATTGTGGCTCAAAAAAAAGTAGTAATAATTACTAAGTAGTCTGCTTACGGCATTCCGCTTCTTACTTCCACTTTCCGTCGCCTCACTCTTAATATCTATTTCATCCACGTAAACGCATCAGTTACCCACCTCTTTTACTCTTTCGTCTGTCGTCTCTTACTTTTCTTCTCTTATTTTTCTCCCATGTCACCAGGTAAATTGGTAACTAACATGAAATAAGCCCGTTCATTATATATTTATTAAGAATTTAAATATTTTAAATTGTATTTATATGTTTCATTCCTATCCAATTTTTCTTTAGCATATCTGTATGGTTTTAGTAATAGTCACTCTATGTTACTTGAATGTTAACACACTATTCGTATTCCAAAATGTTAGTCTAACCATAGAAAGGTGTTTCGCTCCGTTTCAGTGATGAAAGTGTGTTATTGGACGATCAGATAACGATTTAACGATAGTTTTACTATTATATATATATATATTCATATATATATATATATATATATATATATATATATATATTATATGCTTTATTGGTATATTATATTACTTTAGCATCTCTTATGTCTAAGCACTAGTAACTCTATGTCACTTAGATGTAAAGATATACGGATTCACAATTTTTGTTGAACTTTCGCCTGTTTTTGTGTCACCGTACGGAGGATATTATAGCGTGTCCCACCATCAAAACATCGACTGAAAAATCGGTTACTTTCGAAATCTTTATGCGGACTAAGTTTTCAGTGCTTCTTTGAAACCAAAAGTATCGACGAAAGATCAAACTAACGTATAGTGGCAATTTAAACATATATATATATATATATATATATATATATATATATATATATATATATATATATATATATATATACATATATATATATATATATATATACATTCTTCAAAAAGTAATGAAACACTCTGTTATTTCTTATATAACATTAATTACACTATATATATATATATATATATATATATATATATATATATATATATATATATATTTCGGCAGCAAGTCGTTTATTAGACATGTGTCATTGAAGACCACGGACTTCTCCCTCTTTATGATCTTTCTGGTCAGTTTCTCGACTCGGCGAGCGATTCGTCGGGTTTTTGGTATCAATTGATGGATCATGGCGCCTAATATAGTGTCTTGGGCTATTTCTCTAGCGCTTTCGGTCTCGCGACCTTCTTCAGGAGGTTGTGTGTTGTTGTCGTTATTGTTTGTAAAGAGCCGTATCTATGGTTTTATTTTTGGTATATCTAATTATTTGCATATGTGTTTATACATATATATATATATCTTTATTCTTTTATTTACTTATTAATTTATTTATTTATTAATGTGTTTTTTTTATTTTATTTTTTATCTATTATTATTATTAGTAGTAGTAGTAGTATTGTGTATTAATTGTTGAAGACTGATAAGGCGTTATATATATATATATATATATATATATATATATATATATATATATATATATATATATATATATATATAACATAGTTCGCCCCAAATAAAGCAAGTTGTCACTGTAGAAGTAAGGGGCTATTGAGAATAAGTGTGAAAGTTTAGGGGGTCATCCTGAATTGGGAGATGTCCAGCAAGTTTCCTGTTCACATGTGTTTTAGATTCCTGCATGTCAGTACAGTCGGGAAAACAGAGAGCGGGGAGGGAGTTTCAAAGGCCGTCAGCACGAAGAAAAGAGCTATTGGAATAGTAGGCTCTCCGGCATCTGTAGGCCTCCATAGTAAATGGATGGGATTTAGCTTATTTTCGAATTAGTCGAGTGTATTTATGTCGAGGGGGCACTAGCAAGTTCAACGGAGAACATTCCATTGAAGTACTTGTAAAACAAGCACAATGATACAACATTGCGGCGATGGGGCAGAGGCTGGAGCTTGGTTGACGGTGAGGGACCTAGTAGGTTAGATATTCTTTTTTGGACATAGTCTAAGAGGGAGAGATTTATGGATTATGCCGATGTGACAACAATACTACATGCATGGGCGAATGGTAACTTTGTATAGATATCGGATACTATCAGGTGTGAGAAGATTTTAGCACGGTAGAGGAAGCCCACCTTCTTTGCAGCAGCTATGGAAATGTTTTCTATGTATTTGTTTCAATTCAGCTTACCTGTGAATGTTAAGCCGGGGAGTTCGAACGTTGGACTCTCAAGCTAGGTGTTATTAGCCATGGCAAGCGGTGGTTGAAGAGGTTTCTTGTAGTTGTTGAAGGAAAGGAGCTTTGTCTGAGCAGCATTAAATGTTATCATCCATTTATGACCCCATTTCACTACAGACTGAAGGTCACTTTCTAATGATTTATCCATTGTCTTGAATATGTGTGTGTGTCGGTTTTGCCCACATGACAAGAATATAGCACGGTGTCGTCTGCAAATATACCCATATCAGACAAAATGTTGTCAGGGAGGTCGTTTATGAAAATCAGGAACAGTAACGGTCCAAGGATCGATCCCTGGGCACACCAGAATTGATGTCATATGAATTAATTTTTATGAGAAGACCTTTATGCCAGACCTTGTCAAAGGCTTTAGATATATCAAGCGCTACCGCCCTAGCTTCACATGTCTCGTCCAGTGTATAGTATATGCGTTCGGAAATGACCGTTAGGATATCCGCAGTAGACCATGCTAGTCTAAATCCATACTGATGGTCAGAAAGAAGTTTAGTATTAACGAGGTGCCGGACGATCACAATATTGATTAAGGATTCAAAGATTTTAGCGAAAAGCCTGAGTAGACTGGTGAGGCGATAATTCTGAGGGTCAGTTCTATTTCCAGAATTCTTGACGGCTGGTTCCACAGAGACAATTTTCCAGCTATCAGGGAAGCAATATTTTGCAAAGCATTTGTTGTAGAGAGGACAGGGACCAGTTCAGCATATATAGCATATATCATTAATTAGTTAAAAAAAAACAATAAAGTGCTTGATCGCAAGTTCTACAAAATCTCATTAAAAGTGTTTTATTTTAAAAAATATGCATACACTGTAATGCATAGTTTTTATATTAATATATATATATATATATAGTATAAAACCCGTCCTATACAAGGATATGCAATAATTTTGAATATTAAGTTTTTTTATACATTTTTGTGGGTTGTTGTACGGTTTCGGTGACACACCCCTAAATGGTAAAGCTTACAAAAGATATAAATAATGTGTCCACTTTACTCACCCTGTTTCATAGAATACGTATTCCATAATTAAGTTCAATAGTTAAGAACTTTAGCAAACACATACATATTATTGACGTTTTTATATCTTCTTTCTCTTTATTCTACTCTGTATCTTTTTTACTTCTTACCCATTACATTTCTTCGTATTCTTTTCTACAATTATCTCACTTTTCTTCTTTATTACATTTCTCATATTCCTACTTCTGTGACTACAACTAGTGTTACCTCTTCTACTTCTCCTCCTCCTCCTTTTCCCCTTTTCTTTCTCCTCCTTCTTAACCAAGTCCAATCTGATCATTATCTTTCTTTTACCCAACTATCATGGATGATTCCGCCGATCTTTTCGTTTGTATATAATCTGACCAAATTCGATGTCGTCATGACAACATTTTTTCGTACCAACCATTTCAACCGCCACGACACTATTTAAAAAAGAAATAAAATCAAAATATATGAACAATAAAAAATGCTGACATTTATTTCAATTGGCCGTTATTGGTCCTCAACGTACCACAGCCATTTTCTCTTTTAAATTGTCGCATTTTTTTTTATAACAAATTCCAATAAAAAAAAAAGAAATAGTTCCAGAACTTCCTACAATATCTGGAGGACATTTACTTCCAGTCTTATTTCAAGTGACTAAAATTGGTTTCTACAGATTGAAGAGCTACTTAATTAAACCAGACAGAATAACGACTGATATTTAAAAGTTATTTGTCACGTGTTATTTGTCTTACAGCCAAATCAGACTGAAAAGGCGGTTATCTTTGAGCTTGGGAATAAAAGTTGCTCGAAGAAAAACACCCAAAATGTAGATTGTTTATATTCTGTCTTTAGTTTCATAACTGTACTAAATAAAACATGTCAGATATGTTGGTAGATAAGAAAAAGTCTACTTGGTGAAGGCTTTCAGTTTTGACATTGGAAATTGAAAAGCGGTGTTTATCAAAAAACTGTCCCTCATAATTTTATACCGTTTAGATTTTGACGGAATTTTAAATGTACACATTTCATTAAGAGAGTAAACCAAATTGATTTTACTACTAACACCGAGTGGCAAGATCCTAAAACCACAAGTAATCGCCTAAAAAGTAAAAAGTTCCCCCGCAATGTTAAGTTTGATTTGATTATTAGTAATAAAAAAACATCCCAATTATAAAATAAGTTTAATTTGCTTATTTGTAAAAATTATAAAAAACAGTTTTATTTTTTATATAATAATAATTAAAATGAATGGTAAAAACAAATTATTAATTGACCCCCCCCCAAATAAGCAAATATAGTCAACGGTAAATACTTTGATGTTTCTATCGTAAAAAAATTCTACTTAACCCATTTTAAAATGAGTTTCCAAAATCAAAGTATGCCGTCCCGTCGACTAAAACAGTACAATTTTAAATAAATATATTTCAAAAAGCGACATTCGTTTTATCTATTTCAAGAATATTTAGCTGACAATTATTTCTTCCCGTTCGAAAACAGAATGTTTATTGTTTTCTAAACAATTAAATTTATAAATTGCTACAATTTTAAAGAAAGAAATAAATGAAGAAAAATATTCGTTGTATTTATTTAAAGAATATTTAGCTGACAATGACAATTATTTGTACGGAAGAAAGATTTTTTTTTTTTAATAGTGTTTACCCTGCCAGACCTTTACTATTTCAAAAGAAATAATTTCATTAACAGTAAGTTATACGGATTGATGTAGAAAGCACGTTAAAAATGTTACAGGGTTTCGCTAGCCTAGTAAAACGTTTTAAATATAGAACAAGCGTTTTTTTTTTATTTCGTTCTGACTGATTTGATTTGATAACAGTACTAAATGAAACATGTAAGAGATATCTTTATATAAAGTTAGGTATGTGTATATGTTTTTATATATTTATAATTTAAAATATTTGTTTTTATCTACTTACGTATACGTTTCATCCTTACGGAAATCGTCAGTGTAGAGAATAATTATTCACACCGGTCTCAAACAATAGTTATATTTCAAACTCTAATTCCAACGTCTTAGCCCACCCGGTCGTTGTCAACAACCCAGTTAATATGCGATAGATTAATCCTATGTAAAAGGCGGCTGTCGTATATATATATATATATATATATATATATATATATATATATATATATATATATATATATATATATATATATATATATATATATATTTCAATGTGAGATGAGACATATAATTATTTCCACAGTCAGACAACGTTGCAGCGCTCAACCAATGACAGAAACAAACCGGAAGTTCTAGACTTGAGTATATATATATATATATTACTTCATTAGAAGTTCTTACAAATCAAGGGGCTCCTTCCTGCGGCTAACACTTGATTTCTATATGAGATACACAGATATTTGAGTGTTTCATTAATATTCTCATTAACCTCTCAAATGGTTGATTTTATAAAGAAGTCTCCAATTTACCAGTTGATTATGTTGTAGTATATCTTTCTCTTGATCTTAGCGGATTCTAGGATAAGAATTCATCTGGTCTGGTGGAGTATCCAGCTAAGTGTTGTTACTTGAGGTAACATCACTAGGAGAAGGTGCACAATTTCTCGTATTAGCTGGTATTTAGCCAAACTGAGAAGATCTTATTTGGGCTTCGAATACTATGTTATCTTGAATATTTTGTCAGGGTTTACTTGTACGGTGAAGTATCCTCATGTAAGGTTTTCCTGACAAACCCTTGTACAGTGAGACTGAAGACACTTGAGGGGTGTGTCTAATAGGTAATTCAAACTCTATATGTATATATGTTTGGTTAAACGGAAGTACAAGTTTTTGTGTGCTCCTTTGTGGATCGAATTTCAAATGCCCAATGGAAGAATGTGTCTCTAAAAGTAATACATATATTAGCAGGACTATAACAAGAATC
The DNA here is from genome assembly GCA_963556195.1 of Sepiola atlantica. Taxonomy (NCBI): domain Eukaryota; kingdom Metazoa; phylum Mollusca; class Cephalopoda; order Sepiida; family Sepiolidae; genus Sepiola; species Sepiola atlantica. The sequence goes on along the minus strand of OY744519.1, from coordinate 192,615,806 downwards.
TCTCGACGCCTAATATTTCAATGCTCCTCCCATCAGAGTTCCATTTACCAAAATCTAATTGCATACGACATCTAAAAGACTTCAGAAACATATTTTAAAATACACTGCAATGCTCGCATTCTCAAATTGCAACCTGCGTCTTCCCATCATCGAAGCCTTACTCATTCGAGAAGGCAACCCCAGCATCAACCAAGCTGGAAACAAAGGGAGAGATGGTATATTAAAATGTGTTAAAAGGTTTTAATCTACTTTCGTGATAAATTCACTAATTTTAATTATGTAACCTCATCACGTGCCTGACGAAGACTCATGAGAGTCAAAAACGGTTGCAAATATTGCGAGGTCTTATTCACACTGAAGCACAACAAAATTCGATCGAAAAATAGAAACAAAACGAAACTTTCACTTTTGTTTAACCAAACCCATATCAAAGATATATATATATATATATATATATATATATATATATATGTGTGTGTGTGTGTGTGTGTGTTTACAGGGTCGACCCTAAACTAATTAAAGCATCGAATTATGAGTTGAAATGTAAGAATTTTAAATTAAATCGCATGGTCTAAACCAAATAGTGCGCGTTCGTAAGAAGTTTTGGAATGAGATAAAATATCTTGATTTGAAAGTTCACCAAAATAAACAAGACGAAGATTTTATTTTAGAAAAATATTGCAATCAAAATTTCATTCTATTTTACACGTGAGCGTCACAGTCTAAATGGTAAAGTTTACAAGAAAAATAAATAATGTGCCCACGTTACTCACCCGGTTGCCTAGAATACATACCAAGCGCATACATATCTTAACGATCGCGAACTCGCACAGATACTTTTAAAAATGTATTACATAATATAACTCAAAACCTGATCTAGAGTTATTCTTTGCTCTAGTATTTTTTTTTTGTATTTTAATTTATATTTTTAAAGTTTTTTGGTGGAGGATTAAAGTTTGGGTAGGGCGCACCCCCTTAATTGTAAAGTTACAAACAAAATAATGTGCTCATGTTAATCACCGTGTTACCGAGACTCCAAAATTGATAATCATCTGTGCATTTGTTTAAGTTTTTCTTGTACAATGTAATATATATATATATATATATATATATATATATATATATATATATATATATATATATATATATATATATACATATAAACATATACACATACTTAACTTTATATATATGCACCCCCTAGATGCTAAAAGTTATACAAAAATAATGTGCCATATTATTAACCGTGTTGCCTAGAATATATATTTTAAAATTCAGATGCATTTGTTTAGGAGATTTCCGTGTGCATATATATATATATATATATATATTGATCAAGTTCAAATATGTTAATAAAGTGAACATGAAACTAATATTTTCAAGCGTGCTCAATACTAAGTAGAGAATTTATAAAATTACACAAACAATATTATAGTAATTCGTCAATCAACCAAGGTTTCGACGTGCTGCTGCATCTTGTCAAAGGCAGAATAAAAATAAAATCAAAATCGAAAGTGAGAATTCAGAGCCTCGCATTGGAAAACACCAGCTGAAGCCATATTTTAAGAGAGAATGAAAGGGACTAAAAATGTGTTAGAGGAGGGTGGGATATATATATATATATATATATATATATATATATATATATATATATATATATATATATATATATATTAGGCCTCTTCAAAATTGACCTTTTCTTCAAACATATGGAAACTGCTATTATTCCCATTCTCTAAGGTCTAAATTAGCTAAATATACCAGTTATTGTGATCTTGGACCTTGGCTATGCCTGCCGCAAGAGCCATGTAATTTTATTGTTGACGTTTTTCAAAAACGCTGCAAAATATGGGATATTATGTCCTTATTTTCATAGTAGCTTTCCAGAGGTTGATGCTATAGCATTGAAAGTGGTACCAAATGAAAGCTAATAAGATTTTCTTGCATATGGTAGTAAGCACAATAAAACACATGAACACCTGTGTAAATTTTAACTAATTTTAATGCACAAACAGCTGGGACACTACAAAAAATCAGTTTGGTAGTATGATAGCACTGCACTGACACATATATTGCATAAGAAACTGTCAGATAGGATGTTACTAATACATGTATTATCACTTGTTCAATGTGGCTTCTTTGAAACTGTCAGATTTTTTCCTGTGGTACTCCACAACTTGTAGTAAGCAGCTTCTTTGCTCTGGGTCACTTGTGATCTGAGTTGCAAAGTCACTCATTAGTTTCACACCTCTCTCAGCCACATCATTGGTCACTTTCACTGACCTCACAAACTTCTGTGCATTCCTGTAGCTGTCATTGACTTCCCAGGTGTCAGCAGGAGTAGTGAGCCAGTCACATTTCACTCGAAGAGCATCAAACAGAAAGTGAGACTCTGGCCCTACCAGGTCTGTGAGAACTGTAGCTGCATTGATGACAGGAAACACTGGCTTGTCTTTCCTGTAACTCTCAGGTTTCTCTGTTTCTGACAGCTTGACTGCGAGCTTCTCTTTTGCAGACTTTGTCATGCTGGCATGTGAACTGAACAAGGTGAATGGCACTAGTTCCTGGGTCAGATACCAGCGGTGGTTGTTCATTTTCTTGAGAACAGAGGTTGCCAGTTCATAGTCATACTGCTTGTATTGCAGCATGTTCTTCATAAGCTGGAGGTCATGGATAGGTGCATCAGCTGCAGATGTGGTGGTCACCCAGTGGCTGGTGTAGAATAAGGTCAGGAACTTGTTCATCCTCTCCAGCTTGAAGATAGTGTCCGTGTTGTATTTTAGTTCCTTGGAAAACATGAGCATCTTCATACAGTAAATGTTCCTGGCCATCCAGCGGGCTTGGTGAATGGCACCTGGCTTGGCCCAGTGGATACCTCGAGGAGGTTCCTCACCAAGCAGGATCAGGCACAGCTCTGCCACCTCTCTGTAATCTGCCCTCGGACTTGCTTCCTCAAGGAAATTGCTTAAGACTGCAATTGTGCTTGTCTTCTTCTGTTTCAAGTCTTGTTCAACTAGGCCCAGAACTATTGGGCAGTCCTTAACCAACTTGTCCCACTTCTCTTTCACATTGCTGAACATTGGGTTGTTAGGACTCTTGACCTTGCTGAACACAGCCTCTCATACACTTCCAATTATTACCTCTGATATGTGATGGCGACAAGCGAAGTAGAATACCTTTTTACCTAGTTTTTCTTCAATAAGCTTCGCTGCACCCTTGTTGATGCCACTGTTGCTTGCTGTGGTATCAAATACCAAGCCTACAATGTTGTCTGTGAGACCCCATGCTTCTATCAGTTCCAATGTAGCATTACACTGTTGGATTCCTGTGGAACTTTCTATGAAGGGTACACCAAGCAGCTTCCCTTCTTCATACTGTGGAGTACCAGAGACGAGCACTGCAAGACTTTCCACTGGGTATCTTTCACCAAGAACATCCCGTAGAAGTTTTCCATCCCAGTGTAGTGTGCAGTAATCTGGCGGACTTTCCTTGAAATTATTCATGTAACTTTGGCACAAGTTATGACGAGTGTTTATCCTATTTCGTCTTGTAGTAGAGGCTGATATAACAAAGTCATCAAGATCTGCGCCTCCTGCCTTCAACACTGCAGACACCATGGCTGTAGTCTGGTTGTCAGAGAGTGACAACCGATCTGCAGTGCTACAAATCTCTTCACTGGTCATAACTGAGTGTGGAAAGTGTAAGGTTATCGTACTTGGTTTTGATGAACAGCTTGGTGTTGTCTCAGTGTATTCTGAACCCTCACTAGTACCAGAGCCTTGACTGTTCTCTGGGTCTTTATCACTTGAAATTTTCCCAACTTCTGCTGCTGCAGCAGTCACTGATGATACCATTCTCTCTTCTCTTTCTTCTCGGAAGCTTTTCTCTCTAGACTTCTTCTCAAACACCTTATCATGACCTGACATGTGTGCCAGGCGAGTTGTCTGTTGGTCCAAGTAGAAATTGACGTCCTCTTCCTTGGTCTCCTTTGTGAGCAGCCTGTTGCTTCTTATCTCCTCCACAACATCCTTTGCTCCAATATCAAATAACTTGTCTAAGTCCTTCAGAAAGTTAGCTCGTTTCTCTTCCTCTGGTTGGTTATTTCTTCCCTTGTTTTTAACAATTTTCCTGTACTTTTCATGGAGGATCATGAAACAGTTGACTGCATTTGGTCTAGTTAGTGTTTTAATCCTTGCCATATTCCAGAATGGCAAAACGACATCCACTGTATCATGGGCTAAAGACCTATTGTCACTGTTGGGATTATCATTCCTCAAATGCAGGAAATACTGGAACACCTGGCGATTAGTAGGAAGTTGAGAGCCCTTGATGCTGGAGCTGGGTTGCCCAATGAGATACACATCACTGAATGACCTTGTGGCAGGAGTTGCCACCTTTCTTCTCTTTTCAGTTGGTTCATCCCGTTCACTTGTATCGCTGACCACTTTCCCACAGCATAGTTGTCTTCCAGATGCCATGTTGTCAGCAGTTCACAAATCTTAACAAATCAGCTTTAACTTACAATCTGAAATGAAGAGATAAAACATACTTAGTGATAATAAATTATATACATGCATTAAGAGTAACATTTTTTAGATAAAGTTATGTATTATATGATGGCCTCCTTTCCAAGCATAAAAAAATATATATGTTTGTGCATTAAAATTAATTAAAATTAACACAGGTGTTCATGTGTTTACTACCATATGCAAGAAAATTTTATTAGCTTTCATTTGGTACCACTTTCAATGCTATAACATCAACCTCTGGAAAGCTACAATGAAAATAATGGCATAATATCCCAAATTTTGCAGCGTTTTTGAAAAACGTCAACAACAAAATTACATGGCTCTTGAGGCAGGCATAGCCAAGGTCCAAGATCACAATAACTGGTATATTTAGCTAATTTAGACCTTGGAGAATGGGAATAATAGCAGTTTCCATATGTTTGAAGAAAAAGGTCAATTTTGAAGAGGTCTAATATATATATATATATATATATATATATATATATATATATATATATATATATATATATATATATAAAAGAACGCTTTCGGAGGGCTGAGAACATTTAACACCCACAATATTTAAAATTGTCGTTCTAGTACTCTGGATAAGTGTGGGTTCTATAGATAAATAACTTTTATGTACATTACGATTGTTATTAAATATTTATTATTATTTCTATACAGCCTACGCTTACTATTACTTCTACCCCCACCGCTGTTACTATTACCATTATTATCATTATCATTTATTCTTATCACTATTATTATAATAAACATTGCAGCTATTACTCCTACTATTACCGTTATTTTTGTTATAAGTACAACTATTATTAACACTATTATTATTACCATAGTGTATTTCTGCTGCTGTCCGTTTTTCTTCACCAACGTCTGGGCTCCAGCGACTAGACAAGGAAATTGGAATGTAATATTAAAACTGGAAGGCGTACAAAGAAAGGTATCAAAACTAATAAGTAAAGTAATATAAAGGAGTGCAGTTACAGCGATGGATTGGACAAATTGGAATTGACTACTTTGCTGGAGAGAAGAATGAGAGGTGATATGATTGAGACTTTCAAGATAATTAATGGTATTTCTAACTATGGTGGGTATTTTTTAGTATTTCTCCTATATCTGGAAGGTTATTGTCAAGGCAATTTTCAAAAACTAGATCTGTTAACCAGTTAAGTTTTTTTGCTCACAGAGTAATATGTTTTTGGAATAAGTTGCCAGATCGGATTAAGAACAGCAATAACGTGGATAAGTTTAAGATTAGGTTGGATAAATTTAGAGAAAGTGGTAGGAGTGAGACATTGAGGGGGCACTTTTGGGAGTTGTCAAATGAAATATTTAACAGAATCTGATCTGGATATCGATACTGTACTAAAAGTTTAATTATTTTTACTTTAAAAATTTTTTAACAGTTGAATTTAGAAGATAGTTAAAGGGGAGATGCCAAATGAGGCATAACAAACAAATGATAATAATAAAAATAATAATAATAATAATAATAATAATAATAATAATAATAATAATAATAATGAACGGTCGGCGGCTTGATCACGACGAAGGCAGCGTCAACGACAATCACGGTGGCTATGTCAGGCAGCATCTCGGGAAACCGAGGAAAGATATATATATATATTACGGGAGTATTATGTCCGAATTTCTGAGGATTGCTCGTGTTACCTTAAAATTGGACGATTTTACCCCCAATTTCTGACCTAATAATAAGAACGTTTAAACAAGGTGGCGATCAAAATAAAATATTTAGACAATTAAATAAGGCAATTAATCGCCATACTGAGTCTTTTAAGTCTTATCAAAATAATCAAAATAAATTGATAGAGCAAATCTAAAGCTATATAAATAAAAATAATGTAGAATATGTATAAACGTATATATAACACATATACTAATTATATAAAAAATAGTTACGTGTAATAAACAGTAGAAAGGGATAAAGAAAGAAAGAAATGTTAAAGAAGAAGAAGAAGAAGAAGAAGAAGAAGAAGAAGAAGAAGAAGAAGAAGAAGAAGAAGAAGAAGAAGAAGAAGAAAGAGGGGAAAACAGTTAAGCTTATGAACGCTGTGAGTGGGTAAGGACGATTAGTATTTATTTAAAATTGATGACAAGGAATTAAACAACAAATGAGGCGGAGAAGGAGGGGAGACTAAATGTATATATATATAATTATATTTTGATACGTTGATATTTTTTATATTTTTAATATAAAACTAAAACTAAAAATACATTAATCACCTAAAAAGTAGTGTAATGGATTCGTCTAAACACTTTAAAATGCAGCAACATTTTTGTAAGTAACGGATAAATTTTATTAGACAGACGAACAACACAGGTAAGGAGGACTTCTTTTTTTATAACTAATATAAGTTAGCAAAACATTTATACGGAACAAAACTTAGATTTAGTATACGGAACGTTTATGTTTTTGTCTTTTAAGGGAAGTGGGGTCTGATCAACTCTGCTGGGAAGCCATGAAATTAAATACTGTCTTGTTTTTAAATTCCCGAAACAGTTTTACATGGTAAACAACTGATGATCCCTTAAATAATGTTAGAAGCAAACTAATATAATAACTGTAAAAATTAAATTGACTTGCATGTGTGATTTTCCACTGAACGACTTCAGACTTAAGGTTTTTGGGTTTTTTTCCTTATATAGTTTTAATGGTTGAGATACTTCCGAGAATATATATATATATATATATATATATATATATATATATATATATATATATATATATATATATATATATATATAGTCTCGGAAGTTTCTCAACCATTAAAACTATATAAAAAAAAATATATAAAAAAAAAAATAATTTTAAAAAAACTTATAGTCTCAAGTCTTCCAGTGGAAAATCACTCATGTAAGTCAATTTATTTTTTACAGTTATTATATTAGTTAGTTTCTAACACTATTTTAAGAGATCATCAGTTGTTTACCATGAAAAACTGTTTCGGGAATTATATATATAGGTGTGTGTATATATATAATAATTATTACCTACACATACCGGTGTTTCAAGATTATTGCTCTCATAAGGAAGTGATAATTACAGACGGCCGGAGGGCGCGAACCTCTTTTACGGTGTCAGCCTAGTCTCCACAAATTATCACTCTATCCCCATGGCCACCGGAAACTACCACCTGATAAAGGGAAAATTAAGTTCTATTTATGCCTTGTGAAAGCGGGTGTCAGACAGAAGACAGCCGAGAGGGTTCAACGAACGTTTTCGGAACCTTGCTTAAAGCTAAGTGACAGTCTATTTTAACATCCCCGAACAGTGCTGAACTTTAATTTTTTTAAGGGCTTTATAACAATATTTATAAATAAATATCACATTTTTATTATTATGTACATACGCTAGCGTTTCTAGCTTATTTCTCTCATCAGTGTAGGAAGTGGTGATTACAGACAGTCATAAGGCGCGAATCTCGTTGACAGAGTCAAAGGATGTCATTTCATAATGTTAAATATGTTTATATGTTTATATATCTCTATCTTTATAAAGTTAGGTATGTTTATATGTTTATATATCTCTATCTTTATAAAGTTAGGTATGTTTATATGTTTACATATCTATATCTTTATAAAGTTAGGTATGTTTATATGTTTATATATATATATTTTTATAAAGTTAGGTATATGTATATGTTTATATATCTGTATCTTTATAAAGTTAGGTATGTTTATATGTTTATATATCTTTATCTTTATAAAGTTAGGTATGTTTATATCTTTATATATTTGTATCTTTATAAAGTTAGGTATGTTTATATGTTTATATATCTGTATCTTTATAAAGTTAGGTATGTTTATATGTTTATATATCTTTATCTTTATAAAGTTAGGTATGTTTATATCTTTATATATGTGTATCTTTATAAAGTTAGATATGTTTATATGTTTATATATCTGTATCTTTATAAAGTTAGGTATGTTTATCTGTTTATATATCTGTATGGGTCAAATGACATAGAAAGTAGATAGAGCTCACGTAAGCCGTGGTGAAGACAGCTACTCTAGGAGAAGCAAATCTCCGATATAAAAAAACCGGAAGAGGTAAAACAAAAAAACTCTGTGATACTAAAAACTGAAGACAAAGCAGCTTGCTGACGACCTTGCTATTGCTTGTCGCCTACGATACGGCTGCTGAGTATTAGCGAGCCTATGTCATTTAAATCCCTCGATTTAAGATGTCTTCTGACGACCATCTCGCTTACCATCAAGTTTGTCATTCCATATAATGAAAGTCTAATGATGATGGACGAGTGGTGATGTGTGCAGACTAATCCAGTTAGAAGCTCACAGCATCAAATTTGCATATGGGCGGCAGGAATCTTATCCTAACATCGCTTATCTGTCTTTCTGTGATTGGAACAAACTTCGGTGTAGGTTCTTGTTACTAAGCGGCTTTTTCTCAAAACAGCACTGCTCACTCTAATCCCTGATGAAGGGTTAGAAAAGGTACACCAAGCATTACCTGTCACATCTACGCTGGTTAGCAACCTGAGGCTAACGGTGGTTTCATTCAAGCAGAACTAAAGGACATTAAATAAACAGTAAAATATTCGCAAAAGATAGAATTAAGCTTTGTCTGCAGTTTTAGTATCACAGAGTTCTGTTGGAATATAAGAACTTTGTTGGACCGAGGTGCATCTACTCGACCTAGAAGAAGTACAACGTCAAAGACATTGATATCTTACCTCTGTCGAGGACATGTACTTCTGATCAGGATCATCTTACTGAAATAACTTAAAAGGTGAACGTCGAGATAGTGGTTTAGGTTTTGCAATTAAAACAACCCTATTAGAACGTTTGGAGTTCCCATGCAGTAATTCATGTTGTCTAATGCTGCTTCGAATTATTCTTACTTGTTGTTGATTTACAATAATCTTCTCAGTTTTCGCTGCAAGTTAGCGAAGAAGCTATTATGACCTTTGACGTGCATCTACATAGTTTTGTTCGTCGCTTTGTGATGGGAAACTTATTCTGGGTGATCTCAATTCTCGAGTCGTGAGTTTGAAACGTGGGATGTTTTCGGTTCATAGCATCGACAAAATAAACTCTAATCGAATGAAGTTTAGTTCATAACTAAATTTCGTCATAGCCAACACACCTTTTAGCAATGAAGTAAAGCACAAGGCTACATGGGCTTACCCAAGATCAAACTACGGTCATACTATTGACTTTATCATCACTAAGATCTGTAGAGATGTATACAATGTACGCATGATGAGGAGTGCGGAATGCGACACTGATCATAAGTTGGTATAAGGGAAATTCAAACTGCGTATTCGTAAAAAGATTCGGGCAAACGGAGTGAAACTTCTGAAGCGCATCGACGTTGCAAAACTGAAAAACCTGAATGTTCGTATAAGCCTGAAGAAGAAATTTCAATCGTTTGGAAAATTAGACTAAACTAGTCGATAAAATTGGGCAAGTATTTTAGGAGCTAACCGCTTCAATATAACTTTTTGATTAAACCCAAATCTTTTACACTATATAGCATAATAGAAGGGTAAATAGATAAGTTAGCATAAATTATTAACGAAATCGCGAAACCCTGAAAATATAAAAGAGTCGAAAGAATTGTATTTATGACGTATTAAATTTTTTTTAAATAGATAAAATAGTTTTTAGGATTTGGTAAAAAAAATAAGATCTCAAAAAAGAAAGACCGAAAATTGTTGGAATGTTTATGACATAAGGCAACGGATAATAGGGAATTAAAAAAATATGTTTTCAGGTCGGATATAAATAATTGATAGTCGCAAAAATATCGAATCAAAATTAATACGAAGAATGTGTTTGACGTAATTGTGACGCAAGTACAGGGTGGGCCAAAATAAGGGTCCTATCTTTAAATTTGAATAACTTGAATTTGAATAACTTCCACAAAATAAAAGTTAAACTCACTAAACTTTATGTGTGTGTAGACTGACCCTTCCGAGATTTTTTGAAATAAACAAAACACATTTTAGCCGAAAAACACTTCTTAAAACTTACAAAAACTAAAGTATTGTTTTCTACACTGTTTTGAGTTTTTTAAGCAAAAATAATGTTTTCTAAATGAGGGTACGTTCCTTAGGGCTAATACGGCTCATGCTTGCTTCGGAAGGGGTCCTTTACTTATTCTAAAAAAAAAAAAAAATCAATAAATAAAAAAGTTATGAATTTTTAAAAATAGGACCCTTATTTTTGCCCACCCTGTATTAAGTTTAAATAGAGAGAAGGATAAAGATACGAAAGCGAATGAGAAGACAGAATTCGAAGCGGGTGAACTGTTTCACTCGCTGTAAAGACGAATTACGTTAAAATTCAAATAAACACAAACGGAGACACATACACTGCAGTAAGTTATCTGACAACTGAAGAGACAAATACACACAAGCTGGTCATCATACATACATTAGAGTCACAAAGCTGGCTTTTAGCTAGAGTGTCAATGATTAGTAATAAACCGAAACATTTTTTGTGTTAATCAAACGATAAATAAATAAAAGGAAACTTTTTTACAACAATAGTAATTATTTGCGTTTTAGTTAGAAACTATTACAATAACGGGGAGAGTTGTAAACATAGCGTGCGCAAAAGAGAAAGACCACTGTTTAGTAAACAAACGGACAACGCTTTAAAGTATGAAAGTCATTTGGTAAAAAAAATTAAAAAATGAGACATGTAGAAGATATTTATTTTTCTGTAGTTTTTTGTAAGATTTTCCTTTATTAATTTGTTGTAATATGTCTTGCTCATCGTGTAAACGTTCTGTTTCTTCTATAAAAAGGCTTATTCGAACGTCTAATCTGTTTTAACGTATCCTTAAGTTTCTTTTAAAAATCAGTAGTGTTCCTGGGGAATTCAAAGTTACTTGTGATGTTGAACAAGTCCTTCTCAAAGGTGTTCATAAGTTATGTTTGAATTATAATTGCTAATTAGCGGTAATTTGCATTAAACTCACTAAGGGATCTATCTCTTACTTAATATCCATCACTTTCACCCTCTCTCACTGTATGTTGATTGATGTCCCGCTCTTATTGTATACGTCTATTATTCTCCTTTCCGTCCCCTCTCTTCGTCTCTCTCTCCAACGCCTTAAAGCATTTTTAAGTATCAAAGTTATTTGGAAAAAATAATTAAGTGGGACGAACCATTTAATGAGACATGTAGGAGATATTCAAATCCACATACAGTCTGAATGTTGTCTAATGCCGTTTTAAACCTAGATATGGTAGTCATCGTCACAACCTCCTTTGGCAGACTGTTACATGGAGCAGATACACAGACAGAGAATGCTGCCTTTCTTCTATTGATCCAAAAGCAACAGTTGTACATCTGTTGCAGATGCACATGGAGATTGCGACTTGGCGCTGGAATGAAAAACTCCTCGAAAGGTAGATTTAAATTCCCGTTATGATGTACGCCAGAATCAAGTTTCCTCGCTGCTCAAGTAAGATCAGATTTGGTCATTGGAGCCGCTCTTTGTACGTAAGTGTGTATAAACCCGTCGCAAACTGTAGTTGCAAACCGTTGAACGATGTGCGATATCTTTTTTGAAGATAAAGATGTTTGCTTTGATGCAGCCACTACAATTATACTGATTTCATAATTAAATGGTAAAATGTCAAATAGGTGATAAAGATGAAGACTATGTGTTTTTTTATTCGAACTTTGATTTTTTAATTTAGTACTAAAAATTCAGAATGTTCGGGAATAGTTTGACACATTTTGAAAAAGAAAAGATAAACAGTTATATATTGGCCAGTAATTGGTGTATTGTAATAAACGTGATGGTGAACAGTTCTGTAAAAGAACGAATGTGTTTTACGCCATTCATTGGGGAAAACGAGATGATTCGAACATTACCCCAGTGATAACGGACATCAACGCCGGTCGAGACGTTGACGACTCGTAATGTTTCTATTTTAAACATTCGGGACAGCGAAGGTGGGACGTGGTGGTTAGTAGTTTACCATTGTGACTCTTATCTGAAGAGTAGCGAGGATCCTTGTTCCACTCTTTCTCGATAGTCGTCAGCTTTGACGCCCATCTTTATCGCCAAGATCCGCATTGCTTTACTTGGATCTTGCCGCACATTTGTTACACCTTCTAGACAGATTTCATTAACATTCAACAATACTACACATCAACGGTTACCCGTTGCACTTTACCAGCCTTGGCCTTTTGGCTAAGATCAAAATGTAGTATCTGTTCCGATGGATACTGCACCCCATAGACTGGTATTGTCTTGGCCTTCGGGACTTGATTTACGCGGGTCTATAGGTCTGTCCTGTGCAGTTCTAGGAGGTCCACCCTCCCAGGCTTCGCCTCCCCTCTTTGGAGGAGTAAGTTTATTGCTTACTGCCTGAGGCGCCCCTACTGGGGAATGCCGACGGGGCTGCCCAGGCAATTTTTAAACCTCACTTTCCCGACCCGACCTTGGGTCACATCTTACTTGTGGGAGTAAGATAAAAACTGGCCTTGTGCCTAACTCATGGAGAGGAGTAAATCAATACTTAACTTGGTTCTGAAATAAAAGAATATCAAACAAGAAAATAATTCAGTCGTGAGACTGCATAACTTCGTCCGAGAATGTAAGAATGGACCAAAGACGTATCTACATAGTGTATGTATTACCGAAGTTGTGCCATGGAAACGTTGATAACTCAAAACTATTTATCTTATAAGAATGATATTTAGCATGGTGGTTACTGAGCATCGGATCCACACAGTAAATTTGGAAAAATCTAGTTTATTTGTTGGACAGAAGCGAAATTATCCCCAAAAGTTGGACTTTCACCTTTTCTATGACTTTGACCTTTGAATTATATATCCCAAAACTAAATCAGATCAAAGTAAAACAATGACCGAAATTTTGACTAAGTTTAGTGACGATTGGTTTTGCGATGTGGACGTTACGCTGCAGGCAAACAAACCAACTCGACAGAAAACATAACCGCTGCCTTGGCGGAACTATAAGAGTTAACTAGAACTATAAAACATGTGCTATTTTATTTCAAACTCTGACTTCAATTTTAAAACTTAGTAATAAAAAAGCAGGGAAAGGGACTTTTCCATACTTTAGATGCTGCAACACTTTTATTAGCTCAACCAAACATTCATTTGGTCGGTTTTAGCCGCACCGAGTTTTAAAGATTTATCTCCGTAGGCATTTTATTTGTTTTTGTCGTCGCACTATTCGATTGACCAAATCCAATAAAAAAAGAAACAGTTTCTGCACTTCTTAAAAGACCTCGAGGGTATTTGCTTCCAGTGCCATCTCGAGAGACTAAAATTGGTTTCCACAGATTGAAGAGCTACTTAATTAAAACGGACAGGACTGCGACAGTGATTTAAACGTTACCTCTGGCTAAGTGATTGGCGTTATGGACATCGTCTCGGATTATAAAAACGGGAATTCCGAATCCAAATCGTAACAGATCTATTGCGGTTGCAAAATAGTAATAGTTCATATTCGATTTATACTTTTTTCTAGCGACCACGTGTTTGTTTGCTTTTTTTTTCAAACAGGCGGTCTGTTTTGTGTGTAGTGTTTTTTTAGTACACACGAGGTCGTAATATAGAAATAAAATGACAATTATGAAGAAACAATAGAATTTAAATATGTATTCATATATTTTTTCACTGAAGACAGTAAGAATATGAACATTGATACATATGGAGAAGTGAAAATCACAAGCGCAGTTACTAAGGAGAAGCTTTATTGAAAGACTACGTTAATTGCTCCAAACACAATCGACCAAAAAAAAGGTATTGCCAGGGTAAAAAATACAGAGAGATACGTTTGAAGATGTATAATTAATGTAGACATACTTTGTTGGCGTTCTAGGAACGTATATCTGCGACCACTAAAAGGAGTTTTAACAACTGCTATCATAACATGACGGGAAGGACGTGTCATAATTTTGCCTAAAAGTTTCTGTTTTATTAGTTAGGCCTAGGACTTATTGCGTTACGCGTTAATATTACTTGTAGGATATGGCTGTTGTTTTAATGTATCACAGAGATAGAAAAGGATATATTTAGTATCTATGTAGTATGGAATGCAATAGGAATTAATATGATTGAATATCGAACCAAATATGTTTGAAGCAGGTGTTTTATTCTGTGAGAGCAGCAAAATAACGGCGGCAAATTATTACGCGAATGACGCCGAATGTAAAGAAAATCAACCAACGCAAAATACTTTGAAAGAGATGATAAAAGCAAAAAAAAACAAGATGGCTGCGTTCAAACGTAGACAGGGAAAAAATGTAAAGTTCTCTCAAAATAAAAACCATAACAAAATAAGGATGTATTATCAGTTGTACTTGGTTGACGCAGCCGACACTGCAAAAAAAGCGATCCTAAATGCACATAGAAATTAGATTACAAAGTCGAGGATAGCAACAAAAACTTTGTCTGTCCAATCGATAGTTGTCGTCTGCAAGTTAAAACAAACAGATGAGCCAGAACTTGGGTCGCTTACGAGATGGAAAACAAAAATAAAAGTAGACTGTATAATGGCGTCTGAGAATCCCTTTTCGTAGCATTGCAATAGCATTGCAACCATACAAAGACTATTATGCTAGAATAAAGATTACATGATTAAAGCTATGGGCTGAAAAAAGTGTTAATTACAATTTTAATTAAAGGGTATTAAAATAATCAAAGTTTGCTCAAACTTTGAGAATCCTTATCCGGACAACTAAGACCCGATTTAGTTGTCAAAAAGGGATCACAGTTCAAATGTAATAAGCATGGAAATCTGTGGGTCGCTAGTAGTAAACGAACCACGTGATCCGAAAATATGCTGGGGGTGAGTTAAATTAGATATAAGAAGTCTTAGGAGAAATTTATAAGGAAGATAACGATACAGGGTATTAAAATGTAAGTCCTCAAAGGACTGTCAATAATTAAGTCTCTCTCGTCCTCTCTGTCCGAAGAATGTACCTAAAGTCAGTCTACATCTATTTTGGGTTCAAATGTGTTCATGTTAATTATTGGCGAGAATTAACGATCCATGTAAGAGGCAGGCCCCTTGATGGAATTCAATCAGAAGTGTTCCGTCTAGCAAAATAAGAACGAGTGACCAGAACAAGTTTTTAGATCAATCATCATCTCAACATCAACGCAGAAGACGCGAGACGACTATCCAATAAAAAGTGCAAAAGGTCACACACTTGCATACTTTGAATCGATCAAAAACACTTTACAAAAGGTAAAAGTATGCTAAAACACAGCTTACACGACTAAAGTTATGGAATATGAAAAGTGTTGATTTCATTTATAATAAGGAAGTCTTAAAATAATCAAAATTTAGTAAAACTTTGAGAATATTTGCCTAGACAACCAAGGAAAGGGTTTCGTAGTCAGAGGGGATCAAAGTTCAAATGTGATATGCATGGAAATCTGTGGGTCGCTAGCATTGAAGGAACCACGTGATCCGAAAATATGCTGAAAGTTAATTAAGTTGGATGTTTAGAAGTCATAGGAAATTTTTTTAAAGAAAATAACAATACAGGGTATGAAAATGTAAGTCCTCAAAAGACTGTCAATAATTAAGTCTCTCTCGTCCTCTCTGCCCGAAGAATGTACCTAAAGTCAGTCTACATCTATTTTGGGTTCAAATGTGTTCATGTTAATTATTGGCGAGAACTAACGATCCAGGTAAGACACGGTCCCCTTGCAGAATTCAATCAGAAGGGTTCCGTTTAGCAAAAAAAAAGAACGAATGGCTAGAATAAGTATTTAGATCAATCATCATCTCCAGATCAACGTAATAGAGGCAAGACGACTATCCAATAAAAAGTGCAAACGGTCACGCCCCTGCATACTTTGAATCAATCAAAAACAGTGTTTAATAGCGAAACCTATGCTTAAATACACAGCTTACACGATTAAAGTTATTGGGTCAGAAACGTGTTAATTTCATTTGTAATTAGTCTTAAAATAATCGAAATTTGCTCAAACCTTGAGAATTCTTGTTATGTGTTATTTAACGATCGTTTAAGTCGGAGATTTTCAGAAACATCTTCATAAGAACAAATGTAACAAGATTGCCCCTGATATTGGGGTGATGGGGTGTGGTGATACTAACTGTTACGAAGTAATGAAGCATACACTGTAAGAATTCTAACCTGTTTTGACAAATATTGTGAGCCTCCGTTGATTTGAAAATCAAACAAAAGTCGTTCGTGATTTTAGTTGAGTTATGAAAACAAGCTAATTGGAGATGGTATTGGCGGAAGAATGAAATAACGGCACAGCGGATTTTGTCACTGGGTAGCGAGGACGTCCACAGATCTTGCCCTCGCTGGGGTTTGACTCTGGTACATAAAATAGTAGACTCTTGTCAAAAGGATATTATTGACATTGTACCATCAAATAAAGTAAGCGATGAAAAATACCCTTTTTGTTTTTCGAGTTTTCATTTGTAAACCGGCCTGCGAGAGAATATGCTTAGAGAAATCCTAGGAGAATTCTCCAACGGAACATGAATAAGTAAGTGTTTATTTTAAGTTGTATGTAACGTGGACTACTCAACAACGTTGTTGACTCTGTGACACATAATCATAAGAAACAACGTCACGCTTAACCAATTGAAGAACCTGGCAAACTTTCTCATGTCAGTTGATTTAACAAGTAAACAAAACTCAGTTCTTTTAGAGCCAACAGTGATGCACGTGGTGATTACGTTTTGGCCTGTAGAAACGGTTTTCAATATGGATTAAGTTCAAATGTCTCCCGTCACTATTTCCGTCTTATGATTCATATTTTTTGTTTACTTTTGTTCGCCCCAGATAAGGCATATTGTCAATGAAGCGTAAGGGACTACTGTAGTAAGGGCCAGATGGGTAGGAGAATTACGCAGCAATATCGTTGTTCACATTACAAATATTTCTACGTGTTTGTATGGTCGAGGAAACAGGGATCAGAAAGGGAATTCCAAAGAATTCCGTGGAAACAAGCTATTAGAGTTGTAAATCTTCCGGTAGTTAGGGACCTCTACAATGAAGTGGGAATTTTGCTTCATGTCGAGTTGGTTGTGGGTACCGACGTTGCGATTGTACTAGTGCAGTTAGTTTACTGGAACACATTTAGTACTTGTAAAACAATAACAGGTATGCAACACTGCGGCGATGCGACAAGGGCTTGAGTTTGGTAGACAATGCGAGACCTATTAGGATACAAATTATTTTTTGCATTCTGTCCAAAAAGAATGGGTTAGTGGTTGGTGCACCAGCCTAGATGTAATAACAATTGTCCATGTAGATGCGAATGTTGGCTTTATAGAGATATTGGATACTGAAAGGTGTGAGAAGTTTTCTCTTTGGTAGAAGAAGCCTACCTTATTTGTTTTTTTCCGCAGACGTTGCAGCATCTTCTCTGTACTTATTCCACTTCGTGTTGCCTGAGAATGTCAGGCCGATCAGTTTAAACATTCGACTCTCCGGAAGGGTGCTATCAGCCCTGTCAATCGGTGGTTGAAAAGGTGTCTTACAATCGTTAAAAAAAGGAAGCTTTGTCTTGATACAATTAAATGTGACTATCCATATATAACCTAACATATTTTGTTTTACTAGATGGAATAGTTGTATAAGAAGTTTACGAATAACGTTTACTAAAACAAAAACTATAAACGTTTTACATTTTGTGTATCTTGAAAACATCAATTAGAATTAATAAAGCAACCGTGGAATTTCCAGACGTTTTCGTTAATAAATATAATCTGTCTTTCAGCGTATCCAGTGTTTAAGATAGTAATTAACAAAGGATATAGAAAAAAAACTTTTTATCCACTCATAATACATGTGTGTCTCTGTCTGTCTGTCAGTCACAATTTTTTAAGAAATATCTTAACTTCTTTTAGAAACGGTAAATATGCATTAATACTAAAAAATATATTCTAAACAAGTCAGGCCATGACTCGAAACCAAAACCCTGAGATCTTCAATCTGAAGTTTTACGAATTGAGCCTTTTAGATTTTCTCATCAGTTGCTCTTAAAACCCTATCTTAACAAAATAATTATAGCTTTGACTATATATATATATATACATATATATATATATATGTGTATATATATATGTATATCGATCTACAGATATAGCTGTAGATCGATAACATCGACATGTCAGTGTAGCAGACCTTGTACATGTTTGAATAAAAGCATTCACTATATATATATATATATATATATATATATATATACTAATAATTAACTATTCAACATGCAATATGGTATTAATATTGCAATATACATGCAGTTTAGTAGTTTACATTCAATAGATAACAATATATGCATATAAGTTTTTATATGTTTATTTCGTAAGCTTACATTTACTGTGAGTATATGAGTTTTTCACTGGTGAGCTACATAATACCATTGACTCTAAATATATGAGTTTTTTTACTGGAGACCTACATTTCCCAGCCATTAAGTAACATAAACTCGTCACACCGCATTAAAATGTTATATTTCATTTTTTTTTTTTCGTGTATTCTCGATTACGTAAGTATATTAGTTCATTGTAAAATTTTAGTTTTTTATGGGTGTAACGAAATCGTTGTCGTCGTCGTCACTACTCAACATGAATACTGGTGGACGTACCTGCAATTCGGCGGGGCTGGGTGGTGTGTCCTGGGGACTGAGTGTTTCCAGTTTTGGTTGGTAATCTACTGGTTGTAGTATCCAGCATTTGTTGATTTTTTTGCGTATGTGTTGTGCAACATTGTGTGTCCATGTTCAGGTCTATTTTACAACCCGGCGATGCGGGTATCTCGTCACCGGCATTTAATACCTCCTTGAGACTGCGTCTTACGTCATTGTGTTTTCTTTTTTTTTGCTCGGAGAGTACGTATCTGATAATTGAATCTGGGACCGTTTACTGTTTTTTTGGTGGCACTGTATTTTCAGTTCCCTCAGTATTGTAGTTTTTCTCTAAGTATTTATCGATGTGTTCCCGTCAAATGGTTAACCACATTAGCGGGTTTAACTCGATTGCTCCCCAGTCTTTCAGTTGGTGCATTGCTCGTTGTGTTTTGTATATATACATACAATTTTCCATGGCCGCTTTGTCAGCCGGCACGTGTCGCCATGGGTCGTCGTTGGATGTTGATAGACAAGGTGTTCTTTTTAACACTCGTTTACTTTGATGTTTTACGTTGACGTAAGTCTCCGTCCCTTCCAGGATGCATTTTCCTTTCTCTATATTTTTTGGAGTGAACCACATCTGGTCAGTGTATATAAGTGTTTTATCTTCGCAGCTACCAAAGGTGAAGTTGTCGGATGCCTGACAGCGCATTCGATCGCAGCTCATCAGACCGTTTCGTATGCTTCGTAGCACGAACGACTTTCCGCTGTTGGAGACTCCCGTAATATGCAAAGAATTTTTTTTCGGTCGGATCTTATGGCATATTTCGAATGTTCTTCTACCGAACTCCTCCGGACTAAAATTATGATGTGTGCACCATTCTTCGAAGATGTTTCCGGATGTCTGTACGTCCCAATAACGGTTTCTGTCCGTCTTGCAATAATCTTTTTTTGGGCGCAATTGTTCAAATATTGGTGTAACTTTCGTCTGGATGTTTAAGTCAGTACAAGCTGCCTGAATTATCGGATTTAAGTTCTTTGTGTTGCGGAAGATATTCTATCACGTCTCTTTTATCTGGTTCGTTTCATGACCCTTACAGTACACCATTACGTCCCCTATACTATTACAACATTTCATCATCTTCAAGATGGAATTATACTTTTTACCGCGTAGTGTAGTTTTATTCAACAGCCCCAGCTCCGTATCTTCAACGTCGCTGCTTGTTGTTTTCATTATGTATTGTTTGTCTGGGATTTTTTTTTTACATGGCCAGTTGTCCTGGTGTTGTTAAATTCCCCGCTGCTAGTGCAATCCGCTTTTCCGGTTCCGTCTCTAGGTAATGTACATAGACCGTATGGATTGTAAACTTTCTGACAGTTTATGTTGTATGGACTGTACATTCGATCACCCTGTAGTTTTTTCTTAGCATCATGAAAGAATGTTCTGCCGTCGGATGAGTCACGTGCCATGTGATCATGTGATAATGATCCGCGTTGCTGCAATTTTTCAATTTACACGATCCCGCTTTTTGGTATACAATTATATAAGGCCATTTGTCACATATGTTCGTGAAGTACTTGTGTGCCTGTGTCCCTCGTAGGGTTATTGCGGTCTCTAGGTCCTCGATTTTGTCTGTCCCACTACCGTGTATGAATTCTGTTTCTGATTCCCATCGGTATATCCATTTGTATGGCTTCAATTCTTTACCGTTTATGATTTCTTCGTTTATCAACTTGTTGAAATTTTGCTTTTCCTCGTGTTGTGTTCTTGGCGACTCCATCGTACGTCCTTTTGCCTGTCTGGATTCGCGTAAACTGACGTCTGTTTATGTCCTTATATATACAAGTATTATATTTTTACTTTTTTATTTAATACTGAATTAGTTAATATGTTGTCAACTCAGCACTCCTCACTTGTTTATGAATTTTCCGTAAGCCATACCTCGCATCTGGGCTCCATCTCGCCATATGTGTGTCGCGTGATTATGCAACCTTTCTTTCGTTGATTGGCCGTGCAGATGTCGGTTGGGCGGGACTATTAAGTTTAATTCGTATTCGAAAGTTGAGTCCGTAGCAGCCAACGCGCAGGCGTGGTTCTTCGTCGGCACTTTTTGAGAGTGTGACATACTTTCGTAATAACATTCAAGTTCTAACATGTATGTCAATTCAAACACGAAATAGGATATTCCATCTTGGGCGTTAGGTCGTAGGATTGGCGGAACGTGTATTAGTACCATTTCAGGAACGTCCTCGTTTGTATATAACACTTTGTTTATTATTGTTCTGTTTGCTACAGTTACTTATTCCGACGTATATCCGAATGTTCCTGTACCTATTTTTACACCCTTCGTACTATATAGTAACTAACACAAGTAAAGTAAACATCCACAGGATAGGAATTTAAAATATTTCAACCGCGCTTATAAAGAGTGCTCAATATCAAATAGAGCTTTTATATATATGATTATTTTAATTTATACAGACATGTACAAAATATGATCTGAGGTAAGGATCGGATTTTAATTCTACCTGATGAGAGCTCGGTTTCTAACAGCTGTTGATCGATAACATCGACATGCCAGTGTCGCAGATATATATATATATATATATATATATATATATATATATATATATATATATATATATATATATATATACACAAATACTGCAAGATGTTAGAAGTTTAAATGATAGTTTCATGTTGTAATAAACGAAATTGACATACCAAGGTATTGTACCAACACCGCTTAAGGAGTGGGTATCAACTAGTTTGAAATGAATACAAATCGTCTGCTAATGCAAAAAAATATATAAGATTCAATCATTCAATAAATCTCACCAAAGCTGGTTAGGAGTCAAGGACGGATAATCTTTTACTCGTTTATTTTTCTTCTATCATTTGATGTTATGTTATTCCTATAAATAAAAGCTTCAGATGCGATGGGCGACAAAAATATGAGTCAGACGAAATCACGTTGGCTCCAATTCACAATTTTCTCCGAGAACAGCAACGCGAGATTTAATAGAAAATCAAAATGGCGGCATACTATTTGACGATAGTCTTGTCAAAGAGGTGATTTTTTCTCCGGTTATTATTGTTTGTTTTTTGTGTTTTCTTTTTAAAGTTTCCTGGAAGATTGGACGATTCGTAGAATAATAGAAGTAAATTGGCATATTCGTATATATATATATATATATATATATATATATATATATATACAGGGTGGGCCAAAATAAGGGTCCTATCTTTAAATTTGAATAACTTGAATTTGAATAACTTCCACAAAATAAAAGTTAAACTCACCAAACTGTATGTGTGTGTAGGCTGACCCTTCCGAGATTTTTTGAAATAAACAAAACAAATTTTAGCCGAAAAACACTTCTTAAAACTTACAAAAACTAAAGTATTGTTTTTTACACTGTTTTGAGTTTTTTAAGCAAAAATAATGTTTTCTAAATGAGGGTACGTTCCTTAGGGCTAATACGGCTCATGCTTGTTTCGGAAGGGGTCCTTTACTTATTCTTAAAAAAAAAATCAATAAATAAAAAAGTTATGAATTTTTAAAAATAGGACCCTTATTTTTGCCCACCCTGTATATATATATATATATATATATATATAAAACACATAATAAAAATTGGCAATATTTGTAGATGGATAGATTTACAGATGAAAGAAGGAAGATACGTATATTCACCAGCAGAATGACCATTTACCCAAAGATAGAAAGAGGTAAAAGAAGCACATATACATATATATCGTGGTTAACATTCGCTGCATCTGGCCACAGTGATGTTGACACAGTTGTCTGTAGATGATTATATCTTTATATAAAGTTTGGTGTCTTTATATATTTGTATGTACATGATGCACTCCTAAACTAATTAACCGCTAGGTGTATGAGGTCGTAATGTGTGCTATATTTAGTTTAATTCAATGTTACGCAAAGGTAGTAAAATAGGATGACGACGTTTGCAAAAATACAGATCCCTCCGATTTTTTGTGAAAATTAAACAATGGCTACTAGATATCAATAAATAAATATTCCCCAAATTTCAGTTTCGTTTGAATATTTTAAAAATGTTTTAGGGGGTATATCGGCGTAGCCCGATATTACAACATTTAAAATTTTAAAACTGATATGCATTGACTTTGATCCATAGTTATGAGAGACAAATACAGTAAGGTTTTCTACATTTCAATTTCGTCTGAAGATCCTTGAAGCTTCAGCTCTTAATTTCAGAAATTTCTAGAATCGAAATCATGTAATAGAGTTTGATCAAAATTGGATTAAGGATTTTAGACATAAGGTTTAGTAGATGTGTATATTGACTTTGATCTTCGCAATGGAACTTAAATGTTGTGCAAAACTGTTCAGAGAATTTATTTTACCCGTCCTGGGACGGCTATATATATATATATATATATATATATATATATATATATATATATATATATATATATATATATATATAGCCGTCCCAGGACGGGTAAAATAAATAAATATATATATATATATATATATATATATATATATATATATATATATATATATATATAATAAAATATAGTAACACGTGTGAATTTAACTGTGTGGATTTCTCTTTTCTCATTTTCAAAAATAAAATCATCCCACTTGGATACTTGACAATACCACAAGGTTGAAATAAATTATTGCATCGATTATCATGTAATTTCCTGTTACTATATTTTATTTTATTCTTGCTCTGTTTATTACATTGAGATCTCATACCCTGGTTACTACCTGGAATTTATTTCATTATAACACACTATATATATATATATATATATATATATATATATATATATATATATATAGAGAGAGAGAGAGAGAGAGAGAGAGAGAGAGAGAGAGAGAGAGAGAGAGAATTTAAATTTTAATGACCACAAGTTGAATTGTGTCTCCACACGGGAAAAAATCTGTTGAATATTTACTGTTTATATAATACTGCTCAATAATAAATAGAGCTATTATTTCTAATAATAGTATCAAGGCTACAGTTCCATTGGGAATGTTTCGATCGCAGCTTTGATAGGTAGCAATCTCACCGGCGTTGTAAAACAGTTTTTAGGTATTTATATTGGAGAAAGAAGAAAAACGAAATAAGCAGGACTCTAGTCTGTAAGGGCCACATAAACAGATTCAAAATTAATACTTTTAAACAAACTTTTTTCATATTTAAGCTCAGACATCAATTTGAATATTAAGCAAATTTATAAAATGGGGCAGTGTAGCGAAATTGGAACTTATGGAAAATGTGTTGTCATGATGTGAAGAAGACGGGGGGAGATAAAATGTAATAAGGAGTGGGGGATAGGGGATTATATCTTTATTGAATAAACATACACAAGCATTAGACGTGGACTTATGGCATTTACATAATGGTACGCAATTTTTAGAAACAACGTACTTAAAGTAAAATATGATTTAGGCTTACGTGGCTTAGTTAATGATATAATGAAAATGAAATAAAATACAAATTTATTTATTAGAATCAAAGTAAGATAATAATAATAATAATAATGATAATAATAATAATAATAATTATAATAATAATAATAATAATAATAATAATAATAATAATAATTATGATGATGATGATGATAATAATAATAATAATATTGATGATGATGATGATGATGATGATGATGATGATGATGATGATGATGATGATGATGATGATGATGATGATGATGATGATGATGATGATGATTTTAAATAAAAAATAAATAAATTAAAAGTAAAAAATAATTAAAAATAATAAAAATAGAAAAATAAATAAATAAAAAATGGTTCCGGCCTAGGCTGACACAAGACAAAATATTTGTAGAGGGTCGAGAAGATTAAAACCGAGGAGGGACAGCACAAACCAGCCCTTCACTAAAAGAGGACAAGAATGCTGGGAATTTGGGTATGCTTATTGCTACCCAAATCCCAGAGAATACCAATGGTCTTTACCAGCGATAAATCAATGGTAAAAGCAATTGCGATACCGCAAGATTATTTGCGGTAGTTACCGAACAGCGGTGAAGAATAGAGGAAATCTGGGGAACCTTGTTGTCACCTAGCGATGATCTGTGTGAGAACTCCTTGTAAGTACAAATAAGAAGAAGAAGAAGAAGAAGAAGAAGAAGATTTATTATAAGAGTGATTAAAATACAACTGATAGTAATAACAATAATAATGATGAGATTAAAATCGTATATGATATTAATTATAGTCATAAATAAAAAGGAATGAATTTTAGTGAAAAAATATTGATTCTACTATATGCTATATAGAAGGTGCAAACACCTGGACTTTTCATGTAAATAAAACAAAATAAACAATACAAATATTGTAAAATAATGATGCTAACATGTTGAGTAATAACGCATAAGACGTCACAGGGGGGGGGGGCTTAGGACATGATCCCGCAATAATGAAGAAAAGACGAAGACTAGATAGATTGTCAATTATGCTAAAAGAACAACGGAAATGAATCGGTGACTTTTTAACGGACCGAGGTGTGTGAGGTCGACGGAGTATGACGTCGTAAAAAAAGAAACGACTCGGTAAACTTTAAAATAGTCACGTGCACGCAAAAAAAGGCACCCAGGGTGCAAAGTCAGAAATTAAAACGGCGGTTTTAAACGAAGGAAGAAGGAGCGCTTACGTAGACGAGATAGAGTTAGGAGGATATAGAGAAAAACTTGTCGTGGGTCACTCCCGAAGAGAGGTACTCCCACTACGGCCTAACTGCCGTAAACAAGCCTTCCTTAGATTCCAGGAACAGACTGCTACAGAACGTATTGTCGTGTTTCCCTCTAGGTTGTAAGGTAAATCACTCTGCCGGGTGTTCGTGAAAATAACCTACGTTGGGTAGAGTCGAAAATCAACCGCCGTCGAGGTAAAGAAAGAGGTTTCTTTGTAAGACAAGGAAAAGAACAATAATGGCAAAGGACTTTTGCTAACAAAGAAGTACACACATATATATATATATATATATATATATATATATATATATATATATATATATATATATATATATATATATATATTGAAACATTGCTAAAAATAACAGAATTCGTCCGTTTAATTATATCTTTTTTTATTTTTTCAATTTTTCCTATGGTCTCTTTTTGTATTAAAATCAAAAAATTAATAAATGTTCCATAGGTTTCAAATGTTTCACAAACGTTTTCGATTCTTTGTCGAATCATCTTAGGTGTCAAAAGCAAATGAAAAAAGCTGGAGAAGGAAGAGAATTTTTAAAAGACGGTGGAGAAACGCACAAAGAACGTTTTCCGCATTGTTCCAGGAAGTCATTGGCCATTTAAAATTCAGCAACGCTGGATAGCATCACAGAACAAAATCGCATTACGTTAAGCATTTTAAAATGTTACTACTGGTTTCATATGTGATGTTATTAATTTTATGTTGCTGTATTTATATGTAGATAACTTTGACTATTTTTTAAAAATTTGTTTCGGAATCTATAATTTTAGTGTTATTAACGAGAATTTATCTTAAATCAGAGTGAGGGCTTTTATGTTTTTGTAGATGTGGGCAAATTGAGCTAGAGTTTAAAAGATGCATAGTGAGGCGGTGGGATAGGGTAGTGCTTGTAAAACCAATGTAGCTATTAGTTTTATTATTATTATGGGAGTTACATTCTCCCAAAGGGCATTTAAACTTATAAATAATATTAGTTCTTTTTATTTGTTTTGTGGTTGGGGAGGGATTGTTTCTTACTACAAGACTTTGGGTTTTAAATTGCTTATAGTAAATAATGAGTCTAATGTTATTGTTACTGTCAATTATTGTAATCAAATGCAACCAAACTTTAGATTAGAAGAAAAGGCCATGAAAAATATTATACACAGATACATATCCCCATTATTTCTATTTTTTTAAATACAACAGGGCTGCTTTCCAGCAGACAACAACATGATCGTCATAAAACTCAATTTCAACAAATACTTCTCATAAATCGCCTCAATTAGTAATAAAACTTTTTCTATTCCATTTATCATTTTCAATCATCTCATAATATTCTTCATCATTTAACTTCATCATTCACTTTAATCCTCGAATGGCTTTTGTAGTGACCCATCTTATATAAATAGAGATTTTGTTCGTCTGTCACAATTTTTTAAACGTAAAAAATACATTGCGAAATTTGTCTCATTTCGAAATGACAGAGATCTTAACTACTTTTACAAATGGAGAATATTGTATTAATAGTAAATAATAATTTCCCAACAAATAAAGCAAGTGGTATGACTGGAAATCGAACCCGAAACCGCGAGATCTACAGTGTGACGTTTGATCAACTTAGATATTTGGACTTTCCTAACAATAGTGCTTAAAACATTACCCTAACAAAATAATCATAGCTTTGGCGTGACGTCATAGATTTATGATTTACGTCATGTTTTAAAACATCAATTCAAACATAAGCGATAATAAAATAAAAATTAATGAATGGGTAAAGATTATCAATAGCTTTTGGAAATTGTTTTAATAGTCCAAAACAATTTATTTTGCTTTAACTACGTATTTCTGTTTTTAAAAAATAATATTTTATATATACTAGAATTTGGGGCCTTAGGGCCCATAATTCTAGTTAGTAAAAAAAAAAAGATTTAGTAGTTTAGTCACTTTTCTTTGTACACCTTCTAATTTGAATATCATATGCAAGGTGGTATTATTTTTTGGTTTAGTAGATTTGGAAGCAGTCAAAGAATTATGGCGTAGATCAAATTTCTTTTTCACCAGACGGTTAATTTTGTTAAAGATCAAACGAAAAGTAATTTGATTTTGATCGAAGAGACATGAAGATTCGGAATAATTCGCTTTGGGTTTTGGTGAAAGAGAGAGAAAAAGCGAGACGGAGAGGGGGGTAACAAGAAAGAGTATTTTTTTTAAATACGTCCATTCAGTCTGCGCGTTTAGCGTTTAAAATGATATTTCAAATGTATGCGTCACAGACCAAGGACAGGCATGGCTACTTTTACAAGAATACGTGTACGTATCTGGAAATGTTATTTCAAAATTAGAGGTGACGCATCAAAACGAATGTTATTTCAAACTTATGCATGATAGTCCAATGAAAA
Organism: Sepiola atlantica; assembly: GCA_963556195.1. NCBI lineage: Eukaryota > Metazoa > Mollusca > Cephalopoda > Sepiida > Sepiolidae > Sepiola > Sepiola atlantica. The sequence continues at coordinate 192,587,552 of OY744519.1, read as the reverse complement.
CTCTATTGAAAATGTATGTGTGACAGACCGATGAAAATTCTATTTCATACTTTAGTGTGACATTCCAAAGAAAATGTGAATAAACGTGATAAACCGACGAAAGTGCCATTTTAAACTTAAGCATGGCAGTTAAAAGAAAATGTTATTTAAAACGTAAGCGTGAGAGTCGAAATGTTATTTAAAACTTAAGCATGACAAACCGCCGTGAATGCTATCTTAAACGTAAACTCATAGACATGCTGTGACATGACGAGAGCCGTTTTTTTATTGAAAAATTTGAGTGACACTTTTAAGGGTCAGAGGTGAACCCAGACGTAAGTCGCGAAACTACGTGATTTCCGAGCGCAGATTTTCTGTCTCGTAGCTAGCAAGATTTCTTCATCAAGAGAGACATGTCTTGGGCGCTGTCCCTAATGCGGAAGGGGCTGCACGCACAATGTGGCTGGGTGCGGTCACACCAGGTATCGGTCTATCAATGTGTCTATCTTCCTCTCTCTCCAACGTGTACACACGTAGCCTGTCGCTCCGATGTTTTCTGTGCCTGTTTCTCTTTAAAAATAAACCTTCTTATTAATCAACATCGGCGTCCTAGTAGTTTTGCATCCGCCGACTGGACAGGGCCTGGGTTCGACTACGACACGGGTGTATAATGATTTATACACGCATCGGTAAGCGAAAATATAAAACTGAAAATTTGATAGACTAACCTACATATTACAATGTAATATAACAATGCTTCGACACATTAAATCTGTGCATTTTGGAGATGAAAATCTATTTTAGAGTAAAGGGTGACAGCAGACCAACCCGCCGAGCGACCGACCGACCGACAAACCCTTCCATAGAGATGCTATGACGAATCTAAAAAGCGAAGTATTATATTTCGACAGGAAAAAAAACGGAACCATTGAAAATGGCGACTAATAATTGTTTCCTTGAATTACAAACATCAAAGAAGTTGCGGAAAATATATCACATGCATTGAAATAAAAATACGACATTTTATATATATATATATATATATATATATATATATATATATATATATATATATATATATATATGAGTTCGAATGCAAAACGCGATAAACGCTATTTTCAAAATTACGAAGCTATCACTACGAAACGTGTTGTATCTGAACGCTCAACAACACCATAGAATCCTGTTTTACAAAATACGATACCAGGATAATTTCTGTTTGCTTTCCATCAAAATCTGCTTTTAGTCGAAGTCTAGATTTAATATATTTTACCTTTTTATTGTTTAATGTTTCAATTTTAACGGATTGGATTTATCGCGTTTTGCATTCGAACTCTTCATATATATATATATATATATATATATATATATATATATATATATATATATATATATATATATATATATATATATATATATATACGAGAATACCCGTTCAAGAACGGGTATAAGCAATAAATATAGCATCAGTTTTAAATGTTAATGTGTATTATTTTTGTATGGTACGCCTTCGGCGGCATTCTCTTAAGTGGTATAGTTTTTAAAAAATATTAATCTGCCTACGTTAGAAAAAGTGTTTCCTAGGATACATATTCCATCATTCCTAATGATAAGTTCAATAGTTTAGGGTTTTACCAAGCACATAAATATTATTGACACTCACGCGCGTGCACCGATCCTTTTAAATTGTATTACTTAATATAACTCAAAGTTTAATGTAGAGCAATTCTTTTCTCTATAACATTTTTTGTATCTAACTTATTTTACAAGTTTTTTTAGGGCGGTAAAGTTTACAAAAAAAAATAATGTGCCCATGTTACTCACCAGGTTGCGGATAATATGGATTCCAAAATTAATAATAATAATTGGTTCATAGAAAAATAAATAAAAATAAAAATATGATTACATATTTGTATTTAAAGGTTTTGCTACTAAACTAATCAACCTGTTATAAATTTTAGAACACATCTGCTAGGGGTAAGGGTGGATAAAGTAAGCTATATTTAGTTTAATTTAGTTTCATGTAAGGGCGGCAAATATGGGATTGGAAGCCTTTCGTGAAAATTCAGATACCTCTGATCTTTTGTTAGGGTTTTTACACAAATTGCATACATAGTGACGGACTTAATTCAGACATGTTTTTTACTGATGGTTCACCGATTATCACAGCTCGGGGGCCACTTGAGGATAAGTGTTAAAAGGATTGTTGGTTGAACGATGATCACCGCCACAAGAAGATTGGAAACAGTCTATGGAATTGGTAGAAAGACTTGATTTTTCTAGAGGACGGCTCAACAAGTATCTGTTTACATTAGGGGTGGGACGTAATGGGTGAAAATTTCAGATTCATGCGAGTAGTATTTTTGTGTTCATTTATACATAAATAACACGAAACAATCAGACATTTTGAAAATCTTGCAAAATTCAGAAGGTGCAGGCCACTAGTTTTTAGCTATTTTACATTCATGAAAACCCTTTCACAGCCTGAAAATGGTCCTAAATTAAAGTACTATATCAGATTTAACCATCTATATCCATTCATAGGTTTTGAGGATGTTTTAGGACCTGCAATGTCGCATGAAACCACTTTTTCTCCGGAAAATGATGGATTTTGAGTCCCGTGGAGCCCTAACGGCTATTTTTGGCCTGCACCTTCTGAATTTTGCAAAATTTTCAAAATATTTGTTTGTTTAGTGTTATTTATGTATAAATGAACAAAAAAAATACTACACGCATGAATCTGAAATTTTCACCCATTACGTCCCACCCCTATTTACATTAGACTTGAAGACGGCCATGCTGTAGTCGGTTGGAAAGTAAACTCGTGGTATTTTTCTCATAGGTTGAGTGTTCTACTGAGGAAACTGTTCATAGAAGTTCTGTTTATTGTTTGGTAAACAGATAGAGTAGGGAGAACTCTTTGCTCTCGTTGTAGATAGACGAGTTCTTGCTGTAAATGTTATACAAGGGGGGAGGAATTGGAGCTAAGGCGAGCACCTACGATGACATATTACGCAGGAGAAAAATAGTTTGAACAGATAATAACTAACTAGGACATTAATTTCATTTCACTCTTAACTAACAAGGATGAAGCTCACCGAAATCCCCCTCCCCAAAAAATTAAATAACGAAAATTAAAAATATATATTCATGCATGCTTCTATATGTCTAACTAAGGACCGGACTGAGTCAAATCAAAGAGACTGTAGTTACAATATATATATATATATATATATATATATATATATATATATATATATATATATATATATATATATAAAGGCGTAGATTGAATGGACGCATCGTAATTTTGTTGTGTCCAAAGCATATAAAGATGTGATATCTATCGTTGATTCTGTCATTCTCTGTTCGAAATAGTATTTTTGTTAGTCGTGCTTAAGTTTTAAATGGTTTTTTCGTCGATCTGTTATGATTAAGTTTGATTTGGTTTGGTTGTTTTATTTTACGGCATATCAACTCTTTTTAGGTTATTTAATACTGAATCCGGTCATTTTGGTAAATTTTTGTATGCTTCAAGTTTTTTATATCTTATAAATATTTATTCATGGTGTTTGGTTTGGTTGATTTGTAATGAGGAAAATGTTGTTTTAATTTTTGGCTTTGCAGAACATGATTGAGTTTTGCAAAAGGAAAGGGAAAAAAGGATAACATCAATGTTTAGTGCGTCTTTGGTCAGGAAACCAGTAAGTAAGATTAAAATAAGAAAAATGTGGCTAGAAACACAGAATATTAGAAAACTAAATTTTAACAATTTCTGTACCCTATCTAAAAAATATAACGAATATATCGTTATATTGTTAGAAAGGTACAGAAATTGTTAGAATTTAGTTGTTTTCTATAGATTTTCTGGTCCTGATCTTTTTTAAAATTTTAGTTCACCCCAGACATAGCATAATACCATTGACATGTAAGTGGGCTACTGTGGATTATGTGCCAGAGATTAAAGGTGGCATCCTAAGAAAGGAGTTATGTGGCTAGATGTTTGTTTGCATTATATTTTAATTTCTGCATGTCGGTACAGTCAGGGAAACATGGGAGCAGGTATGGAGTTTAAGAGGTTGGCAGCACGAAAAAAACAGCTATTAGAGTAGATAGCTGTCCGGCATCTCGGGGCCTCCACTGTGAATGGATGGTATTTAACTTATTGCCGAGTTGGTCGGTGTATTTACGTTGAAGGGGGACCAGGGCAGCAAGTTCATCTGAGCACATTTACTTGAAGTACTTGTAAAACAAGCATAAGGATGCAACATTGCGGCGATGGGACAGAGACTTGAGCTTGGTGAATAGTGAAAGACATCAGATTTGCGACTCTTTTTTCGAGCCTGTCTCAGAGGGGATCTAGTAGATGGTGAGCGAGCCAAGATGTGACAACAATACTCCATGCATATGCGAATGGTGATCTTGTAGATATACAGGATACTGCTCGGTGTGAGAAGTTTTCTAGTACGGTAGAGTGAGCTCACTTTTCTTTGTAGCAGCCTTGGCAATGGCTTCTATGTATGTGTTACAACTCCTGTTATATGTGGATATTAGGCCGAGGGGTTTGAACGTTCGACTCTCGGGTACAGTGTTATTATCCATGGTAATCGGTGTTTGAAAAGGTTTCTTGTAGTTGTTAAAGAAAAAGAGCTTTGTTTTGGTAGCATTAAATGTTACCATCCATTTGTGTTCCCATTAAACTACAAATTGATGGTCATTTTCTAAGGATTCAGCCATTGCCTTGTATATATGCGCGTCTGTTTTTCCTACATGTCGAGAGTAAAGCGTGGTGTCATCAGGAAATGTACCTATCTCAGACTCAATTTCATCAGGGAGGTCGTTTATGAAAATCGGGAATAATAAAGAACCAAGGATTGATCCCTGGGGTACACTCACATTTATGTCATATTGTTTGAATGAACGGCCATCGAGGACAATCTTAAGCGAAGTTTGTGAAATCCTAGTGTGCAACACTGTCTGTCGGGCCTACGTTCATCGCTAAACACGGAGATTGAATAGATGCCTTTCAGCAATTGCTTTTTTCCATTGGTATAGCTTTGGCATTGGGTACATCAGTTTAACCCATTTTGTATTTGAGACAAATGGGCCTTTTTATTCATTGTTTTTGTTTTATTTTATTGTTTTTTGTCTAAACTACTTCACGCTTTGATACTCTTTTTTTAACTTTTGTTCACCTCAAACAAGGAATATTGCCACTGAAGAATAAGGGTTTACTGCGATAGGGGCCACATTTTTAGGGGGCAACCTGAGTGTGGAGTTGGGCAGTAACATATTTGTTTAGATTACATTTAAATTTCTGCATGTTGGTACGGTTTGGGAAATAATGGAGCAGGGGAGGGAATTCCAAAGGTAAGTTGTCGGAAGAAATTAAGCTATTAGAGTAGGAAGTCTTCCGGCATTTTAAGACATCTACAGTGAAGGGGTGGGGTTTTGTTGCTAATCGGGTACTTACGATGAAGGGGTACAAGTGCAGTAAGTTTCTGGGAGTACATTCCGTGGAAGTACTTGTAACACATACGCAAGGATGCAAGACTGCAACAATGCAACATGAGGTCGAACTTGCCTTTAACAACATGTACGAATAGTTATTTTTCGTTGCTAATAATTCAAACAAAAACGTGTGATTTACTGTTAAAATTAAATTGCAGATTATTATTATTATTATTTGTACTCACTAGGAGTTCTCACACAAGTCATCGTCAGTGATTGCTCACCGACAACAACTGGTTGTGTTCCTTGGAGCTTCAGTGAATACAAGCCTCCCCAGATTTTCAGTACTCACAACCTCTTTTCGATAACCATTGTAAATGAGCTTGCGGTATCGCAGCAGCCGCTTACCATTGATTTATCATTGGTAACGACCGTTGGTCTCTTCTGGGATCCGGATGGCAATAAACCTCTCCAAGGTCCCAACACTCTCTTTACTCTTCAAATGGAGGGCTGGTTAGTGCTCTCTCTCCTTGGTGTTCCCATCCTCTTGTACACTTCATGACTATTTTGTGTGGTATCAGCCGACGTTTGTGCCATTACTTTGTTTTTTTTGGGGGGGGGGGCGTTTATCAAGTTTCTTGCAGTTGCTGTTCCTTGGGTTCATGTGTTTGTGTTCTTCTTGTGGTTTTTTTTCTTCCTGTTGTAACATCCATATGACTGCTTACCATTCGTAGCTTATGCGGGTTGGTTGCCACATTCGAGAGTGTTCCTTTAGATAGCAGCTGTTTTTATCATTACCGCCCTTTGTATGGTCTCAGTGATCTCTTCGATTCCAATTTCTCCCCGTCTTCTTTTCCAGTTTTTCTGGGACTGTTTCTTAGTGCTCCTGCGATTATTGGTATTATATTGACTTTCTTCATGCTCCATACCCTTTCAATTCTCTGGCAAGCTCCGTGTATTTGCTTCATTTTTCCGTCTCCTAGATCTCCACTCTGTTGTCTGCTGGAACGGCAAAATCTACAAGTTGGCCGGATATTTCCTTCTTGTTGACTATTATGACATCCGGTCTCTTTGCTTGTATGAGTTTATCTTTTTACACGTTCATGTTCCAAGGGATTTTGTGATTTTCGTTTTCCAGTACTGTTTCTGGTTTATGTTTGTACTATTTGTCCGCGTGATCGAAATGCAGTCGTTTGCATAGTTTCCAGTGTACTACTTTCTCCACGCAGTCGTGTCTGTTATTTATATTCTTTTGGGGCGAGTTTCCTACATTCACTTATTATATAGGTTACTGTTTCGTCCCTTTGTCCACACAATCTGAATTTACTGTTTACCTGGGTTTTATCTATTTTAGCTTTAATGTAGTTTTTCCTAATCGCATTATTCTGTGTCGCTATCAATAGAGATTCAATTTCTCAGTTCAAGTGTTAGTCATTCGCAGGATTTTGGTGGGTCTATTATTATTATTAATATTATTATTATTATTATTATTATTATCATTATTATTATTATTATTATTATTATTATTATTTGTACTCACTGGGAGTTATCACACAGGTCATTGTCAATGATTGCTCACCGACAACAATTGGTGGTGTTGTCTGGAGTCTGAGTGACAACAAACTTCCCCAGATTTTCAGTACTTTCCACTTCTTTTTGATAACCACCGCAAATGACCTTGCGGTATCGCAACAGCCGCTTACCATTGATTTCTCGCTGGTAAGAAACATTGGTCTTCTCTGGGATTTGGGTGGCATTCTCTGCACTCTTCTAGTAGAGGTCTGGTTTGTGCTGTCCCTCCTCGGTATTCTAATCCTCCTTGACCCTCTAAAAAATATTGTGTGTGGTGTCAGCATAGACCGGCGCTATCTTTTTGTTTGGGGGAGCAACTTATGATGTTTCTCGCAGTTTCTGTTCATACGGTGGTATTTTTCGTGTTCTTTGTTTTCTTTTTGTACTTCCATGTCACTGTTGGCTATTCGTAGCTTATGAGAGTTGGTTTCCGCATTCAAGCATTTTCCTTTAGATTGCAGCTGTTTTGATCATTTGCAAGGTCTCAGAGATCCCTTTGATTCCAAATTCTCCCCGTCTTTTTTCATATTTTTGAGGGTCTGTTGCTAGTGCTCCTACGATTATTGATATTATACTGACTGTCTCATGCTCCATATTCCTTTCAGTTCTCTAGCAAGTTCCGTATATTTGCTTCGTGTATCCGTCTCTTAGATCTTCACCCTGTAGTCTGCTGGAACGGCGAAGTCTACATTTTGCAAGATTTTTCCTTCTCATCGATTATGATAACATCCGGTCTCCTTGCTTGTATGAATGTCTCTTTTTGTACATCCATATCCCAGAGGATTTTAGTGTTTTTCGTTTTCCAGTACTGTTTCTGGTTTGTCTTTGTACCAGTTATCTGCGTATTCAAAATTCAATCGTTTGCACAGTTCCGAGTGTACTGTTTTCCCCACGCATTCATGTCTGTTCTTGTATTCATTTTCGGCTAGTTTGCTGCATCCACTTATTATATGATTTAATGTTTCGTCTTTTTGTCCACATAGTCTGCATTTACTGTTTTCCTGGGTGTTACCTATTTTAGCTTTAATGTAGTTTGTCTTAACCGTATTATTCTGTGCAGCCATCAGTAAAGATTCCGTTTCTCTGTTCAAGTTTCCTTTTCTTAGCCATGCCCAGCTATTTTCTTTTTTTTTTCTTCTCTTGTCAGTCTTCTGATGCGTCCATGTATTTGTTTTTCTTACCACTTTTCTTTTCTTGTCTTTTTGTTTCTGGTTTCGGTGCTTCCCAAGTTGCTCGTTGGAACGGTGTCTTATGCTGAATTGATTAGCCTTTCCGTGTTCTGAGTTATGTCTTCCACACAATCTTCTATACTTACCAGTCATCTTCCCCCTCGTTTCCTTTCATTTAGAATATATCCATATCGTCTTTTGCTAGTAGTGCGGTGTGCATGATCATTAATTCTCTAGTCCTCTGGTCAAGATGCCTGAGTTCTTCTGAGTCTATGAATGGTCTAGGGTATCTTATTAGTGATACTGCCCAGGTGTTTATTCCTTTTAGTAGATTTCTGCTATATAATTTCGTTTCTACGAGTTTTCTTGTTCTTTGTAAATATTCTTTTCCAATCTTCATTTTCATTTCTGTAGATTTGATGGTGTCTGCTTCCAGAACTCTCAAATATTTGTAGTTATCCTGTTCGCCTAGTGCCCCCGTTTCCTCTTGGTTGGAGAGTTCCATGCTCTCTGTCCTCTCCAGTTCTTCTCTTTTCATCTCTAGTAGTGCACACTATTCCATTCTGAATTCCATTTTGATGTCCTGACTGAAGATTCTGGTCGTATTTATCAGCTTTTCCAGTTCTTTTTTTTCTTTTTGCAAATAGTTTCAAGTCGTCCATGTACATGAGGTGTTTTATTCATTGTTCTGTGTCTGAAATTGTTATTATTTTTATCATTATTATTATTATTATTATTATTATTATTATTATTATTATTATTATTATTATTATTATTATTATTATTATTATGATAATGTTGGATGTTGTCGGTCTACTGAGTTATTTTATATTTTGACATTTTCTTCCTTTTATTTTTAGGTTCACTACGACACTGGCTTGTATGATGGACCTTCACTATTATCCACTGGACGTACAAAACTGCACGGTGGAAGTCGAAAGCTGTAAGTATCTATAAGTACACACACACAAATATATATATGAATTGAAATAGTTTCCGAAAAACACAAAATCTCATATCAACCAAATTGGTTTTAATTTTTTTTTTAATAACAACAGTTTCTTTATACCTATACAATCAGAGCATTAGTAATTACAAAGCTTAATCGTATATACATAATGAATCTTCAGATATGCAGAAACAAGTTAATATTGTACATTTCCTTAAAAACATATATATATTTGATTTTATAGAGGCAGCGTCGTCTTTGATTGAAATACATACCACAGAGTTATATTTCTTTTAAAAAATCACAAGAAAACGCCAAATCTATGCTTGCAGAAAAAATATATATAATTGGGTAAAAAGGCATATTTGCGTTCGATTGATGGCTGTGTGGATAAAACATTCGCCTTCAGTTCAAATATTTTTAACCAACTTTTAAGTGTGCAAATATCATGCTAGACAATTATTGTGTTTTTTGTTATAGTGTTTCAGTTATTTATAGCTGGTAATCATAGACCTACGCTAATTGTATATATATATATATATATATATATATATATATATATATATATATATATATATATATGTATATATATATATATGTATATATGTATATATATATATATATATGTATATATATATATACCTAGGACATATATATGAATATATATATATATGATAGTTTTTAATTACAAAACAATATATATATATTTGTTATTGTTTATTTATCTATGGATGTATACGTTTCGTCTCTTTTCAATCAAGACTCATCAGCATAGAAGTATGACTATTCACTATCGGTCACACGATTCGAAACACTGGATCACAAGTATTTTTCAACACCAATCCAACGTCGCTAACCGATAGGCCAATTCTGAACAGCTTATAAACAATGATAATTTTAACACATTTAAAGCGGCGAGACATACAGACATTCAACTTCTATAAATGAAGGAATGATGCATATAAAGCAAGTGACGTCTCGCTGGTTTAGTACTACCATTTACAGTGCTCTACTTTTTAACGAGGAGCTTCAAATATATATATATATATTTATATTTGAAGCTCCTCGTTAAAAAGTAGAGCACTGTAAATGGTAGTACTAACACAGCGTGCATGATAGCGTAGGGGTTAGAAGCGTCGACTGTCAGCTCGACAGTTGCGTTTCGATCCTGGCTTGAGGCACTAACTGGTCTAGCCGCACTGATGAGCTGTGAAACAGCGAAACAGTCTGTATGTGGATGACTATATATACATATAATATAAAATTTGGCTGAATCGCGGAAGACCGAAGTTTAATTATTTTTTCGCTCGGGTTGGAAGATATGACCGGGATTA
>OY744519.1:192499598-192572098 GCA_963556195.1 Sepiola atlantica | reverse complement strand
ATATATATATATATATATATATATATATATATATATATATACATATATATATATATATATATATATATATATATATATATATATATATATGCTCGTTAATGCGGGATGTTATACTAAAGGTATTTCTAATTTAGGGTAGAAATATATCGATATATGCGCAGTGTTACATATGCATCGATGACTCATACATTATATTTATGTGTTAGATTTCAGTTTTTCATGCAGATTATTTTGTATGTTTTTTTTTAAATCAATAATCATGTCAAAAAAGTTTCTTGTGAAAAAGCCAAGAAATTATTAAGATATTCGTGTAATAATGATATTCTTACTAATAAAAATAACCACAAGGTCTTGCTGTTATACCTTCTAATTATCTTTCTTTCTTTTCTGTGTGTGTGTGTTTTTTTATTTTCGTTTTTGGGTTTAGTTTTATTGGTCTTCTTTCTTTACGTCTTCCTTTTAATATATAATTTTCCCGGCAGAAAATATGTACAGAAAATGTCATCTATTGTGTCGTTACACTTCTTAAGATGAGTCCATTCGATCTACGCGTTTAGCGATTAAAACGTAATTTAAAGTAAAGCGTTACATATCGAGACATCAACCGGTGGACGGACATTTCTTCGGGAATTACATGGACGTAACGAAATATTATAATTTAAACTTAAGTATGACAGACAAACGAAAATGATAATGCAAATTTAAAACTCATGAGTGATAGACAAACAAAATAATATTTCAAAATAATGACTGACAGACCAACGAAAATGATATTTAAAACTCATGAGTGATAGACAAACAAAATAATATTTCAAAATAATGACTGACAGACCAACGAAAATGATATTTAAAACTCATGAGTGATAGACAAACAAAATAATATTTCAAAATAATGACTGACAGACCAACGAAAATGATATTTAAAACTCATGAGTGATAGACAAACAAAATAATATTTCAAAATAATGACTGACAGACCAACGAAAATGATATTTAAAACTCATGAGTGATAGACAAACAAAATAATATTTCAAAATAATGACTGACAGACAAACGAAAATGATAATGCAAATTTAAAACTCATGAGTGATAGACAAACAAAATAATATTTCAAAATAATGACTGACAGACCAACGAAAATGATATTTAAAACTCATGAGTGATAGACAAACAAAATAATATTTCAAAATAATGACTGACAGACCAACGAAAATGATATTTAAAACTCATGAGTGATAGACAAACAAAATAATATTTCAAAATAATGACTGACAGACCAACGAAAATGATATTTAAAACTCATGAGTGATAGACAAACAAAATAATATTTCAAAATAATGACTGACAGACCAACGAAAATGATATTTAAAACTCATGAGTGATAGACAAACAAAATAATATTTCAAAATAATGACTGACAGACCAACGAAAATGATATTTAAAACTTATGAGTGGCAGACAAACAAAATAATATTTCAAAATAATGACTGACAGACCAACGAAAATGATATTTAAAACTTATGAGTGATAGACAAACAAAATAATATTTCAATATAATGACTGACAGACCAACGAAAATGATATTTAACACTCATGAGTGATAGACAAAAAAAATAATATTTCAAAATAATGACTGATAGACCAACGAAAATGATATTTCAAACTTACGCGTGACAGACGAATGAAAATAATATTTCAAACTTATGAGTGGCAGACTAACGAAAATGTTGTTTCATACTTAAGCGTAACAGAGTCGCAAAAATGATATTTCAAAATAATGACTGACAGACCAACGAAAAAACGATTTCAAACTTAAGCGTAAGAGACCCACCAACGAAAATGATATTACAAACTTATGAGTAACAGACAAACGAAAATGATATTACAAACTTATGAGTAACAGACAAACGAAAATGATATTACAAACTTATGAGTAACAGACCAACGAAAATGATATTACAAACTTATGAGTAACAGACCAACGAAAATGATATTAAAAACTTATGAGTAACAGACCAACGAAAATGATATTACAAACTTATGAGTAACAGACAAACGAAAATGATATTACAAACTTATGAGTAACAGACCAACGAAAATGATATTACAAACTTATGAGTAACAGACCAACGAAAATGATATTACAAACTTATGAGTAACAGACCAACGAAAATGATATTACAAACTTATGAGTAACAGACAAACGAAAATGATATTACAAACTTATGAGTAACAGACCAACGAAAATGATATTACAAACTTATGAGTAACAGACCAACGAAAATGATATTACAAACTTATGAGTAACAGACAAACGAAAATGATATTAAAAACTTATGAGTAACAGACCAACGAAAATAATATTTCAAACTTATGAGTAACAGACCAACGAAAATGATATTACAAACTTATGAGTAACAGACCAACGAAAATGATATTACAAACTTATGAGTAACAGACAAACGAAAATGATATTACAAACTTATGAGTAACAGACAAACGAAAATGATATTACAAACTTATGAGTAACAGACAAACGAAAATGATATTACAAACTTATGAGTAACAGACCAACGAAAATGATATTACAAACTTATGAGTAACAGACAAACGAAAATGATATTACAAACTTATGAGTAACAGACAAACGAAAATGATATTACAAACTTATGAGTAACAGACAAACGAAAGTGATATTACAAACTTATGAGTAACAGACCAACGAAAATGATATTACAAACTTATGAGTAACAGACCAACGAAAATGATATTAAAAACTTATGAGTAACAGACCAACGAAAATGATATTACAAACTTATGAGTAACAGACCAACGAAAATGATATTACAAACTTATGAGTAACAGACCAACGAAAATGATATTACAAACTTATGAGTAACAGACCAACGAAAATGATATTACAAACTTATGAGTAACAGACCAACGAAAATGATATTACAAACTTATGAGTAACAGACCAACGAAAATGATATTACAAACTTATGAGTAACAGACCAACGAAAATGATATTAAAAACCACATGATAAACCAAGGAAAATGTTATTTTAAACTTAAGCGGAGCAGACTAGGGAACATCTTGTTTTAAACTAAAGCGTGACCGAATAACAAAACGCCTATTCCTAACTAATGAATGACAAACCCAGAAAAATGATATTTCAAATTGTTATGTGACAGACCACGAAAATAATATTTCAAACTTATTAGAGACGCTCCGACGAACATCCTATTCCAAACATAAGCTTGCCAGTTAAACGAAATTACAAATCTAAGCGTTACACACCAACGAAAATGTTATTTGACTAAACGACTAAAATGCTTTTTTCAGACTTAATTATGATAATCCGAAAGAAATGCTAATTCAAGCTAAAATGCAACCTACCGACGGACAGAGTATTTCGTAGAGGTGCAAGGACGCAACTGAAAAACTTAAGTAAAAGAAGAAAAATATCTGTCCTCCTTAATTGAGAGAAGAAATGTTCATTGAAAAAATGTTTGTACAGAAAATGATAACAATGGATGGATATCTATTTCTACTGTTATGAATACATCATTATATGTTATGTGCAGATGTCTGTCATAGCCGATAATGACGCAAACTTCGATGTAGAGACTGCGCATAATATAGGTGGGGTCATCGCCGTTGACTCGGGTCGTATTTCAACTCGCCCACAAGTCGAACAAAGAAATCCCACATGTTGCTACACTGCTAGTTGCCCTCTGATATCGGTAATGAAAATGAACACGCACGCGCGTACACAAACACACACAGATACGTATATGTGTATATAGTAATCCACATAGAGACTGTTTCGCTGTATCCCAGCTGTTTGATGCAGCTGGACTCGTAAGGGTTGCAAACTAAAATAGAAACCGAACGTCTAGTCAACAGTCAGACTTCATACCCATAGCACCAGAAGTGTACTCTTAATGCCTATATAGGCATTATAGGCTACCGAGAGTGCTCTAGTATTTTATAAATATCATTAAATTATCACTGGTTGCAATCGGTGATTTCATTTATCAGAATACTCAACTCACGATTTCTCATTTACAAACAGGCTGTTTCTTTGTATCACAGCTCTTCAGTGCGGCTAGACTCGTAAGTGTTTAAAACTAAGATTGAAACCCGACCGTTTATTAAACAGTCACACTTAATATCCATAGGTCCATAAGTGAACTCCTAAGGCCTATATAGGCATTATCAGGCGCCGATAGTACTCCAGATTTTTATGAGTATCTTTGCATTATCACGATTAGCAGTAAGTGATTTTACTTACTAGAATGCTCGACCCACGGTGTAGCCATACACAGACAGATTGTTTAGCTGTATCACAGCTCTTCGGTGAGGCAAGGCTGGCAAGTTCTTATGGCTGACAGTTTTATCAGTAGTCGGACTCATTACTGTTATCTACATAGGTATACGTTTCATCTTTGCGGAATCATCAGTTTAGAGATAATCATTCAAGCCGGTCGCATGATTGAAAACCCTGAACGAGAGTTGTTTACTTATAACTCAAAATCCGACGCTTTAACATGAATAGTCATACGAAATCATGCGAAATAAACTGATTTATGTCAGTAAGCGGACATTTTTATAAGCAGCAGTCAGAGAGTGTTCTACATAAAGAAACAATGCATTATAGACATGGTTGACAGCTGTCTTATCTCGCATTACAGTGCCCAGCCAAATAGGTGAAACAAATAATCATTTAATCATAAATATTTAGTTATTATCTAGATACGTACACGTTTTATCCTTGCGAAATCACCAATGTATAAAGTCGTCAGGCTTAAATGGCATTTTAGCTTGACAATTCTCTACGGGGATGAAACGCGGAAGCCTCTGTGTAGCTTAATTGCCATGAATATATTTTCATAACGTACTACCTAGATCTACTCACGTACTAAGCACTGTTGAAGTAAATGCTGAAAATCAATACATAAAATATTATATCTCCTTATAACATTTAACGTGGATACATGCAATAACATATATATATATATATATATATATATATATATATATATATATATATATATATATATATCTATATATATATATATATATATATATATATATATATATATATATATATATATATATATATATATATATATGAGGCCTGTGTAAAGAGTATCCGACCTTAGGCCAGAAAAAATATTTCAAATGCGTGACGGAGTTGGGACCCTAATCCCCTTCAAAGTAAACCTCTTTTGCATCCACTTCTGGAAACATCTCTGGAAGTCTTCTTTTGGAATGGTGTTCATCTCCGCCGTCTCGTTAGAAACAGCAGGTGTTTGGAGATGATGCGATGTGTAACAAAGATTAAGGAGTGGCTCAACCGCACATCAGCGGAAAGAAACTAGTGTTCTGACAGCCTCAAACTGCAAGGAGTGCAGCTGTTGTTGAGAAGGTGCGAAAAAAAGAGATAATGCGGAACGCGACGGCGGAGATGAACACCATTCCAAACGAAGATTTCCAGAGGTGTTTCCGGCAATGGATGGATCGATTGGCTAAGTGTGTGCAAGCACAAGGGGCCTACTTTGAAGGGAGGTTAGGGGCCCAACTGCGTCATGTATTTGAAATATTTTTCTGGCCTCAGGTCGGATAAGTTTTATATTCTCTGCAACATAATAGTAGCTGGTTTCCTCATTATTATTGGCCATTGCGTCATCAGTGAGTATTGACACTTGAGAGGCCCTTTGGTACCATGCGCCTGTATATGCATGGTTTCAAGCATATATAACACAAGAGAATAGTCACATTGCCAGAAATTATTAGGTCTAATTGAGTAACGTCACTTCCAGAATATTTATTTGTCTGGCAGGGATGCGATTTGCACATAAAACATTCATATTATCAGCGAGTGCGTGCATCTAGTTTTCTAGTTTTTTGCACAAAGAGAAGTTTCGTGATATATATATATATATATATATATATATATATATATATATATATATATATATATATATATATATATAAACAAGTTGGTAAATAAACAAAATATACTTTCGCTAACCCCCAAGACAATATACCAAATCGATTATGCAATGGAATTAATATACAGGGCAGACTAGGTGAACCAGTCTG
This sequence comes from Sepiola atlantica, assembly GCA_963556195.1. Taxonomy (NCBI): domain Eukaryota; kingdom Metazoa; phylum Mollusca; class Cephalopoda; order Sepiida; family Sepiolidae; genus Sepiola; species Sepiola atlantica. Next base: position 192,565,986 of record OY744519.1, on the reverse strand, counting down.
AATTAATCTAGTAAGCAGATGATTATACATATGTCTGCAAGCATTCATAAGCTCTGTTTTTTATATTCAATAACTGTTTGTCGTTTACATGTTTCAATATGCATAGGTTTTCGGTGCATTTTACCTCCATAATATATACTATCAAATATACTCTCCATTTCAACGTCTATCATATATATTAGTCTCCATAATATATATTCCATTCTAACACCCATAATATATACTAGCAAATGTAAGACACTCGATTCTAACTTCCATGATATATACTACCCTCCGTAATATATACTCGATTCTAACACCCATAATATATACTAGTAAATATATGCTCCATTCTAATCTTCATAACATATACTAGCTTTCACAATATTACTCCATTCCAACACTCATGATATATATTAGCAAATAAAAGACACTCCATTCTAACTTCCATAATATATACTACCCTCCGTAATATATACTCGATTCTAACACCCATAATATATACTAGTAAATATTTTATTCATTCCAACACCTATAATATATACTAGTAAATATATGCTACATTCTAGCCTTCATGATATATACAAGCCTCCGTAATATATACTCAATTCCATCACTTATAATATATACTAGTAAATATATGCTACATTTCAATCGCCATAATATATACTCGTCTCCAAAATATATACTCTATTCCAACACCCATTATATATACTAGCAAAGATATGCTCTCTCTCTCTCTCTCTCTCTCTCTCTCTCTCTCTCTCTCTGAACGTATATTTTGTTAGTTGCATTAAACTAAATACTACATAAATGTTAAGCTGAATAAATAGAAACCTAAACTCATTTGTAACCGTAAAACGTGTTTTACGTGGACACTAAAAATCAAAATCTTTAATACCTCTTTGCTATTAGTTTCAATGTTTTTTATAATTAATTTATTGAATGAATTAAATATTTGTCTAAAAGATCAATGACGAACATTAAGAGAAAATGCCACCGCGCTAACAGGTCCCGAATTTCTACGCTACCCTCTGTGTGCCGAATAGCTACGTGCCCTTATATCTAAGTGATCCATTGCGGCAAAAAAAACCCTTAAAACTTGCAATACGTGTATTCTAGTTTGATGAAATTCAAACCATATGTGTAAGACACTAATACAGAGTTTTCCAATATTTCAGCATCTTCCGGCTATAGTGAAAAAGTACATAGCAGTGACCATCATTAAATCCCGCGCTTTCAAAAAAGAAACGATTTTGAGATGTGTTAATCAAAACGTGACAGAATTGACGGGGGTGGAAGTCAGTGCTTAAGATGGCGACTGAAAATCAGGTTCGCAGAAAATAAAAAATGAAGAAATTTAATTTAACCATTTCTAAACAAGGCTGATTTCTTTGATGAATATTATGGTTTAAATTGTCATTATTTTATTCATGGCAATACTTTAATATTTTAATCGGAGGGGGGGGGGATAAAAGATGACAAAATCCCTCTTCCTCTAATTGATATTAACATATTCGGCCTTTCTCAAAATAAAAATGGAGGTGACGGTGGTTAAGTGAATAACGACGCGGGTGTGCCAAGTTCGAATCCAGTCAATTCCATAATATCACTTTCAATTAAGGATGTTGGCAAACATTGCGTGGCCCCTCGTGCAAGAATCCCAACAACAGAATCAAGCCGGGCAACTAAGTTGTACCGTGGTGATTTATACGAATTTTCATTTACTTTTATTTACTAAGAATAAAAAAAATACAAAAACAAATAATAAAAGTGAGTTGTTTCCAAGATTTCCCCTTTTTGTGGCTTCCGGTTGTACACTACAGTAAATGGCGCTTCGTATCATATACGCATGACCAGAAATGATCTTCCTGTTAGTAATGACAATTTAGCTTTACGCAACATGGTCGTTAAGACGTTTTAAGCAGACAAGGAGATGTTGTGATGATTAACGGTTGTTTCAATAAGATGGGACAAGAAAAAAGTGTATCGAAATGATCGACAATTCTGAACGTCCTATTAAGGTCTGCTTACAACGCAGAGCTGCATATTTGGAGAATATCATTAAACGTCATTGTCATATTTCGTCTGTCCCATTTGAGGGTTCTTGATAAGGTGCAGAAACGTATCTGTAATTTGATTGGTCATACCCTTTCTTCTTCTGTGCACCCTCTCTCTCACACAGACGTGATGTTGATAGTCTCAGTCATTTCTATAAATATTATTATGGCATGTGTTCTTCAGAATTATGTGATCTATTCCCCGCTTCTTTTGTTCAAGCTCGTTTGACTCTTTGGTCTAGTGGTCTCCATCAATTCGCTGTTTTGATACCTGATTGTAATACAACTTCCTATTCCAGTAGCTTCTTTCTAAGAACCACAGGCTTGTAGAACTTTCTTCCTCTTGACTGTTTTCCTCCTACCTATAACCTTGGTCTTTTCAAGACTAAAGCCAATAGGCATCTTTTGTCTTTGCGATAACCATATTTGTTCTTGTTAGCTCTTTACATCAAGTGGCTTCATGCCTTGTTTGATGCGATTTCCATTAAAAAACGACGATAAAAAGATAGTGTAATATTAATGATTGAAACTTGGTGGACAAGGCATTGAGTGAATTTTATTTGTACTATATATAGTTAGATTGCAGAAAGAATTCTGAATTTATTTTACGATTCCATGGATAATCTTTTTTCCGGTTAACCTGTGTAAGATTAGCAAATTGGGTAAAAAGATTTTAGAGACGCGAGTCTGGACTAATGAAGAATATTTATTCGAAATGGACTGGTCAGTGCTAATATAAACACAAGATGGTCATTCAACGCGAAAACTAAAAATAAACAAACATAAGCATTTCTAAAACAAACCAATAATAATTCGAATTAAAGACCACTTGATTAAAAAGAATTTGCATGCTTGCCTCATTTTGCCTCAGCTATTGAATGTAAAACATAACCTTTCTTCCAGCATGCTGGTCGTTTCGACAAGGTCGGTGTCGAAGTTAAAAGTTCCTCTCGTTAATTAGTACCAGAAAAGGGTGGTAAATAAGCTGAATATCCCTTTCGTAAATTAATAACGGGCAAACGCAAAGGGGAACAACTCGCATACATTTGCACCCTCTATGTCTTACGTAAAATGATAACACTGGAGTTGATATTTCTCGAAGAATTCTTTACTAACTTCTGAAATGTTTATTTCATATTTGATTTAATCTCCGGATTACTATATCGATTTTCAGCGAGGAAGTGCACCTAGAAGTTGTGCAAGTGCATTATCATGACATTTTCATGCACATTTACATGCACAAATGATGCATGTCAACTCTATAAATGAGGAAGACAATCTCTGACATGTTCAATACATGCTTTTAGTCATCGTGAGAAAGACAGGTACTCTTAAATCCAACGAGAGATTTGAAATGTGTATTGCAAAAGATTATTTCTACTTAACGTTAAAGCAATAGCCGTCCGTAAAAAAATGCCTTCATTTAAAATACGATATAATTTTTTCTACTGCTACTAGCTATTTCGTAGCTAAGCTGGTAGAGAACCAGACTCAATCTACTGGAATCTTGGTTTCAAATCTCGCTAAATCTAGCTATACTGATGAGTCTTAGTGACGATAATACATGTGTCTATGGAGATGTATATGATTTCGAATGCCAAACACGATAGACGCCATTTTCGAAATTCTTAAGCTATAACTACAAGAAGTGTTGCATTTCAACCCTGGACAACACCTCAAAATCAAGTTTTACATAATATGATACCGGAATTTCTTTTTGCGGATCAAATGGATTGAAGGCACTCCAAAACAAAACAAATGCGAAAAGGACAGATTCGGGTTGACACCGGTTGCTTTCACTTCCGGTTACTTGAACTTATAAGCAGACGGATAATACTCAAAACGTTGTTTGGTTTTTCGTACTTTTAGAAAAAGGGGGATATATAAAAAAAACATGGAGGGGATTTGTTTCTGTAAGCAAAATGTATAAACAAACGAAATAAAACTTTAAAATACATAATTTTATTTACAAAAAGGATAAAGAACATAGCATACACTTCGCCGATTTTTTTCTTTTAATTTTTTTTAATTAAAACTATTCTGCATTGTTTGTTTTTTTTTGTATTTATTTTTAAAAAAAGGAAGTATATGTTTAGGAAAATAAAACATTGCAGAGATCGTGTCGCTATTTGCTTGTCTCCCAACGACAGCGGATTTCTACGTTGTTTTGTCAATATATTTCCTGCGTTTGGTCAGTGAAGGAGAAATCCTTCTAAACTGAGGTAAATTTTATAGTATAAATATTTATATCTCTTCCCGCAATTCAACATAAACAATATCTAAACTGTTGTTTATATTGAATTCTTAGAACGGATATGAATAAATATAGTGTAATTTTATTTATGTCTATATATATATATATAGAGAGAGAGAGAGAGATAGAGAGAAAGAGAGAGAGAGAGAGAGAGAGAGAGAGAAAGAGAGACAGACATACAGACAGACAGACAGACAGACAGAGACAGAGAAAGAGCAAAATAGCAGAAGTAAAAAGACGCCCTTATTATCATTAGTAACGAAGACTCATGTCAGATATTTCTGGTCGGGCTGGCAAAGTAATATTCATTCTCTCGTGAATTGAACAATCACTCGATTAACAGTGGAAAGCGAAATACCGAGATTTGCGGTGATTGATACTAACTAAATCAATATTTAAGTTGATCCATAATACTTCCTCTCTAAAACTTTAACAAGTCTGTCTATTTGTATCTCTCATGTCTATGTATATTATTCCAGTGAAATGTTTTGAAAATAGATATTGTATTTAACAGGAACCCCTGTTTCGCCTAACCCACGAAACAACAATAACAATAACAATAACTGTATCGATTTAATGTCATAAATTAATACGTTATCTCGTCTTTAGCCTTTTCTACAGCAAATATATACGGAATACTCACACTGGCACACCGGTTCTCATTATGTCACCAAAGTTATGCGACGTTGTGCCTGGTCAGTATAAAATAGGTGAACATTTGGGAGTACCAGGTGTTTTATGGAGAAGAGTTCTCTTCTCATTTTAGCATTGTTTCTAGTCGTTTTGAACTTCTTGCGACTAGATTCAAGCAATGTCGGTTCAGGAGAGGTGCTTGGTGATTGCGCAATTTTTGATTCACAATAGACCAACCATGGGGTATCTATTGTCTCTCGAAACTGAACGGAGGTCTATAATTAATAATAGCCATTGAGAAATGAAGACATTATATTAATGATAAGTTCGAGTTTCAGTTGTCACTCCCCAAGCCTTGGTGGCGTTAGTTTTTGTAGGGATTTTGTGTAAAGGCATCGTCGTTCTCCAACATACAGCAGCTGGTAGTTCAAAATAGTCACCCATCTAGTACTGACCAAGCTCAGTGACGCTTAACTTCGATGATCTAACGATAACCGGTGTATCAACATGACTAGTGAAATATACGTGGGAATGAAACAAAGAAGCTTTAAACAACGGATTTACGCTAACAGTGCATTATTCAGACATCCTGATATCAGAGGAATGGTGCCGAAATATAAAATATATTCTGGTCAATCTCTGAGGATTATCAAGGCTCCCGACGTGAAGCACACATGTTTGTTCATAATATCGAGTTTTTATCTATTTAAATAAATATGTAGAGGTTTTACTCCGTTCATTGAGCACTCTGGTTTATTTTTATTTTTTTAAATCATATATATATATATATATATATATATATATATATATATATATATGAAGGAGAATGGAAAGGAATTAGAGAAAGCAAAAGCCAAATCAAAATTCAATTCAAAAGTTCAAAGCAAGGTATATTCCGCAAAAAGGCAATTTATTCAAGTTAAATTTTCCTTAAGCCAGGCTTTTCAAAGATCAAAATCTTATCATCAGAGGAAGTCGCTGGGATAGATAAGTTGGCAATGGCCAAGATTTAAAATTTGAAAAAATGAAATAAAATAAAAGTTGTAGGGAAAGAAACGTAGGGCAAAACTGTGCCAGGGTGCAAGCAAATGTCCGATTGCCAAAAAGTCCGGTGTCGAAGAGTCCAGCGGAGAGGATACGATGTAGATAGGTAGGTCGTTAGAGGCACGAGAAGTAATGAGAGAAGTTTCAAAGTTAAAATCCAAGAAGCCACAACTTCAGGTACGGCGAAAATAGAAGATCCAAGAAGGGTAAAGAGTCCAATAAGAGGTACATTCGATGATGCAGGCAGGCGTCAGAGGAGATTAAGATGTAAAATATTCGCCATTAAAGAAACTTCCCGGGCAGAGATGACAAAAGAAAGTGTTTTAAAGTGGAAAAAAGGGGCAGTGAGAATATTTAAAGTCTGCCCAGTTGAGAAAGCCGGCTATAAATGAAGAAAAGCAAAGACAGTGAAAACAGGAATATAATATGCGACCAATGGGCAAGGGAGGAAACGGGTAAGAGGTGTGTGGGAGGAGAAAGGGACGGGTACGAGGAAATAGAGGGGGGAGGAGAAAGGGAGCGATGCGGTGAAGGAATGCGGATAAAACTAAGAGTGTGAAAGTCGGGGGGGGTGAAACATAAAGTTGAAATTGGAAGTTAGGATTCAAATAGAAAAGGGGAAGAAAGGAGTGGGGGTAAGTTAACGAATGTTAGGATAAGGGGTTAAAATATCAGAATATGTATAAGAACAGAGTTCGGGGGTTTAGGAGTTTAATCAAATGACCTTAGATATGAACAATGAGGCAAAATATATACGAAGGGTAGGACTAGGAAAATGAGTTAAAAATTAAAAGAGTAAAGATAAAAAATAAAGATAAAAATAGTATAAAAAGTAGAAATAAGAAAATAAAAGAATAAAGAATGAAGAATAGATAATAAGATTAGTCTTAAGCTCGCAGGGAAAATTGAGGATTGACCGAAAGAATAAAAAATAAAAAATAAAAAATAAAAAATAAAAAATTAAACAATTAAAAAATTAAAAATAAGATACTAATAATAGAATGAGGGAAAAGTCGATAAGATTGGAGCTCAAGAATGAAAATTAGAATAAGGAAAAAGAAAAAAGAAAAAGGAAAACAAGACCTAGAGAGGATATCCGGAATGGGAGTCTCCAAGGTGGAAAAAATTATGGGTTGAAGTAAATAAGCAGTTACGGGATGCTAGTTCAAATAGATATGGGAAAATATAAACTTTGAAATTTTATTTAAAAAAAAGTTATATGGAGGTTAATTAAGAAAATTGTTACATAGGTTAGTGAAGGCCGGAAGAGGTAAGAGATATACAAGGTTAAAAAAGTGACAAAGGATTAAGCCATAGGGAGAGTGGAGATCGCAGTTACAAGTAAATACTATAGGGGTTAAAAGATGTAGAGCTCTGTTCTTATACATATTCTGATATTTTAACCCCTTATCCTAACATTCGTTAACTTACCCCCACTCCTTTCTTCCCCTTTTCTATTTGAATCCTAACTTCCAATTTCAACTTTATGTTTCACCCCCCCCCCCCGACTTTCACACTCTTAGTTTTATCCGCATTCCTTCACCGCATCGCTCCCTTTCTCCTCCCCCCTCTATTTCCTCGTACCCGTCCCTTTCTCCTCCCACACACCTCTTACCCGTTTCCTCCCTTGCCCATTGGTCGCATATTATATTCCTGTTTTCACTGTCTTTGCTTTTCTTCATTTATAGCCGGCTTTCTCAACTGGGCAGACTTTAAATATTCTCACTGCCCCTTTTTTCCACTTTAAAACACTTTCTTTTGTCATCTCTGCCCGGGAAGTTTCTTTAATGGCGAATATTTTACATCTTAATCTCCTCTGACGCCTGCCTGCATCATCGAATGTACCTCTTACTGGACTCTTTACCCTTCTTGGATCTTCTATTTTCGCCGTACCTGAAGTTGTGGCTTCTTGGATTTTAACTTTGAAACTTCTCTCATTACTTCTCGTGCCTCTAACGACCTACCTATCTACATCGTATCCTCTCCGCTGGACTCTTCGACACCGGACTTTTTGGCAATCGGACATTTGCTTGCACCCTGGCACAGTTTTGCCCTACGTTTCTTTCCCTACAACTTTTATTTTATTTCATTTTTTCAAATTTTAAATCTTGGCCATTGCCAACTTATCTATCCCAGCGACTTCCTCTGATGATAAGATTTTGATCTTTGAAAAGCCTGGCTTAAGGAAAATTTAACTTGAATAAATTGCCTTTTTGCGGAATATACCTTGCTTTGAACTTTTGAATTGAATTTTGATTTGGCTTTTGCTTTCTCTAATTCCTTTCCATTCTCCTTCATTTCTACCTGCTCTATCCTGGATATTGAGCTGTATACTATTCACAATAGGGTTTTACCTTTCCTAAAAGTTCGCTTTTAGTACACCTCTTTATATATATATATATATATATATATATATATATATATATATATATATATATATATATATAAAGAAGTGAGGCTACCAACATTTGTAAAAAAAACTTTTTTCAACCATTGTTTGTTATTTTATGAAGCGTTTCGAGCTGTTCTTGCTTGCTCTCTTCAGATATATATTCCATTTGGAATTTTTTGAATTTTTAACAGCTTGATATTTCTGCGCATGTGCGCGAGTATGTGCGTGCGTTCGTGCGTGCGTGCGTGCGTAGGTGTATGTGTTTTTATAGATTTTGCTTCTCTGGGTCAAAGTTATTTGTTTTTTAAGTATGTGTGATTTTGACTTTTATCTTTCCGGTCATCTTCGTTGTGCGCGGCGGTTGAGTACACTTTGTTCAATATATATATATATATATATATATATATATATATATATATATATATATATATATGTGTGTGTGTGTGGTGTGTGTGTGTGTGTGTGTGTGTGTGTGTGTGCGCGCGCGTGCGTGCGTGTATGAAATTCCTTTTTTCAATTTTCTTATCTATTTTTTTGCAGGGGATGGAGCACTTACTTTTGTTTTCATTTTACTTCAGTAAGTAAGTTCTCAGAAATCAAGAGGCTCCTTTCTGGGACTAACACTTGATTTCTATATGAGACACATAGATGTCCGGGTGTACAATCAAAGTTCTCCTTTAGCTCTAAAACGCTGAGCCAGTAAAAGAAGTTAAGAACATTAATTTTGCATCTCCCCAAATAACCAGTTTACTATGTTATAGTATATCTTTCTTTTGGTATCTTGGTCTTACCGGATTCCAAGACAAGAATTAATCTGGTCTGGTGGAGTATTCAGCTACGTGCTGTTACTTAAATTAACATCACTAAGAGAAAGTGCACTATTTCTCGCATGAGGGCATCTTATTTAGGCTTCGAATACTATGTTATTTTTAATATTTGGTCAGAGTTTACTTGTTGGTTAATTATCATCTTGTCAGGTTGTTATGACAAACCCTTGTGCAGAAGACAGTCAGTGTGGTGTTTAGTAGTTAATTTAAACTCTCTTAAATGTGTGTGTGTTATTTATTAAGCTGCTTTTTTCTTGATGCTATTGTTTTCCCAGGTAATATTACTAAATAAACTACTTATTCAAGTCACATGGCTGAATATAAACAATGAATATTACAAAGTAAAAATAATACACGTACTTTGTGGTATCCTTTGTTTATATCCAGCCTTGCGACCTAAATATATGTGGTAGAGTTAACAGCGCAAAAAGCAGGGGGGAAATATACAAAATATAACTTTTGCCATACGCAAGAAAATTTACCTTTTTACCACCTGCATAAGTTTGAAGTGTGAATACTGATTGTAAGATGTATTATCTATGCATTTGTTATCGTCACTTTTACTTAGCTAATTTTAGGCTTAAAAATAGTAAAAAGAAATAAAACCGTACGCCTAAGTCTTGGGTTTACTGTCAGTCAGATTAGGGGCAGCTTTATTATTATTATTATTATTATTATTATTATTATTATTATTATTATTATTATTATTATAATAACAAAATACTAAAAGAGAACAACAAAGAGGGAAAAATAGCAAATTACATAAAAAAGTGGAAAATATAACAAAAATAACACTAAGAAGAACAAAAATATAAACAATACAAATAGAAATAAACAAAACACTAATAGTAACCACCCGAATAGGCATGAAAAAGTTAGCAATGAAGAGAAAAGATATAACTGCATAAATCGTACACCTTGTCCACTACAAAATAAATGCCTGGCCAAAAGTATTGTATATCAAGCAACAATATTTGCCAAAGAAAGACTAAATAACCAGAAATACTACGTGGGTATGACATCCCTAGATGTTAAAATCAGATATTATGACTACAAAAGCACATTTAAAAACAGAGAACGCCGAATTAAAACAGCACTAGCAAACCACTATTGGGAGCTCAAAGCAAAATGGACGCTTACAAATAATTGAATGGAAAATAATACGACAAGCCAGTACATGTAGAAATTTAGACGACCCGTGTATATTATGCCTGAATTAAAAATTGGAAATCCTAAACTTTAAAGATCCCCGAAATCTATTGAAGTGTAAAAGTGAGATAGTAAACAGCTGCTTACACAGAAATAAATTTACCTTAGGATAACGATAAATAAATAAATAAACAAATAAGTAAAAAAAAAACTAAACAAAAACTTAACAATTTAAAAATTAAAACCTACAATAGAAATACAAGGAACCACTTGTTAAAATAAATTCACCCATTATATTTACACAACAAATGAAAACATGATATAGGCCAATCTATAGAAAACAGAACAATAGAACAGGATATAGGAAGTAACACAAACAAGACCTTTGTTCGCGGGAAGCCCAACGATTGGCTGAGAGAACAACAAAGAATCTGATTGGTTTACTAGCTAGCCGTGTATATAAAAACACCCGGCAAAAATAACGCCATGCATTTTAGCCTGAAGATTCCCCCGGGGATGAAACGCAGGAGCCTCTGTGTAGCTTAATTGTCATAAATATATTTTCATAGCTTACTATATATATATATATATATATATATATATATATATATATATATATATATATATATATATTAAATTCCCGAAACAGTTTTTCATGGTAAACAACTGATGATCCCTTAAAATAGTGTTAGAAACTAACTAATATAATAACTGTAAAAAATAAATTGACTTACATGAGTGATTTTCCACTGGAAGACTTGAGACTATAAGTTTGTTTTTTTATATATATATATTTTTTTTTTTTTTAATATTTTTTTTTTTATATATAGTTTTAATGGTTGAGAAACTTCCGAGACTATATATATGTATATATATATATATACATGACAATTTTAAAATGATTAGTTTGATTTCATCTCGTGCAATAACTAACCATCGTGCAGTGTGTAATCCGTCAATCCGGTTTTGACCAACAGCTTAAGCCCGGATATTTAAAAATTATATCATCTGCAATGGGTTTTTTTTTTATTCCTATTCCGTTCTTTACTTTTTTTTGACATCTTGCAGCAAGCCACGATTTTATTCTCTTCCTTGATGTTTTTTCTTATTATTAATCCTGGGAAATCCCTCGATTTTCCCAAGGGATAAAATAACTGTCCGCCAACGGATGTTTTAGGGGCATCCTTTTTAATAAGATCACGACGAGATTTTAAAGTATCAGAAACTCTCAGATTACACGCTAAATCGTTCCATCTTGTCGATGAAATTTGAAAAAGAATTCGATGTCCATAATCGTTGATTAAACGTCGAAGCGTTGTTTTTGTAGGACACACTTCATAACTAAATATCGATAAATGGAATCAAATTCCATGTGTTGTACGTAGTAATGCAGTAAATCAACAATCTTTAAAGACTCTACAAAATAAAGAACAACAAGTCGCGCATGGGTGGTTCCCCTCTGTATGTAACTCGATGTGGCGAGTGTAAAATGCAATAAATTTGGGCAATTTGGGGCATTTTTGACCCCCATTGTACCCCCTGGGGGCGCGAACCAGAATTTTCTGAGCTCAAGGATGCTCATCTTATATCCAGAACAATTGCTTCTACATTTTGGCCAAGTTTCAGAAAAATTGAATGGATGGATCGAACGTTATGGGAGAAAAAGGTCATTTTTTGCTATTTTGGGGGCTTTTGACCCCCTGGGGGCGCGAACCAGATTTTTTCCAAGGTTGGTGATACTTATTTTCTATTAGGAACAATTGCCTCCATATTTTGGCCAAGTTTCAGAGAAATTGAATGGATGGATGAAAAGTTATGGGGCAAAAAATGTCATTTTTTGCCATTTTGGGACCTTTTGACCCTGTGGGGGGCTAACCAGATTATTTTCAAAAATCGGAGAATGTCACTTTCTAACCTGACAAAAGTTACAACTTCATGCAAAATTTCAGAGAAATTCAATGGATGATTGCGGAGAAAAATCCGGACGGACGGACGGACGGACGGAAATACCTCAAAACATATAATACGTGTTTCGGATTTTTTAGCTGAGGATTTACAATTTGTAATTCTTATAGAAAACGGTTGGCTAGCGAATGCGAGAGATCAATTTCTGTCAAATGTGTGCGCTTTCCACTCTCTCTTTCGCTCATTGTTCGTCATAACCGAGCGATAAAAATATATCATTATATTTCTATACCTAAATGTTTTATACATAACTGTTTTGTTCGTAATTCTTTTAAACACAGCAACAATATACAACCATGAGCCGCAACTAAATTTAACTATTATCATTGTTGATAAATAAGATGGTTGTTTGTTTTGTTGTTTGTTTTTTTTTTTCAAGTAAATTTAATTCTAAAATTTATCGATGAGTTGTAAAATTTTGAAAAATATGTCATCATTTTTTTAGTACAGTTCCAATAGTCCTATTATAATAATCTTAAATGTATTATATTTGTGTCATTCTCATCTTGGATGTAATGACCACAACGTTACATCCGATGTAATATCCGACCTTTTTCATGTGTGTCTTGTCAAACTAGGGTATTTATACGGAATGTCGAACGAAACCTTTATCTAATCTACGGAGGTAGCTTGCTCTTGTTTCGTCAGCCACCAAAACCCGTGGTACAACGGATAAAAGTGCTAAGTTAATTAATTCTAAGTGATTGTCTACTTAAGGTTGGAGGTTTAATTATCAATACGGACTATACTAACGATATAATTACGAATTACTTAAGACTTGTATTTAGTCATGACTGACGGAACGAGAGCAAGCTTCCACCATGGATTAACTGAAGGATTCCGTTCGAAATTTCATACAAATTCCCGAGTTTTGCTAGATGCACCTGAAGATGATCAAAGGTTACATCTACCTTATGATATGTCTATCTTAAGTTCTAACCATTTCATTTCTTTAAAGATTATCTTCATATTTTTTGGACAGTTGATTCCGTTATATTATTTAACAATCAACAGGTCATCACCTCTGTATAGGCCTATGGTTTCTACATTGATATCAATTTGACTTGTTGCTTGTTCGTTGCTAGATGCCACGTTAATTTGTATGAGCTAGACAATTATACTAGGTATATCATTCTATTTTGTAAGTTTTTATAGGCATGAAATTCATATTATTTAATAAATTAAAATATGATGAAACAAGAAATTAACAGTTAGTTTGATTCGATTCTAAAATATTTTGAATTAATCACGTATCCTTTAAAGGTTAGATTTGCCTTGGAAGCGTAAAGTAGAGACGTTCAGGCTTGATAAAGTCTAGCTTTCTATAATTGTAACTGAAACATGTTTTGCAAATGTATAGCCAAATTATACTTGTATTAACAGAAATCTTTATAATTAGTATATATACGGTTATTCTTATATATATATATATATATATATATATATATATATATATATATATATATATATATATATATATATTTAAGTTAATCCAACAGAAGATATAAGAGGCAACTAATATCTTTTAATTAGTGAAACATCCGGATAAAAACTGAAGCTCAATATACTGGATAGAGCATTAATAGCATAATATAAAATGAAATAATAAAATAAGGTGCAAATCAAATTTTATTAGAATTCAAAGTTAAGGCAAAGTATCTTAAAGTCCTTAACTTATGAATTTTAAAAGATAATTCTTCTCCTCAGAGGACCATTACCGCAGTGACATCACTGCAGGTGATGAAATTACACTTTGAAAATATATAAAAATATATGCAAAAATGTATAAAAGTATATAACACATCAAATATATCAGCCCAAAACATACTTTTGTTAAAGCTATATATTCCAAGTCATACAATTTAAAACAAATTCAGGAAAGATATCCAAGAGGTTGATTGAAGATTGATTTAGGTAGTAAGTGACAGTCCAAAAATTAATGAATTGATTAAATTGAAAAAGTTTATCCAGTCGGCAAATGCGTCCGCAATCGATGCAATAAATGACAGTTAAAAATGCATCCAACGTTTCTGTTAAATTAATAAAACGATAAAAGAACCAAATCAAATAAAAAGTTCAGTAAACTCACTTAGTGTTCAAATCATCATGTTCAAAATTCAAGGTTCCAATGATTTGATCGGATTAGTGCAAACCATAATTCGCTGGTTAAATCGAAAATCCGCTAAATCCGATTCGAAAAAAGTTAAATCAAATTGAGCTGACATATTCGGCCATTTCTTCTTCCAGGTCCGACAAAAATTATTCCAATGAATAAGGTCAATTTTAAAGGTAATCACGACCCTGCAAGCCAAATAAACAGAACCTCTTCACGCCGATCTGCCAACACACATACCTCTCATTACACTGAAGAATGTCGCATGAAGCGGCTAAAAATAAGATTCTTAAAAAAACATTATGTATTCTTATACTATACAGATCAGAAATAAAATATAAACATATATAAATGTATATATACTGTTTTACATTATATATGTGCCACCCCGTATGTATATATATATATATATATATATATATATATATATATATATATATATATATATATATTATATAGTTTTGTACAGAAAAATTAGTACAACATTCGTACCGTCGGTTTCAAGCACAGAAAAACTTAGCCATCCGGCTCTCTTCAGCTTCTGTTGTTATCTGTTTCGGAAATGTGAAGTATGTGCTTGAAACCGACGGTACGAATGTTGTACTAATTTTTCTGTTCCAAAATAAATATATATTACGTTCTTAATATTTAATTTTTAACTTTAATTCTCAATTAATCGAGCACTCTGCTGGGATATTTCCTGCTATATTACAAAGAAGTTATATATCTCTCTATCTATCTCTCTCTCTCTCTCTCTCTCTCTATATATATATATATATATATATATATATATATATATATATTATATATATATATATATATATATATATATATATATATATATGTTGTAAAACAATACATATGTGTTTATATATGTTTATATACTACTTGATTTTGATTCTTTGTCACTGTCATCACCACCGGCGCTGCTCTTCCACCAACGTCAACTCATCACTTGGATTTTGTCACGTGCTTTTTCCTTACATTCTGCGTATACCCGACGCGCTAGTTTTAACCCGTGTCACACTGACCTGCTTTATTTCTCGACATTATTCTTTCTCTCTTTCTCTCTCTGTGTTCGCCACTCTATCTTTCTTCTTTTCGCTATATCTTTAATCTCTCTCTATCTATCTATCTATCTATCTATCTATCTATCTATCTTTTTTCTTAATATTTGATATTTTCTATATTAGGTGCTCGGCTGAGCTTCAAGCTCTGCCTATCCCCTCCCTGGAAAACCTCCTCAGCAAGAACTCGTCATGCTACGAACACTGCACATAACTCCCCAATCCTTTTTCCGTATACCTAAATTAAAACAAAACTTCCATAAAAAGAGTTTTTTCGAAGACATTCTAACCTGTGAAACACGTTACCGCGAGAATGTTTCCAAACAGACTAAAGCATAGTCTGTATAATTTTGATTATTCGGACTACTGTTCTCATCTTGAGTTTATCTTCACAACGTTTAGGCCGCTGTAACCTCCGGCCTTTTTCAGTTGTATCTTTTCGAACTCGGGAATATTTCTGTCGAACTCAGGAATCTAGACAGAATTTCGAACGGAACCCTTTATTTGATCCACGGGGGTAACATGACTGGGAGAAGTATTCAGTACTTCGCAAAACTTCGTATCGCCCGCACCGAGGATTGAACCCTCAACCTTCAGATGACTTTCACTTAGAACTGAATTTTACTTAGTACTATACTCACTGTGCCACGGGTCCTTGCGGCAAGAACAACACTCAAGAGGAGAACAGTAGTCCGAATAATCCAAATTATACAAATTATCAATCCTCTTCTCAAAAATTCAGAAACATAATACAGCATGGTCGTTTTAAAGTCCAATGTCAACAAATATATGTTGAGTCGTCATGTGAAGTAATTATAGCTCTCAATCATTTCATAGTACTCTTCCTTCATCCAACTGAAAATACAGTAATGTAAGGACAACCTCCTTAAAATGAAACACTCGGGTGTGACAACAATTAAGGTTTCTCTTTCACTGGTCGAGGGCAGAAAAGATGAAGTGTAGCATGAGAAGAAATATTACATTTTTACTCCTTGCCAAACGTCACAAATGCCTGTTAAGTGAGTCGGACCTCTTCACAGGACATACGAATGTCGTATTTCAGGTTAGACGCAGCAATTTGTTAGATCTGCAAGATTTCATGTTCTTCCCTCCGACACAGAAGGCAGCAAGGTTCAGCTGTTGCATACGAAGTCGGCAAAAGTTTGACGCAAAACACACAAATGAAGAGTGGTTGAACATGTGCAAAAGCAATATTGTCACCCTCACTTCATTGATTTGCAGTTCCGCGCCGGACACGTATTTGCTTTCAACATGCAAATACCGATTTTGCCTTGACTTTTACCAGAGCTATGTTGGCCGGATTGCGACCTTAAAACCGCTGAGCGCCAGTATGGGTAGCCCTCCAAAGAAACTGGAGTCCCAGGCTACATAGCTCGTACATTAACACGTAACTACTGGTGATAAATGGTTGTACTTTAGGTAGGTGCTGCGGATGCTGCGTGTAAAACATGGGATGACGCTGCTTACATAGTCGCCGGGTCAGTTCTGGCGTTGCGACTAGGATTTGAGCTGCTGCGCCTGGTGGTAGAACTGCTCTTTGTTTGTTTGTTTGTTTGTTTGTTGTTTTTTCTGAGGGGAGTCGTACTTCTGTATAGAGCTCATAGAGATCTTGCCTAAAGATTAACTGGTCTGCATGAAGTCCTCTCCGTTGGTCATAGATATTCGTTAACTTGCAAGATTGCACGTTTACCCCCGATATTGAGAACAGCAGATCTCAGCTGTTGCATATGAAGTCGGGTCGTGAGGAAGTTTGGCCCAGAACACACATATGGATTTACACAGAAGCAACACTGCCACTTTCACTATATTGATTTGCGTTTACGCGCGTGAGACCTTTTTGCTTGTTACATACAGAGGAAGTAACGGTCAGAGGACGGTGGATCCTCATGCCGACTCTTTGGGGATTTTCGCTTGACCCCTGTCAGCGACGTATCTCTAACATTATTACTTTGCCACCTACTACGATGGGGAAGGGTTTAATTTTAAGGAGGTACTAATGTTACTGGCAGAACCGGAAGCTGTTACTGCTTATGGTAGTGGTCATGGATATCTGCCGTGTGTGTACCACTGCGCCTACTCTTCGTTGGTCGCCGTGACCGCGACGGTGTGGGTCAAGCCTGGGGTGTTTACTTCCATCCAACCGCAAGAAGATGTGCCACAATGCCGGAAGGTGGGGAGAATCAAGCCAATGCTATTAAACAAGGGGCACTCTGCTTTATTAAAACTTGCCTGAGCAGTTCCGTCGGCATTCTCTGGTCGGGGCGACTCAAACACTTAGTAATAAGCTAACTTCACCACAAAGACGGAAGACAGAGCCTGGGAGTGTGGACCTTTTTGGCGTATCCAAGACTAATACCTCAGCCCGACAGATAAAAGGCAACCGAAATAGTCTAGTTTCTGCCGGACTGGTTGTCGAAAACGGATCCTCAGCTGGTATATTCCAGTCAAACGTCTCTGAGAAACAGAAGTCGCGGATAAGAATGCTGAAGATCCATGCGTTCTATCAACTACTTTTTCTCTCTCTCTCTCTCTCTCTCTCTCTCTCTCTCTCTCTCGCTCTCTTTTGATGTTTTAGGCTATGCGCCTCCTCTCATTTTCTTTATTTGTGCATGCAATTGCAAGCAAGGTCCATAGAGTTATGTATATACTAATCGAATACCTATCACAGGTAGGGTAAAAATAATTCTCCGAACAGAACGGACGGGCATTCTACTAGTATATATATATATATATATATATATATATATATATATATATATTATAGAAGATCTAAAAAGCTAACTTATTAATACGAAATAACCCGGCGTCCAGTAAAAGTTTGCTAAAACTAGTAATGCCGCATATGTGTTCAAATGGGAGAATATGTCTCTATAAATAATACATATATTTGCATGACTAGGACAAGTATATTTTACTGCCAAGCATGTCACCTCACCTCACAGCTTCATCTATCAACATCTACTTGTACACGACATTAAAAAAAATCCAAAATACACTAACAAAAACACTGCCATTCTCGCTGTTTCAAATTGTAACCTTCGCCTCCCCATCATCTAAACCTTTCTCATTCGATCACGTGAAGCCACCATTAACCAAACTCGATACTCGATACGAATGTTTTTTTTAACGTTCTTAATCGACTTTCGGAATAAATTCACCAGTTTTAATTTTGTGATCTCATCACGTGTCTAGCGACGACTCATGGGAGTCGAAAACACTTGCAAATATGGCGAGTTCTTATTCACACTGGAGCACAACATTAGATCTTTCTCCCGCCAAACTTATATATATATATATATATATATATATATATATATATATATATATATATGTGTGTGTGTGTGTGTGTGTGTGTATACTTAGGCAGCAAGTCATTATCCAAGCAAGCGTTGTTGAACGTCACGGAACTTTCTCGTTTGTAAATCTTTTTCGTGAGGTTCTCAAACCGTCGAGCTATCCTTCTGGTTTCAGGTGGAAATCCATAGAGTATTTCCCCGATTGTTCTTGATTCGGCCATTTTTTCTCGAGCGCTTTCGACTTTCTTCGTCGGCTTCAGGATAGGGTTGTTTAAAATAAGAAGACTGGAGTTAATGTTTTATAGGTATCGTTAAGGGGGCAAATAAAAGAAAAGAGAGGGTGTGTTGTTGAGATAGAATAAAATGAACTCAACCACACGCCCTCTCTTTTATTTCATTTGCCCTTAACGATACCTATGAAACATTAACGCCAGTCCTTTCATTTTAAACGACCTGAAGACGACTGAGAAAGTCGAAAACGCTCGAGATAAAAAAAAATGGCCGAATCAAGAACAATCGGGGAAATACTCTACGGATTTCCACCTGAAACCAGAAGGATAGCTCGACGGTTTGAGAACCACACGAAGAAGATTTACAAACGAGAAAGTTCCGTGATGTTCAACAACGCTTGCTTGGATATATATATATATATATATATATATATATATATATATATATATATATATATATATATATATATATACATATATATATATAAATATATATATATATATATATATATAAACGGAAATATATCCCATATTCTGTTATTGACATGTAATAAAAATGATTTCCACATTAAAATGAATACATCATAAAAATATTTCCCAATTTTTATCTTTAAAAAATCTTCTAGAAAAATTAAAAAAATATTTCTTTCGGCTTACATATTTTCAAATGATTGCACTTTGAAGACAGTTCAAAATCAGCTCAGTTATCGGAAAGCGAATTACGATAAATTTTGTTTGAGACCTGGGGAAAAAATGCAATTTTAAAAGATTAGTTTGAACTCAATAACCTAATTGGATTCTCTGTTACAATTGGCGTATTTTTGGCGTACTTGTATGTGTGTGTGTGTGTGTGTGTGTGTGTGTGTGTGTGTGTGCGTGTGTCTGTGTTTGAATATGTACTAACGTGTGTGTGTGTGTGCTTGTGTTTCTCTCTGTTTTGGTGTCTATGCATGTGTCTTTTTTCGTAGGTGCGTTTGTTTGTGTTGATGTTTGTGTGTGTTTTCGTTTACTAGTTGATGGTGTTTATATTGTTGGTTGCGTTTATGTAGGTATGTTTTTTGTGTGTTCACGTATGTACAAGGTAACGCCAAAATTGTCGCTTATGGAATTGATAAAAAATATTCAACATCCAACCATATTTGGTACAAGTAAACTTTAGTCTCTGCCTGACTTGTCCACAAAGTTTCAATCCTTTTGGACCAATATTCTTTGTGTTTATTGACATTCAATTATATGAGGGAAATTTGGTGATCGTGTAACGATACACGCTACATGTCTACTCATATCATTTTGTAACCACAGTCTTAAATCTTCACGTATCAATTTACGGCCCTTCAGGCCTTTTTAAAATCACGAATATGTTCACGGCATCTCAAGCCTTTTTCAATTACGGCCTCTGTTCATTTATACGTATCTTAAAGTCTCTAAAAAGTTCTCAAATAAATCTCAAGGTTTACCTTATCTTCTGTTCTCTTCTTTGGCCTGTGATTCGTCTAGTCTTCGCTGGCTGTGTCGTCTTGATCGAAGGAAGAGGTCTGTCTCAGACAGAATGAATACACGAGACACGAATTTTTTGAAGGGATATTTCACACAAATTTCTTTATTCTCACACAAGCTTCTTATTTTTCTGGTTCGTTTGCTGTCAGGGGGATTCCGGCTTCGACTCTCTCATGCCCCGGCTATTTTCCGGTTCCTTTTGGGATATCTTCTGCCCTCCCAGAACGGGGCCTTACCAGTTTACCGGCTACATGCTCGCACCCGGTCTGAACGGTATCGCCTCTAAGCTCAGACTGATTCTAAAAAGCTAAGTTTTTGTTTTCCGTGGTGACGCAATCATCATTCCCACGCACGATATGGGGACAAAAATGACTCACTCTGATCTCTGACTCAAAGGTCACGTCAGGTCTCTAAATTTATTATGACTATTCTTGGATCCAACACTTCTCTGAACTCACTTCTGAGTCCAGAAACAAAACCTATTTTTCAATAACAAAATTAGCTATTTGATACTAGTTAATCTACTGTGCCTTGCATAATGGGGCCCTACAGTATTGTAACACTCGTCTTACCAGTGTAAAAATGCAGTAGGCTATATTTTCTTTAGTGTTGTATATGAATGGCGGGCGTTTCAAATGTTAGATTCTCGACCAAAAGAAGGAGGGGCACAAAATAAAGGGAAATATATTTGGTTTTATTTGAGCCACCCCTGATTTTTATTCTCCTTTCAGGTGAATTAAGTATCTCGTAAAAGGCGGAATCCATGCTGCGATGTTCACGGATTGTCGCCATGATAGTTCTCTGTCTGATATTTATCTCCGGGGGTATCTCAAGTGGTCAGTGACTGGGTGGTTTATGACCAGTGAGAAAGACCCGGCCAGGAAGAAAGAGATGGGAGTGGACACCTGGGCCATTGGGCATGACAGGATTTGGGGTTTTGGAAGGGATGGTTGGCAGTTGAAGCTGGGTGCCCTTGAAGGCAGGATTGACTATCTGAGTCACTTAGTCAAAGGGTTGTGCTGGACTGATCTTTTTTGGTCGGACGGGAAAATCTCGCTTTGCAAGTCTGCCATTCAGCCTGGGAAAACGGGTACCATTTATATCCAACAAATAAATGTGTTACTTGTTGATAAACTGGGCTGGTTCTTTATTGCAGTACTGAATGAGGTCTTGCAGCCACTTTTGGACCGGTACGGCGTGTGGAGACGATTACAGTCAGTGCAGATAACGCACGAACAAACAAACATAGACTTACATACATGTTCACATCAGTATGAGATGTGATCCTGAATGGGCTTCACAATCACTTAACCTAGATTCTTATCTGTAGGGTTATCTCCAAGATAATGTCTATCAAAGCAATCTCCAAATAATTCTTAGAACTGAAGAGAGTCATCACAGCCAAAACCAGACCAGTGCCAATAAAGACACCAAGTTTCAGTGATGAATATCCAACAGTCTTTGTTTTATCACCGTTCAATGGTAAGCACACTTGGAAACGACGTGCGAAATTGTTAATTTCTCTAACACACTTCCATATTTGCACCACTCTCGTTTGGAATGCGATAGCTATCTTTAATTGAGGAATAGTATGGAGATTGATTTGATAAGCATTGTCTTTCAGACAACCCTACAGGTATAAATCTAGGGGGTTACGGTTTAGTCAGTGTGAAGCCCATTCAGGACTACATCTCATGCTGATCAGACGATTATGAAAGTGTCCCTGCAGCTATTCAAAAAAATCATTCTCGCAACAACTATTTGTCTACGCAAAACTTATTAACAACCACTTTGTGCTTAGTAGTGGTCCACACAGAGGTGCACATTTGAAGCATATCATTTAACGTTGATAAAAAAGACTATTGGTAATCCACGTCTTAAAGGTTTAACGTTACAGAAAAGTAAGATCATTCCTTTGTTAAATTACTTTAGTCTTGAAACAAGAATGTTTGGCTAAGGGTTGTCTGGGTCACCGTGCCAGGCGGTTATATGACCCGATGGTGGAGGGGGGTGAAGTCTGAGTTAGGACGTGGGAGAGTATCTATATTTGACATCCATATACATATGTGTGAGGACCTACTCATATTCACATTGATAAAAACAAATAAGTATACACATGTAAAAAATCATTGCGACGTTTTGAAACCAAACAAAGAAGGAAGAAGAAAATGGCTTCTATGTTAATGTAATCACGTGAAAAGTTTTGAAACGTAAAGTTGTGATGCAAAACGAAAAGTGTGGTAAAAACTCTATAACCTGCTACTACTACCGCGCATTTTTTTTGCCTTCTCACTTTTTGATTTTTCTTTATTCGCAAACCGGTCGAAGTTCGTAGCTTGCAGGCAAATCAAATGTTATGCTTCTATGATTTTTTTCTTCATCCTGAGGAAGTCTGACAATAAAGACGAAACGTTGATGAATAAATAAATAATATATTTTTGTCTTTCCTTTTTCATTTTCCATATATATATATATATATATATATATATATATATATTCTTAAATCTTCTGAGGATAAATTGGATTTCGAAAGGACTTTTTTTTTACTATAATGTGGCAATTAATTGATTTTCTCTCCATGTAGGTGCGTATATATATATATATATATATATATATATATATATATATATATATATATATATATATATATTGTGCTTGATTTATTTTTAATCCCGGCTCTGATGGGATCAATTTCTAGAGCAAATGGAAGCTCAATACTTCTATTTTCATTTAACAACAATTCTCTGGTGACGACAGATTTTTGTTTACTGCTTAGATTTGTTGAAGCATGTTTTTGATTCTCCAGGAAACACGTGTTAGTATATTTTGCTTCAAAACTGACAACCAATCACTGTACGACATAACAGTGATCTGTCAATATATATATATATATATATATATATATATATATATATATATATATATATATATATATATATATATAATGATAGAAGAAATAAGAGTGATAAACATATTCGAATGTCCAAATTTATTTCAAATTTCGATTGTTCAATGAAAAGGTGTATTTATCCACCACATTTTTAATATTTTTAATATTTTTAATATTTTTCAAATATTTAGACTTTGGCTTTTTCTACAGCCAACTTATCTATCTGTATTTCTCCTCTGATGATAAGATTTCGATCTTTGAAAAGCCTTGACTTAAGGAAAGAATAATAAACACTGGTTTATTATTGAATACACCTTGCATTGAACAATCGAAATTTGAAATAAATTTGGACATTCTAACATGTTTATAACTCTTATTTATTTTATCTTTATAATTGCTCTATCTCGTATATTGAGCTTAACCTTTACCTTTTCACTATAGGTCCTATTTACTAAAAATTTACTTTTGGTTTATATTTGATTATATTTGATTATATATATATATATATAATTATGTATAAATAATATATTCAAATTAACTCGTATATACACGTGTTTTATGTCAGACCTGCAATCATCAGTATGGGAGAAGACAATCCCTGCGAGTAACACAATTCGAACCCCAATAAGAAAGTTATATTTTACTCAGTAGTCGGAGCGTGTACCGATGTGTCCACCACGCATTGCTGTAAAAATGAGAGAATAAATTAACATCTAAATGGACAATTCAGCAGCCATATCAGCAGACTGTCAAGGGAACACAATAGACGGAGCTTTACACTATAAATGACGGCCTGTTGTCAACAGTGCTCTATCTAGCTCGAGTTTCGAATAATTATTTATAAATAATTTTCAAATTAACCCATATACACATGTGTTATATACCAAACTTTATATATATATATATATATATATTTATATATATATATATATATGTGTGTGTGTGTGTGTGTGTGTGTGTGTGTGTGTGTGTGTGTGTGTGTGTGTGTGTAAATGAGGATGAAATGATCCGACGTAAGGGAAAATGAAAATGGAAAGCCAAAAACTATTTTATTTATGTATTCATCAACGTTTCGTCTTTATTGAAAGACTTCCTCAGGATGAAGAAACGATGTAGAAAAATCATACAAATATATATATATATATATATATATATATATATATATATATATATATATATATATATATATATATATATATTGGTACAGAAATATTAGTACAAAATTCGTACCGTCGGTTTCAAGCACAAAAGGACTTAGCTATCCGACTCTCTTCAGCTTCTGTTGTCATCCGTTTCGGAAACGTGAACTCACGTGTCACTCTCGTTTGGACGCGTTATTTGCTTAGAGTGTTATGTATGTTTGTTTAAATTTAGTGTAAGGAAGGTTTGAAAAAAGGTGGAAGGGTGAAAAGTAACAGTTGAGATTTAAACCGGAGAAGATTTAAAGAGATATAAGAACATGTGTGTATGGGGGGGGGGCGTGTGTATTGTAAGAGGAATATTGTAAGAGGAATATTGAGCTCCGATTTTCTTTTCAAATATGAAACTAAACTTTGATTTTAAAAGCCTGTTGCGAAAAATCTTTCTAAGTGAATTAAAAATAATTGATCTAATTATATTTTCGTGTCATACATATATATTTATATATAGTAATTAATCTGTAGCATCGTACGTGA
Source organism: Sepiola atlantica (assembly GCA_963556195.1). NCBI lineage: Eukaryota > Metazoa > Mollusca > Cephalopoda > Sepiida > Sepiolidae > Sepiola > Sepiola atlantica. Next base: position 192,540,893 of record OY744519.1, on the reverse strand, counting down.
AACAGTTTTGTTTTATACATATTTATACACTTAAAACTTCGTCACGGCATTGTTTCTTGTCGTCCTGGGCTTCTCCTTGGTACGGAACTCAAGCAATGCCGGCTCGAGAGTTTTAATTCGGCATTACATGTTAGTCTATATATGGGCATATCTATTTGTATAAAGCTAAGTTGTCTGTATGTGTTTATGTGTGTCGCGGCATCACAGTTAAACATTTTATATAAGAGCAAAACTGACCGCAGATTTGGAATCAGCAGCTTAGAGCCAGTGTCAGAAGTTCTTGAACCTTTTTTAAACTTATTAAATTAAAAGTATGTAAAAGTATATATATATATATATATATATATATATATATATATATATATATATATATATATATATATATATCCGCTGGACTTTTCGACACCGGACTTTTTAGCAATCGGACATTTGCTTGCATTCGGGCAGAATTTTGCCCTGTGTTTCTTCCCCCTACAACTTTTATTTTATTTTTTCAAATTTTAAATCTTGGCCTTTGCCAACTTATCTATCCCAGCGACTTCCTCTGATGATAAGATTTTGATCTTTGAAAAGCCTGGCTTAAGGAAAATTTAACTTGAATAAATTGCCTTTTTTGCGGAATATACCTTGCTCTGAGCAATTGAATTGAATTATGATTTGACTTTTGCTTCTCTAATTCCTTTCCATTCTTCTTCATTCTACCTGCTCTATCCTGGATATTGAGCTATATACTCTTCACAATAGGTTTCACTTTTCCTAAAAGTTCGCTTTTAGTATACCACTTTATATATATATATATATATATATATATATATATATATATATATATATATATATATATATGTGTGTGTATTATTATTTCATGTATCCACATTAAATGTTACAAGGAGATATAAGATTTTATGTATTGATTTTCAGTATTTACTTCAACAGGGCTCAATACGTGAGTAGAGTTAGGTAGAAGGTTATGAAAATATAGTTATGGCAATTAAGCTACAGAGAGGTTTTAGCGTTTCATCACCGTGTGGAAATGTCAGGCTAAAATGCATAGAATTCGTGTTACCGTGTGTTTTTATATAGCTAAACAATTATATTCTTTGTTATCTCCTCTCATAGATTAATGTTTACATTAGCCAATAGCACAACTTCTTACATACAACGGTGCGGCTGACTTTTACTTTCTATTTTTTGTTCTGTGCTGACTCACCCTTTTTTGTGAATGTATCGAATTAATTAGTGACCTTATTTTAACATGTGCGTACTTTTTCTATTTTTAGGTGTTGGGTTGGTGTAGTTTTTTTTTATTTAATTATTGAATTTTATGTTTCCTATGTTGTTATCCTAAAGTAAAATTTATTCTGTGTTTACAGTAGTTTGCTATTTCACTTCTACAGTTCAATAGGTACAGAGTTATATATATATATATATATATATATATATATATATATATATATATATATATATATAGTCATTTATAAACGGACAATTTCGCTGTACCACAGATTCTCAGTGCGGCTAGACTAAAACTTGTCCCAAGCCAGGAACAATCCTACGACCACCTAGTTTATAGTCGGCGATGAAGCATGTGTTTGCAGTGACATCTCAATGCTTTATATAAACACTGACAACTAAGAGAGATATGGGGATAGGAGAAGAATGGGGAGACAACAGACGAGAGAGTATGGATAGAGATATTAACACATCAGAGTAGTACAATAGATAGATAGATAGATAGATAGATAGATAGATAGATAGATAGATAGATAGATAGATAGATAGATAGATAGAGACATATATGCATATATTAAACAGTTTATAATAAATAGGTATATATATATAAATATATCGTGAGATAGATAGATAGATAGATAGATAGATAGATAGATAGATAGATAGATAGATAGATAGATTGATAGATATGCATATATTAAACATTTTATAATAAATAGGTATAAATATATAAATATATCGTGAGATAGATAGATAGATAGATAGATAGATAGATAGTCAGATAGATAGAGAGAGAGATGCATATATTAAACATTTTCTAATAAATAGGTATATATATATATATAAATATATCGTGAGATAGATAGATAGATAGATAGATAGATAGATAGATAGATAGATGTGCATATATCAAACATTGTCTAATAAATAGGTATATATATATAAATATATCGTGAGATAGATAGATAGATAGATATGCATATATTAAACATTTTCTAATAAATAGGTATATATAAATATATCGTGAGATAGATAGATAGATAGATAGATAGATAGATAGATAGATAGATAGATAGATATGAATACAGAGTGTGATAGATAGATAGATAGATAGATAGATAGATAGATAGATAGATAGATAGATAGATAGATAGATAGATAGATAGATAGATAGATAGATAGATTACCAGACAGAGGTTTCGTTTTGATGAGACGGCGGAAAATTGTTATCGATCAAACATTTACATCGAAATAAGTTAATAACGATGCCATTGTCCAGAGTGAATTTCAAAAGAATTTCTAATTAGATATTCATTTCCTTATCTATCGATTTTTCAATGTACAATTATGAATTTATTTTCTCATGTGTATCCGTGTAGGTAGGTAATAGCCATTGATTCGCATGTCATATGCTTGGCCATCACACCACCAAACTCATTCACTCACACACAGACAAGTATGAACATACATATGCATACAAATACACACGCATATATATATATATATATATATATATATATATATATATATATATATATATATATATATATATAGTAAGCTATGAAAATATATCGAGCACTGTTGAAGTAAATACTGAAAATTGATACATAAAAAATGATATCTCCTTATAAAATGTTATGTGTACACATGAAATACTAAAAAAAAAATTGTTTTAATTATATATATATATATATATATATATATATATATATATATATATATATATATATATATATATATATATATATATATATATATATATATATATGAAGCAATCCAACAAAAGATATAAGCGTAAACTAATATCTTATAATTAGTAAAACATCCGGATAAAAACAGAAGCTCAATATACTGGATAGAGCATTAATATTATAATATAAAATGAAGTAATAGAATAAGGTGTCAATATAATTTTATTAGAATTCAAAGTTCAAGCAAAGTATCCTTAAGTCCTTAGCTTATGAGTTTTCAAAGATAATTCTTCTCTTCAGAGGACCATTACCGAAGTTATACTACTACAGGTAATAAAATTAAGCCTTGAAAATATATAAAATTATATACACAAATACATAAAAATACATAACATTTTATATATTTTCAAGGCTTAATTTTATTACCTGTAGTAGTATAACTGCCGTAATGGTCCTCTGAAGAGAAGAATTATCTTTGAAAACTCATGAGCTATGACTTAAGGATACTTTGCTTGAACTTTGAATTCTAATAAAATTTGATCGACACCTTATTTTATTACTTCATTTTATATTATAATATATATATATATATATATATATATATATATATATATATATATATATATATATATATATATGAATATTGATGTAGCAGAAGAAATGTCTTTCGATTTGAAAGAGTGTTGTTTCATTTGAGGAAATGTGTTATTGTCTCGTCAGATATTTAAATCCAAATCAATGGCTTGGGAGAAACTATATAAATTCATACTTTTCCCAAGGGTACTATTGAAATGCGACAGGTAAAATTTCTTGATTATTCCTGGGTCAGAGTAAGGTCACCTTTTGTTTATTTGACACACTTAAATGTGAGGAACTCCAAAATCATAGTCATTTATTTACGTTTTACTTTTATAACACAGAAACAATTTCGACGATTGTCAAGAATTTCCAACAGAAAAGAATGGGTGAAAAGATAGAAACAGATAGTCAACAAATAACTGTTACCAAAGACAATAAAAGTTAATTTTCTACCTACCTAGATATTTTTTGTGTTTTACAGTATTTTAAAACGTTTTTATTTACATTCAATTTTTATTTAAATTTTAGACTTAGATTCAAACAAGAAAAAAGAAGTGAAGAAAACAAATAGTCAATAAATAACTGTTACCAAAGGCAATACATGTTACTTTTCTACCTATCTAGATAATTTTCTTGTGTGTTTTACAGTATTTTAAAGCGCTTTTATTTACATTTAATTTTTCCATAAAATTTAGACTCAGATTTTGCAATAGCCACCGACTGTTCGGAAATAATCGAAGTTTGAATAGTGTGTTTTTCGTCTCTTGAAGTGCAAAAACAAAACAAATATTCATCAAATAAGTGTTCCAAACGCAATAAAATTAACTTTTCTGTCTAATTGAAAGGACAAAATGACGAAAAAAAAATAATTATAAGTTAAAGACTTCGATGGTTTTTAGAAACTCAAGGCAGCACGTGGTTACCATTGCGAAATCAAAGTCTAAATTTTAAGGAAAATTTAAATGTAAAAAAAACGTTTAAAATACTTAAAAACACAAAAAATGCACATGTAGGTAGAAAAGTAATTTTTATTGCCTTTGGTAATAGTTATTTGTTGACTATTTGTTTGTTTGTTTTTTCATCACTTTTTTCTGATGGAGATGGATATATATTAGCGTATGCATGATAGTGTGTACACACGTGCGTATTAAAAAGTTAGGAAGTTACTGTTTAAATATTATTATTATTATTATTATTATTATTATTATTATTATTATTATTATTATTATTATTATTATTTTATAGTAGTCTCAACTTTTGGATTTTTTAGTTGGATTTTCTTTTTGAACATCAAGTCAATTCCCTTGACTTTAGATTCAAGCTGTATGTTAACACTGTCGTCGTTTCTAACAAGAAAGCCTTTTTTAGAATTTGAAAAAAAATTGTCTCGTCAATCTGTTTAAGTCATTATTGTGGCTTTTCGTTATAGTTCCAAGCATTACAACAGGAATCACTTTGACTTCATTACATTTCCATAGTCTAACTAATTCCCATTTTAGGTAATGATATTTTTTTATTGTTCCTGTTCTTTCTCCTGCACTCTGGTAAGTCGGGTTTGGAATGTTCAAGAACCTTATCAGTCTGTATGCGCATGTCCCAAAGAAGTTTGACATTGTCGTTCTCCAGTACCACTTCTGGTTTATGCTTATGCCACTTCTCATTGTGGTCAAATTCATAAAGTTTGCATATGTTCCAGTGTAGTACCTGAGCGTCTTTGTCGTGTCTCCATTTTTTATATTGATGTTGTGCTAGCATAAGGCATTCAGATACAATATGTGCCAAGGTTTCCTCCTCTTTCGTTACCCAGTCGGCTCTTTGGTGATTCTGCAGTTTTGTCAATGAAATGTTTGATGGACCTAGTGCGAGTTGCTTGTTCCTGGGTTGTCACTCGCACTAGGTCCATCAAACATTACATTGATAAAAAATCATCATCATCATGTTGTTGTTGTTTAGAGCGTGGGATGATTTCGTTTCAATACCAAACGAAATTAATGGGTGTTATTAAAACTGAAACTGGGGCACTTAACTGTTTAGTTGCTGCCTTATACTATGTAGTTTCATTTATTTATTTATTTATTTGTTTGTAATATATTTTAGTTGTTTTTTTTAATCTTCAAGTAAATTAGTCTTTGTCAGCACATGATGTTAGTATTAATAGTAAAGATCACTATTAGCGACATAAATTACTTTTAAAGAAAATACAGTTGGGAAATTAAGAAAGAAAAACAATTTATTTTGGTGTGCCTATTCATTAGTGACCTATTTGCGTTAAGACATTCAATATTTAATATATGATATAAGATATAAGCCGTAAATATTAGCTGTGAGTAAAGTTATAAGGAATCAGACATATTGTTTAGTCACAGAGTGTGAGGTACGAAATCGTCGTCTGTCACTGGGTTACTTTGCTCAGAACCAGTGTGTATGGAAATGTAAAACTAATTAAATATCAGGTGCTCTTTCAATCTGTAATCTACCGAGTCGTTTACATTCCAATATGTGATCTACCGAGTTGTTTACATTCCAATATGTGATCTACCGAGTTGTTTACATTCCAATATGTGATCTACCGAGTTGTTTACATTCCAATATGTGATCTACCGAGTTGTTTACATTCCAATATGTAATCTACCGAGTTGTTTACATTCCAATATGTAATCTACCGAGTTGTTTACATTCCAATATGTGATCTACCGAGTTGTTTACATTCCAATATGTGATCTACCGAGTTGTTTACATCCCAATATGTGATCTACCGAGTTGTTTACATTCCAATATGTGATCTACCGAGTTGTTTACATTCCAATCTGTAATCTACCGAGTTGTTTACATCCCAATATGTGATCTACCGAGTTGTTTACATTCCAATATGTAATCTACCGAGTTGTTTACATTCCAATATGTAATCTACCGAGTTGTTTACATTCCAATATGTGATCTACCGAGTTGTTTACATCCCAATATGTGATCTACCGAGTTGTTTACATTCCAATATGTGATCTACCGAGTTGTTTACATTCCAATCTGTAATCTACCGAGTTGTTTATGTTGCATAACTACTGACATTAAACGTCACGAGAGCAAAGGGGGGGGGGAGAGAGCTTATTTATTACTACAGGCAGAAATCCTTCCGACTGAGGCAGTTCTCCAAAACCACCTCACAGTTCGCTATTACATCCTCTCCGGCCGAAAATAACGCGAAATGTTCACGAGAGGATTAATAGTGATTTCAATCTTTTTTCTTAATACTTCTGATGATACAATTTTCATAGACACTTTCATAGTCATTCTTTAAGCAAACATGTTTCTCAGTAACCTTAACACATTTTGGAGAGTCATTTTTCAACAGGGACCTTAAACACACTTTTCTTAAGAGTAATTTAAACAGATTTCTAAACACATTTTTCAAGAGTCCAAAAGTCACTTTGAAACACAGTTTCCAGATATTTTACATTATAAGAAAGTTACCTTTGTAGTTCTCGTCCGTCTTGTTGCTGGCTGTGATCGCCGCGCGGCACCTGTTTTTGTGGGCAAACTCTATCTTTAAGCGGAGGACAAAGACACTCGAAGTCGGATTTTCTGAGAGATTTCTTTTGTTCTTTTTATTTCATGCTTTCATTCGAGTGGAGGGGTTTCCATTATTGGTTCTTCATTCACATCTTCCTAGGTTCGTACTGTGTGGGACGTTAGACGCTGTTAGTTTTTCTTAGTGGCTTTGGCCCATATCTCTTCGATTCACACCCGAACTCTTGCATTCGAGAGCTACCTCATGCGCTCGCCACAAGCTTCCATGGTGATCTCTTTTGGATACAGCCCTTATCGCGAGCGATTACATTTTTGGGAAAACTTCGCTCGCTTTTCCGAAACGACGTTGTCGCTTCGAGCCCCCATGGCGAACTGACTCTAAAAAGCTAAGTTCTTGTTCTCCGTGGTGACGTAATCATCATTCCCACGCACGAGATGGGGACAAAAACGACTCACTCTGATCTCTGACTCAAAGGTCACGTCAGGTGTCTAAATTTATTATGACTATTCTTGGATCAAACACTTCTCTGAACTCACTTCTGAGTCCAGAAACAAAACCTATTTTTCAATAACAAAATTAGCTATTTGATACTAGTTAACCTACTGTGCCTTGCATAATGGGGCCCTACAGTACTGTAACATTTACATCCCAATATGTGATCTACCGAATTGTTTACATTCCAATATGTGATCTACCGAGTTGTTTACATTCCAATATGTAATCTACCGAGTTGTTTACATTCCAATATGTGATCTACCGAGTTGTTTACATTCCAATATGTAATCTACCGAGTTGTTTACATTCCAATATGTAATCTACCGAGTTGTTTACATTCCAATATGTGATCTACCGAGTTGTTTACATCCCAATATGTGATCTACCGAGTTGTTTACATTCCAATATGTGATCTACCGAGTTGTTTACATCCCAATATGTGATCTACCGAGTTGTTTACATTCCAATATGTGATCTACCGAGTTGTTTACATTCCAATATGTGATCTACCGAGTTGTTTACATCCCAATATGTGATCTACCGAGTTGTTTACATTACAATATGTGATCTACGCATTAACGACCTAAAGGTTTATATAGTTTATGAGTGAAGCCGAACCCATTTCACTGTAAGTAATTTAGGTGATTAAATAAGATTTTAACTTGTTTTTTTTAATGAAAATTAAAAAACTCTAGCCTTAAATCCTAACCCATATCTAAACCTAACTCAAAACCCAAACCCTAACTCTAACATCCTCCCTAATATTTTAAAGTATATTTTTTAAATATGTATTTATACTGTATTTATTATGTTATTTTCAAGCAGATTAAATTTCTTTTGTAGTTCTATGTAGTTAATTAGTAGATCACATATTGGATTAGAAACTACTCGGAAGATTACATATTTGTAGAGAACACCAAATATTATTTTAACGGACATGAGGTAGTAAATGAGTAGATAGACCAAAATGAATAGTTTTTCACTAATTTTTCTAACTGTATTGCATTTAAAATCTTTTATATCGCCAATTGGTTATGTTTACCGTATGATGAAGTCCCAAATAAGGTAGCCATTCCCCAAATGTTCGTCTTAGACGGAGAGTTATACAATTAAGAATGTGTCAGATCATCGAGTGAAAAACGGACTCATTTGGTATTTTTAGCTCCGCGGGCTTTGTTTACAGTATTTACATGAAAAGTAAGGTATCGATGGACGATTAAACTAATGTATAGTGTTTTAAGAAAGTCTTCTTCTTCTTCTTTTTCTTCTCCAATAAACACACTCAGTTACAATTGTATATAAATACATATATATTTGTATATGTATTTATATATGTCTGAAATGAGGTGTGTTTATTGTAGAAGAAGAAGAAGAAGAAGAAGAAGAAGAAGAAGAAGAAGAAGAAGAAGAAGAAGAAGAAGAAGAAGAAGAAGAAGAAGAAGAAGAATTATATAATTTGACGCATATGGATTTTATTGAAATGGCGTCAGAAGGATTTCGAATTATATTTTTAGTACATGCAGTAAAAACAATGCACAAAGTATCTATGCAATTATTCTAGAGATATTATTACTCTCGGTAAGTGAATGTTAACGCACTTACACACACACACACACATATATATATATATATATATATATATATAGAGAGAGAGAGAGAGAGAGAGAGAGAGAGAGAGAGAGGGGGGGGAGAGAGAGAGATAGTATGTTGGATCCGTGAAGGATAGAGCGTTCTGGATAGGAGAGCTTAAGTATAAGAGCTCAGTCTATATACAGAGCAAATATAAAGTTTAAAAAGAAAACTCAAACCAATACAATAACTTATTTCGCCAGGACGGGCTTCGTCAAATGCTAATAGCTTTCTTTTTGCTCGTATACTGGGAGAATTAGATTACTTATACCGTATTGGGAATACCGAGCGACTAGAGGGTGAGGATAACAGGGCACTAGAAGTTAGATACCGTACTGGTTGACCCCCAGTGCTGCCGACTTGAACATACTCTTCCATATAAGGGTAAATATTTTTCCTCTTCCTTAACTCCCTCACCGATATTCTCAATATGGTGTAAGTTATCTCATTCTTTCATTATACGAGCGAAATAATACGTATACTTTTCATCCTTTCGGGAATCGTCAGTGAATTATTCATACCGGTCGGATGACTCGAACCCGGGAACACGTGTCATGTTTCAAACTCAAATTCCGACGTATTAGCCTACACGGCCGTCATCAACAACCTGGTAAATCAGTGAGTGATTAAACCTATTTAAAGGCAGACGTCGTCAAAGGAGCATGCATCGAAGCCTCGATGACGGCTGTACTAATGCTACTCACTACAGAGCCCAGCCTAGATTTGGGGGCAACAAATAAATATTAAAATTTGTTTTATGTATATACGCATACCGATCCAGCTTCATCGGGACACGGTGGGTAACGTTGACATAATATTTGTGTTACTCGCAGTATACATAAAGTTAGGTATGTTTATATGTTTATATATTTGTATTTTTGTATGTACAGGATTCACTCCCAAACTAATTAAGCTAGTATTATGAACATAGGAACATAAAAGTAGTGCACATCAATCCTGTTTAGAGAACTAATTTTACTCGCCCTCGGACAGGTATTCTTTTAGTATATATATATATATATATATGTGTGTGTGTGTGTGTGTGTGTGTGTGTAACACGACATAAAATTATAAGCGATAAATTATCACGTGATTTCAGACAGGCCCTCGTGGCGTTCGTGTTAACGAACTCAATTTACAGTCCAAGTGATCGAGGGTTCGAATTCTGTCATAGTCAGCCACGCTAATTAGCCACAGTAACGGCGAAACACGTATCCGTGGATCACTATTTTATCTATAAAAAGTAAACAAGCAGTATATATATATATATATATATATATATATATATGGTACACGTATTGTATTAGTTTCTGTAGATCCGTTAGAAACTCCAGTGTTTATAAAAAAGTGCTCAATAACAAATAGAGCTGTTCTTTAGTATAATTTTTTATTTATACAAACATTATTGTTTACGTTTTCCAAATTCATCTCACTTCCTTGTCTTCTTTGGTCTGAAAAGATTGACTCTCTGTGAAGAGTACGACCAAAACATGTATGCACATATGTAACCAGTAATGTTTGTATCAATAAAAAATGATACTATATATATATATATATATATATATATATATATATATATATATATATATATATAATAACGAAGATATTTTTTTTATAAAATATTTAGAAAACCTTGCACAACGCAGATTGTTTGCTTTCAAAAATAAATTATTTATTCATCTTAAAAACATTTTTTATTTTTTATTTTTTATTTTTTATTTTTAATATATATATATATATATATATATATATATATATATATATATATATATATATATATATATATATATATATATTACAAAAAAGTCAAGTTGATGAACTAAAATAATTCATGAATTCTCCAAGATAAGACTCATCAATATATAAATTTTGTGAACGGTTAGAGATATTATTTCATACCCATGTGATGTTTCAATATTACACTTAAACCTAAGCTCAGCAATTAATAGGTATTATCAATTAGACTTACGGATAGATTACATTATTTTTGGAAAACCAAGGAGCGAGATCACTTATTCATCGAGATAGTAAGCAGAAATATCTCTATTTCATAAATTTTATTAAATACTCACTAAATCGTTTCTCATTGAAATGTATTATTCTAAACTCTTAGTTATATGGACAGAATGGCCAAATTCCGATATTGCTTGGGATCTAATGAGCAACACTATATATTTTTCTACTGTGTTCATAACACAATATTACTTTCTTTTTAATGCTTCCTGCTTTTCCCCCGAATAAAATCGGAAGAAACTGAAAATTTGGAAAAAGCTCTGAATTAGTGTCTTATACATATAGTTAAAATTTAATTAAAATCAGATATACATATTTTAAGTTTGAAGGGGTTCTGCTCCCATAGCTTCCTTAGAGGGGGCACATTGAAGGACACGTACAGATTCAAGGTCACTTCTATTGTCTTCCCTATATAATTTTATACATATGACTTACATGTAATCAAAATAGGATTTATTTGATGTTTTAAGGAAGGTTCTGCCCTCATAGATGCCTTAAGGGGGCACTTCTATAGTTTTTTATTTAAATTTCATGAATATATGATATATATGAAGTTTTACTAGGGGTTCTACCCCTATAGTTCTCTCAAAGGGGCAATTAGAGATTTGAGATCACTTCCATGGTCTTCCTCGGAAGATTTGACAAATAAGGCATTTTTAATTTAATGTAGATTCTCTAGCCGTTCCTTATATCGGGAACACACACATACAAACATCCACATTTATATAGAGATTGAGTAAAGACTTCACATAGTGCTCTTTTTGTAGCATAGTCTGGATAGTTTCTTCAGCCCTGAAAGATTGCCCATCTATTTTTTCATTGACAGAAACGGCTCTTCGTCTATCTGATACTGAAGTAGTTGGTTCATTGGATAGTGACATCTAGTTGTAAACGTGTTCGTATTTGTGATGTAACCGCCGAAGTTTCTGTTTTCCCCCTTTTCGTGAATATGCAAAAATTGTAAAACAATTAGAGAACTGATGTTCTACCACAACTGAAAAAGAATGTCTTATCGGTGGAACAAATTACCACGGGACTGCTTCCTGCAGACTACAACATAGTCCAATGTCAACACATACTTATTATAAACCATCTCCATAAGTGATAAAACGTTCATTTTATTAACCATTTGACATCTTTTCGTGTTATTCTTCACCATTAAACTGACAATCCCACAAATCTCATTAATCCTTATCCTCGAGTGGCTTTTATCCTTCATACGTGGTTACTAATTAGTAAACAGTTTCTTTTTTAATTTAGAAAAATAAACTCGTCCGTACACAGTATGCTCACGGGTCAAAGATGAACATCTTTCTCTCGTCTTTGCCACGTCTCATTTCGAACTTCCTGTCCATGACGTTATATTCTAACAAGTAGCTCTAAATCTAATGTTTTTGAACTTCTTAATGAAATTTTCCATTCCTCTGTTTAATTTAAGCTTATATGGAAAATACCGTTATAACACTAGTTTTACATCTGTGTATCCAATATAACAAAAACGAAGCGGCATTAACCTTAGGCGGTTTCACCCAAAAGAGGAAGTTTTTATAGAATATTAAATTTGCAAGCCCCACCTCTAATAGTATGCATATCCCGATCAGGGGAAATGACGATGTTAAGTTTTTTGGGAAGGTGTCGACGTCTTTTCACATACAGCGCCTGGTATTCCCAAATGGTCACCCATGACTGATGACTGACCAAGCTCAATGTCCTTTAACTTCAGTAGTCTAACGAGAACCGACGGGTCAACGTGATTATGACGTCCAATCTTGATACACTTTTAACCCTATAATTGCAATTGGAAGAAACTTTAATCATCCATTTAGTGTGGTGGACGTTATAACCTAGATCGAGCAGTTAAAGTGGGCCCGATTTTGCCTTATCCTCACCATAAAAGGGTTCGTCTTTGCTTGCTGTGTAGTTTGAGAATCTGCAAGAATCGATTTATTTTCTCTATTAAAGAAACGATCGTTTAAAAAGATACAGACGTTTAGAAAGAGGGGCAACTTGTAAATAGGCCACAGAATACGCGTTACTAACCGTCTCTGCGAATTGTACGCGGTGCCACAGCTGTTGCAAAGAATTTATTTTACGAATGTAATACAATTACAAAATAGAAATTCTCTTCAAAGTCTTTTAGCCTACGTCACATAAACGGTTTATAAATGTTGAAGCAGAAGAAAAACAAGATGGAGTATTCTTAAGATGCGTCGATTCAGTCTGCGTGTTTAGTGATGAAAATCTAATTTATAACCTTAGTGTGACAGAACGACCGAAGAGTCACTTATATAGATACGTGAGAGAAATTTTAAAAGCCTCGTTAGTACGGACGTATTGCTGGGGTGAAAGCCCTTATTAGTTGACATCCGTCTGTCTCGGGTTAGTCTGTTGTTGTACTGCTGCGTCTGCTGTAACTGTGCAAGCCTTTCATCGATCGAAAGGCTTTGTTGCAGTTGACACAGATGTAGATGATAGCTAGTTGCGAGAGGTCTGTTGCAACCCTCTGCTGCCTGTGCCCTTTCCTCTCTCTTCACTTCTGTTTTATCCTCTCCTCACTCCTCTTAGGACATGCCTTTGCTGCTCTTATCCAACGGCTGTGATCTTAAGCCACGAACTCCCAGTCTGTTAAGTGAAAGCCCTACACCTGCAATAGCCTCTCGCCTACTCGTGTTAAAAAGATATATCCAATTACCACTTCTATGTTTTTCTTCACATCAGCCATCTTGAGAAAGTCTTTGAACAATAAAGACAAAATATAAATGAACATAAAAACAATTTTCGTTCTTTTTTTCCTTTTGCATTATGTTGGATTATAAATTCCATAAGTATTGATGGTCACATTTACTGCTCATTTCCTTTAACAACTATAAAAAAAACTTTCCAACCACCGATTTTTATGGCCGATAGGAGCCTTCTCCAGAGACCAACTTTCAAACCTCTCGGCTTGACATTCTCAGGTCATATGAGTTTGAATAAGTACATACTAGATGTTTCCAAGTCTTCTGCAAATAAAGCAGCCTCCTTCTACCGGGCTAGAAAACCTCTCACACCTGCCAGTATCCTACATCTCTATAAAGTCTGCATTCGCCCATACACATATTATAACCACCACGCCAGGGATTTTGCACCAACCATTACCCCTTCTTGGACAAGGTGCAAAAAGAATTTTATTGACTCACTGCAGTGTTGCATGCCTGTGCTTTTTTACAAGTACTTCAACGGAATTTGTCCCCATGAACTTACTGCACTTGTATCCTCTCAACAAAAATACCCTTGACCCACTCAACTAGCAGCAAAATTCCACCCCTTCACTGTAGCGGTCCCTAGACACCGGAAGATATTTTACTCTAATCGCTTCTTTCCTCGGACCGCTTACCTTTGGAATTCACCTCCTACTCCCTGTTTCCACGACCGTACAAACATGCAGAAATTTAAATTGAATGTGAACAAACACCTTGCTGCGCAACTACCCACTTACGTTGCCCCTTTATAAATCTGGCCCCTATCACAGTAGCCTCCTACGCTTCAGTGCCAATATGACTTGTTTGACGTGAACAAAAGTATTTTTTAAACTACTATCCTAGATACGTATGTAACCCTACGGTTGACCAATCTAGCAGATTATCTGGGCGGTAACTCCGACACATAAGTGTTTGGCCAGTATTATCTTCTTTTGGATTGCTGACTACGTGTAATAAGGAATCTTTATTGACAGTTTAACATAAATATGAACTTCATGTAGCATTATAGTTGACAAATTATTCGATCCCAGCAGATTATCTGGACGGCGGCTCATGGATCTTGTTGTTTTGATTACACGTAGCAGTAGTTCGTGTTTTTTCATCTTCACTTTCGTTATTGTCTTCTTCTTCTCCTTCTTCTTCTTCTTCTTCTTCTTCTTCTTCTTCTTCTTGATCACGGTACACAGTATGCATATATAGTGATAGGAAGCAGCTGTCCAAAACACGACCGCTTTCTCTTGCGGTTTAGATTGAAAAAAAAAAAATTAAAGATTTTATCAGCTTATTCGCTACGTGTCACTAGCGACTTCTGGTCTGTGACGCAATATCCTGGCGTAGGCAGCTGGAGTCTTGTTGTGTAGATGACATGTCGTAATAATTTGTTTTCTCTCCTCTTATTTGTTGTATATTTAATAGAATAATGACAACACAAAATCTTTAATGTTTAACAATTCTTTGTTTTTATCTACATTACGCGTGCTACTTACACCTTTTCGGGTTGTTATTTTTCTTTGCTATATCCGATGTTACATATTATCCTATGTGTCTTTCTCCAACCCATCCCCAATCTGTCCCACAGACGACCGCTTCCTTTCACGGTTCAGAAACAATTGTATCAGTTTATCCACTGCGTGTCACTGGCGACTTCCTGTCTGTGACGACACATCCTTATAGCACTCAGCATTGTCTTTTCTGCCATTCGCGTTGAAATAAGGATCCGTACCCTTCTTGAGGTCTAGTTGGTACTCTACCTCCTCGGCCTTTCCACCCCCTTCCTGTATCCTTCACGACTGGTATCAGCCTTCGTATACTGTCAATTCTTCATTATTATTATTATCAACTTACCAGGAGTTCTCACACAAGTCATCATCAGTGATTCTTCACTGATAATAACCGGTTTTGTTCCTTAGAGTCCGAGTGACAACAATTCTCCCCAGATTTCTAGTACTCTTCAACTATTTCGATAACGATTGCAAATTACTCTTTTTTGTGAATCATTCGCACAGTCTTCTATACTTACTGTTCCTCTTTCCGCGTCTTTCCTTTTCACATAGAGTCGGTCAGTATCATCCTTCGCGTAAAGTGCATTGTACATATTATTATTATCATCATTATTATTATCATTATTATTATTATTATTATTATTATTATATATAATACGATAGCGTGCGTGTTCGTGTGCACGCTTACATTAAAAGCTCTGCGCATGCGTGCCGCACCTAGATTCTGAAAATAATTCAAGTAACCTAATTTCCCTTTGGCGCAACGGTTAGCGACGTAGGATTTTAACGTCGATTTTTGACGTCGGCCCAACTGGTTTATAGTTCTATCCCAATCAACCTCTAAGAATTTTTTTCTACATCAAAAGCAACGACCTTCCGAATTTGGCTAAGATCAAAGTGTAGTATCTGTTACGATGGATACTTCACCCCATAGACTGGTATTGTCTTGGCCTTCGGGGCTTGATTTACGCCGATCTATGGGTCTGTCCTGTGTAGTTCTAGGAGGTCTACCCTCCCAGGCTTCGCCTCCCCTCTTTGGGGAGGAGTAAGTTTATTGCTTACTGCCTGAGGCGCCCTTACCGGGAAATGCCGACGAGGCTGCCCAGGCAATTTTTAAACCCCACTTTCCCGACCCGACCTTGGGTCACATCTTACTTGTGAGAATAAGATAAAAACTGGCCTTGTGCCTAACTCCTGGAGAGGAGTAAATCAATACTCATTAATTGGAGCCAAATTTAATTTAATCTAAAGCATTTACAAAGTAAGGTTTAGTCGTCGAAATCGGAATTAGTCGATCGATCAAATCGATAAAAAAAGTCTGACGGACGGACACGAAACTGCTTTTATAGGTTAGGAACAAGATAATTAGTATTGAAAACATCATTTCGTGTAATTTACACGGGTCCCGCTAGTTATTCTTATTAATATTATTATTATTATTATTATTATTATTATTATTATTATTATTATTATTATTATTATTATTATTGGTGTTTTCACACGAACGGGTGGCGGCAGGTGGGATTTAAAAGAACACGGCGAACAAGTCATCCTAACGCTCCAACACATTCCCGTTTGTATTAATCGATTTCACACCAGTAAAAAAACGATTTGGTTGTATTTACACGAACGCAAGTGACAACAGCGAGTATTCCCAATAGTCGCCTTCGAACGTATTCGTTTCACGCCAGTAAAAAGAGGTATGGTAGTATTTAATGGAGCGAGAGTAATAAGTCTCCCCAAACTCTACATCTCATTATTTCCCGTACGTAACAGTTTAACACCGGCAAAAGGTGGCTTTTCACATTTACTAAAACACAAAGCTTCTCAATCACAATGCCAATTCTCTTTTGGGCGTATCACTTTTACACCCGATGAAGGCAGGTAACTGCGGACATACCGCTTTCACACCACTAGAAGCCTCGTTACTACGGAAGTAATGCTGTGGTGAAAACCATACGTCCTCAAAAACCTGCCGTCTATTCGTGTTTAAAAGATACGTCCACACAACACATGTGAAGACTGGTCAGTACGGACGTAATGCTGGTATGAAATGTCCGCATACGTATATAACAACCTGTTGTCTAGTGTTTTAAAGATACTGTTGTACCAACATATGTGAATCCTCGTCAGTACGGACGTAATTTTGGGGTAAAATGTCCGCATACGTCTGTAAAACCTGCCGTCTACTCGTGTTTACAAGATATGTCCACACAAACACATGTAAAGCTTTGTCAGTACGGGCGTAATGCTGGGTTGAAATGTCCGTATACGCCTCTAACAACCTGTCGTCTACTTGTGTTTAAAAGATACGTCCTAACCAACACATGTAAAGCGTGGTCAGAACGGACGTATTGCTGGGATGAAATGACCGTATATATCCGCAACCATCTGCCGTCTACTTGTATTTTTAAAATACGTTAACACCAACACGGTCATCTCTGAACGTATATATCATACACTGGGCAAAGCAGGTGAAGCTAGGGAAATAGCGCTTGATCTATCCAATGCCTTTGACAAGGTCTGACATAAAGGGCTTCTCCTAAAAATACGCTCATATGGTATTACTGGGCAAATATTTAATATAATTAGATCTTTCCTAACAACAAAAATGATCCAGGTTGTTCTCGGTGGCCGTTCATCTAAGCTTCTCATAGTGTTGTTCGTCATCCATCTGACAATCTCATTAACCCATATTCTCGAATGGCTTTTGGCTTTGGTAAGTAGTGACTGATTAGTATAAAACGAAACTCTAGAATGTTTAGGTCGAACTCGGGAATCTATACGGAATTGCGAACAATTTATTTAATCCACAGTGTAAAAATAGGTACCCCACTCTGATCTTAGGTCCGCGGCACCAATATAACAATGGTACCCCACACGCTTCTTTCTGACCCCGTGCGTATCGTAGTCGGCCACTCGCGCAAAGGTGTTTGATATCCCGGTCGCGGTGCCGAGTAAAACAGATACCTCACTCTGCTCCGGTGTCACTGAACCACTTGTAACATGAGTGGTTCACTCGTGTCTCTATCTCTGTGCTCCCACGTCTGGTTCTCTGCGCAGAAATCTTTCTAGACTGTGAACACCCTCTTTGGCCGGTGATGAATGATGATAGCTTCGTTGGTCCTGTGAAGGCAAAGTTACTTAAGCAGAACAAATCGACAATAGAATAATTCAACAACATCGGTTTGCTTTTGTATCAAATAATTATTAACAAGATAACACCTGTTTTAAACGTTGAATCAAAGTCTGCTTTTCGATAATGTCTTTGTTTACTATCTTGTCTCTGTCTGTGTGTGTGTGTGTGTGTGTGTGTGTGTGTGTGTGTGTGTGTGTGTATGTGTGTGTGTGTGTGTGTGTGTGGGTGTGTGTGTGTGTGTGTGTGTCTGAATCACTTTTACGACTGCAAAGCCTTAATTGAGACATAACTTGTCTACTGAGAACGATGGGGGAGGTGGAGCACTATGGGTAACGTCATCCAAACGAGAAGCCTTTTCGCGCGACTCTTCGCCTGGTGGCGGCTCGACCGTCCAGGTCGCGAGCCCAAATCTAACTGACTTGTAACTGTCTTCTCGTTCTAAAAACAAAAGTGAAAAACGTATAACTCATATCCTTTCTTTCTCAACCATCCTCTTCTCTAATCCCTCTCCCTCTCCCACCTATTTCTCTATTCCTTCCTTCTCTCTCGGGGCCGTGATGCTGAGAACTCTCTTTCTCTGTGTTGGGGGCCGTGGAGGGGCGCGTCTCTCCAAGTGACACAGATAAATTGAATTTCTCTATTAAACCTTACCTCTTATCATGACAAAACCATTATTCGCCCTCTTTGTCTTTATCAAAAGGGCTCTCAACCTCCCAAGAACTGACCTGTCTCATCAGCCTATTGGTGATTAGGGATCATGACCAAATTGTTCAGCTGTGTAAACTCATCGACGTACAGACTTAATTGCTACAGACAATTTAGGGAATCCTTCCAGACTTTTCGGCACCATCCTTTTCCTTCGCCTGGATGGCCGATTTGGGTTGAATATACACTAGTGGTAACTCTCTACCTCATTTCTACGTAGGGTCCTAACCATTGCCAAGATGCATGCCAGTGCGCCCTAAAGTGCAGATCTCTGTCGGTCCTATTGGTCCTGTCACAACAGGAGGTAGATTGTTTTCGTTCCGTCCGCCATGACCAAGTAGAAATGTTAAGTAATTTCAATTTTTATTTTATTCTTAGTTATTTATGCTTATAGTAAGGACTGAACCTTAAACCTCCAGAAAACTGTCACTTAAAACGGACTGTTGTTTCCTAACGCTAATCCTGCGCTAGAGGTCGAAACATGATAAATATCAGTTTGGAAATTCTTTAAGTGGTCCTAAATTCGCTTTCCGCGGCTATTTATCATGCCTCATTCACACCGGTCTACGAAATTCGATGAATACTAACTTATTTAGCATCTAGCCAAATAGACGCCAGTGTGTAATAAAAATTGAAATCTTTTTTTTATTATTTTATTTCATTTTATTTGCCTGAAATAAATTATACGCTTTAATTTTAATTTGTGAAATTCTTCTTCGCGTGAATCATAACGGCGCTATCAATTCCATCGGGAGATATGTTTTGTTGGAAGAACGACATCGTAGATAGATAGATAGATAGATAGATAATGCCAGAAGATAGATTGATAGATATATAGATAGATAATATCAGACTACAATAGATAGATAGATAGATAGATAGATAATATCAGAAGATATATATATATATATATATATATATATATATATATATATATATATATATATATATATATGACGATTGGAGCTTTGGCATGAAAAACATGTGTATATGGGTTTATTTTGAAAATAATATTTATTTATAAATAATTATTCAAAGCTCTAGCAAGATTGAGCATTTTAAGTTAAGTTGGCAACACGCCGTAATTCTGCGTAATGCATAACTCTAGGCCACGCCTATTGAGTACTCTCTCGACTGCTTGCTGGATAGCCGCCGTGTTTGCTATTTAGACGTTAAATTACTTCCCATTTGTAGACAATGCGCGTGGGAGCCGTGGTACACGCCTCTGCTACTGAGTCAAATATGACTTTTTTACCGGGGTTCGAACCGTGTGACCGGCGGTGATTGCCTCCTCCCATACTGACGATTGCATGTTTGGCATGAAATACATGTGTATATGGGTTTATTTTAGAAAAAAATATTTATTTATGAATAATTATATATAGAGAGAGGAAAGAGATAGATAGATAATATCAGACTTCAATAGATAGATAGATAGATAGATAGATAGATAGATAGAAACAGAGATTGAGATAGATAGATAGATAGATAGATAGATAGATAGATAGATAGATAGATAGATAGATAGATAGATAGGTAGAGAGGGAGAGAAATTGAATGAGCGGTGTTATTTAACACTGTACTCCTTTTTAATAGTTTGGTTTACAGACATACATACACAAAATGTTAATTGTGAAGCAATACTTATGCCTTCGTTCCGGCGTAATGAACTTTCAGTACCAAGAGGGATCAATGTGTTGAGATATGAACCTATTAAACGAATGATTAACAGTTTACACTGTATTAGTGTTCTATGGAGAATGTAGTTTCAGAATACATATGGTTATGTGGAGTGGTGTATCTCCAAAACCCTACTAGTAGTTTGTAAACAAACATACAGATAATAACTACAACTTAAAAACTACAAGTATAATTTATACTAGCTGACCCATTTCCCCGCCGTGGCTCGAGGAATTAGATTAATTCAAGAAATGTTGGTTTCATGTACTAATGAGTCCCCAGTTATCAAGGCCCAAAGGTCACTCGAGGATAAGGGTTGAAGAGTTTGTCAGGAAGACAATGACACAGCAACGTGAGGATTATTTACGATTCACAAGAAAGACTTTTCTTCATCCAAAAACCTGGCGTCGGGCGGACGTTCCACAAAATCAGCTTCTTTGCCAAGGCTTCCCGTCTGTGAAACACAGTTCCGGGGAACTGCTTCTCTGCCGATTACTACTCGGTCGTTCTCAAATTTAATGTCTGCAAATTTTTGTCATGCGCTGTTCCATAAGCAATCAAACGCAGTTCATACCAATGATCAATGTTAGTACTCCCATAGTGTTCCGCATCTTTCGGGTGGCAATCATTCCCGTCTCATTAACTGTTATCCTCGAGTGGCTCTTAGCTTTGTAAAGTGGTGACCCCAATCGTGAAAACGAAATTTCGAGTTGCCTCCATTCTTCAACGTTTATCTATACGCTCTTCAATTCTTCAGTGGTTAATCTTTCATCATTTCTCAACGGACCCACATAAGTCATTACTCGTCTACCTCTTCTTCTCTTTCTTCGGGTTTGTTCCGAAAAAGGAACAACTTGATGTACACGCCTTTTATTCCCCACCACATGTGCCAAAGAAAATTCAACCGTCTTACTTTCACCACTGATATTATGCTTCTTAGTTCCCGATATGGCTCCTTGTTTGTTAATCTATCCTTCCAAGTATTGTTACATAATGAGGGCCGTGTTTGAGTTAGAAAGGTTAAACAGTTACAGGTCACACCAGACGGAAATCACAAAACCACGTGATTTCCGGCCGAAGTTCTCTCGCCCTTGGCTAGTGAGATTTCAAAAACGAAGGACGCGTCTAACTGCTGCCCCCAATATGGACAGAGCGGACAGTGTAGCCGGGTGTAGCTAGACAAGCTGTTCATCTATCTCACGCATACGAAAATAACCTGTCTCTGTGACTGTTCTCTGTTTTAAATAAACATTATTAATTACTGAACATTGGCGTTCAAGTAGTTTTGTAGCAACAGACGATCAACAACCTGGGTTCATGATAACGACGATGACAACAACACGTGTGTATAAAGGTTTTATACACACTCGCTAATTACAAATGAAACAGTATAATCAAAGATTGCTCTCAACATTCGAGTCTAAGACCTATTCAACCTGCTTCTAATGACGCATATAAGTGTCCAGCTCTCAGCACTGTACAACAAAACACTATCTACTGTTAATCTGAAGCTTCCGTCTTCCAAATCTTATCCACCTTATTCGGTGTCTTCCAAGCCAAGCAAATTCAAACTTCGATGTCTCTTTTGATATTTGCTATCCATAGAAACAATATATTTGAAATCATCCACTTGTGTATCTGTTTATCATAGATCTCGATGTTAGATGGTGGGGGTGGCAGAGATAGAGAGAGTGTCCCAAAAGTAGGGGGGATGCCCTGAAAGATGGAGTGAAAGCGGAAGTCGGAAATGACATCACGTCCGTTTGGGGCTGATTTTGTCTCTTGATCCTGACTACCAACGGAGACTAACGTGAAAACGTCCGCTCCGTTGCTAGTAGGCAGGGGCTCAAAGATTTATGCGTAGTTCCCCCAAATAGCCTGGCTGTTGCATGGTTAATCTCTCCCCAAGTAATCCATTATTCTCTCTCTCTTTCTCTCTCGTGCAAATTGTTTCTAGATCTATCGTGTCTTGTTTGAAATAAAACACTTTTGAAACGATAAGTTCGGCGACCGCGTGTCATCGTACAGCGGCCTAGATACACCAGTCAGTGGCGACGAACCCCGGGTACGCACAGCGCGATGATAAGCAGCAATGCAACATTGATATATCAAAAGCCTTTGATAGGGTTTGGCACAAAGGTTTACTTCACAAGCTGGATAGCTATTGAATATCTAGAAATGTATTCTCAACCATCAAATCCTTTTTCTCTGATAGGTTTATAATAATAATAGCGGTTGAGTGGCAGAAGTCTGAAGCACATAGTATCAATACAAGCGTTCCTCAACGATCTATTCTGAGCCAACTTTCTTCCTGATCTTCACTAATGATCTCCCAAATTACATTCTAAGATGATTCGTTGACATTTATGCAGATGACACAACCATCTATGGTAACACTTCGAAGAGCATTAATGATCAAGATCTTTCCAATTCCGTCTCTTCCAACCTTGGAGCACGTCGTGCAATGGGGAAAAGGTGGCTGATTACCAAGCTTCTCCTTTCACCACCAACGCTCGGATCCTCACTTTGCCCGAATTGAAATGAATAACTCAATTCTTTAAAAAGCTCCCTGCATTGATAAGCTTCTAGGACTGACTTTCGTTCAAGACCTTAAATGGAAAAAATTACATCATATCTGTTTCAAAGGTCGCTGGAAAGATCGTTTGGTCATTCTACCGTTCCAGAAGGTATATCATTCTTGACGCAATCCTCTACCTGTATAAGGGTAAAATACGGCTTAAGAAGGGGTATTATTTCCACATCGTGGGAGGTGCCTCTCAGAGCACCCTTTTCTGCCTTGACACAGTACAAAATAACCGACTTTTAATCTAGTAGGGTTGCTTTCTTCTCTTCCTTACAGCCTTTCTCACAGAAGAGAGGTTGCTTGTATTTCTCTATTCTATCGTTATTTTCATGGTAGATGCTCGACTGAGCTCCAATCTATGTAAAACATTCACAACATATAAAACATTCACAACAAAAACTCGTCTAGCTACAACCACTGTAACTAATTTTCCTTTCTTCCTCTGTATACTTAAAACTAAATGGAACTTTCACGAATAAAATTTATTTTCAAGAACTGTCCGTCTATGGGACACAATACAACTGGGCTGCTTCTCAGCTGACTACGGCATTGTCGTTTTCAAGTCTAATATTGACAAGTTCTTGTTAAGCCGTTCTCTTAAGTAATTCAAATTCAAAACCTTATGGTGTTGCCTCACCTTCCACCTGACAAACTCATTAACCCTTATCCTCGAGTGGCCTTTGGGCCTTGATAAGCGGTCAGCCGTTAGTACATAAAAAGACTCCCTAGCTTATTCTTACTTTTTCCTCCTAATAGTTCATTTTTTCTCTCTATTCTTTTTGTTTCTTTTCTTAATGCATATTTCTTATTAGATCTCATTGCTATTTGTATCGTTTCTTTGTGCCTTTCTTTCTTTCTTTGTATTTCTTTCTTTTTAATTCAACTTTTCCTTTTTTCTTTCTTTCTTTCCTTTTTTTCTTCCTTCTCGCTTAATCTATTTATATCTATCTATGTACTATTAAAACGTTATGGTGTTTTTTTTTTAATTTGTTTTTTCGTACACAAATAGAAATCTGTGATTGGTTGGCAAAAACAAAATAGGCAGAGTACATATTTCTAAGGCAGTAGTTTTTACGATGTCAATACCCGAGTTTGAATGTTACGTAAATCTAAATGATTTTTAAGTGGATAGGTCTTTTATAAATTTAAAGAAATTTACATGATACGATAACATAAAAAACATTACATGATTATTTTTAAACTAAGTAACCTTTCTTTGATGACCTACACAAAAAAGGATTCGGTATTAGTTCAGGCAAATTATTTTTGCTTAGATACAGAAATTCTAATGATTTTGGCCTATAAAAACAATACATAAATACAGTAAGCGTAGTTACATAATCTTTCATACAAATCCTAAGTAACGTATTTTTTCACGAAATTTCCCAAATATTTTTCTTCTTACTTGCTACAAAGCGATACAAGCTAGATAAAATGGAAATTAATATACCTAGGTATTATTATTATTATTATTATTATTATTATTATTATTATTATTATTATTATTATTATTATTATTATTTACTCACTAGGAGTTATCACACTGGTCATCGTCAGTGGTCGCCCACTGCTGACAACCTGTGGTATTCCCTGGAGTCCGAGTGACAACAAGTCTCCTCAGGCCTCCAGTATGCTCCACCTCTTTTCGTTCATCACCGCTGATGACCTTGCGGTAATCGCAACAGCCACCTACCAACGATTTCCCGCTGATAAGGGCCATCGGTCCCCTCTGGAGCCCGAGTGGCAACAAGCCTTCCCAATGTCCCAGAGCTGTCCGCGCTCTTCCAATGGAGGTCTGGTTTGCGCTTTCCCTCCTCGACCCTCTGTCCATAATTTTTGTGGCGTCAGCCTATGATTGCGCCTCTCTCGTGCGGTTGTATTTTCCTCGGTTCTGTTGTTTTGTGCTTCCATGTGTTTGTTCTCCATTCGTTGCTTATGTGGGTTGGTTTCCGCATTCGAGGACATTTCTCAGGATTGTAGCTGTTTTGATCATTATTGTCCTTTGTATGGTCTCAGTTATCCCTTTTTTATTATTATTATTATTATTATTATTATTATTATTACTATTATTATTTGTTTGTTTGTTATGCATCCTCGGACATCTACCCTTTAACTTTCTTCTCAATTTAACTGTTAAAAAAATAAACTCCTAGTACAGTATCGATATTCAGATCAAATTAAGTTAAATATTTCATTTGACAACTCTCAAAAGTGCCCCCTCAATTTCTCTCTCCTACCACTTTCTCTGAATTCATCCAACCTCATCTTAAACTAATCCACGTTATTGCTGTTCTTAATCCGATCTGGTAACTTATTCTAAAAACTCTGTGAGCAAAAATAATTTAACTGGTTAACAGATCTAGTTTTTGAAAACTGCCTTGACAATAACCTTCCAGATTTAGGAGAAATACTAAAAGAATGCCTACCATAGTTAGAAATGGCATTGATTATCTTGAAAGTCTCATTATTCTCTCCAGCAAAGTAGTCACATCTCTCCCTTCAACTGCACTCTTTTACTTTACTTATTAGTTTTGTCACCCTTCTTTGTACGCCTTCTAGTTTCAATATAACATTCCAATTTCTATGTCTAATCGCTGGAGCCTAGGCCTTGGTGCAGTATTCTATATGAGGTCTTATTAGAGCTTTATATATCCTTAACACAACATTTGTCTCCCTCGAAATAATATTCCTACCCATCCACCCGATCATTCTATTTGCCCCCAATACAATGGTCAAAATATGATTATTTGCCCTAAACCCCACTCCTAAATCGCACTCTCCATCTACTTCTTTGATTTCTCTGTTGTTTATTAACTATTCAACTCCAACATTCCTGGATTCTACATGTAGTATTTTACATTTGTCTAGGTTAAATCCAAATTTCCAAATGGTTTCCGAACACCGCTCAAAGAGCGACTATAAACTAGTATCAATTTATATATTTATCTATGTGTTTATTCTTAGATTTCATTACTGCTTTCTTTCTGTCTTATTTTCTGCATATTTATTTCCTCATGGATCACATTCATTGCAAAGCCACGTCAATCCTGGGGTGAGTCCACGGGGCTTCCAGTTAACCTTCACCATTTTTATCCGTTTAACATTTATTCTTTGAAGAATATGTCTAAATTTAAATGAGATGTTCTCGAGCAAAAAGCCAAAGACACATTCTTTAAATAGCTTAAAGGAACCTTATCTTCTATTAATGGAACCTTTTCCGATAAAACGTTGCCTTTAGCAGATAAAATCTATTTTAAAATCCATCATCCTTGTAAATATCGTGTAAAACATTGCAGTGAAAGCTGACGTAATCGTTTTGTGTAAAATACACTAAACATAATGCAGTATGAATACAAAAAAAAATATTTCATCCGACGTTTGAGCGGGGGATCAAAGTGTAGTATCAGTTGTGTCTTAAGTCAGAAGAGGGGAAATCCTCCTAGACGGAGGCAATTTTCATCGGTAACTAGAAAAATGTGATCCGTTGGGTCACCGATTGAGCTCGGGTTAGATTGTTTGAATAAGGAAAAAGTGAGTTTGCAAAACCAGTTAAATATTAATTAATGTCTTTCTGCTCGCTATAGCTCCACTCTCTCTCTCTCACTACTTCTCTCTCCCTCTCTCTTTCTCTTTCTCTCCCCTCCTTCCCTCCCTCTCTCTCTCTCTCTATCTCTCTCTCTCTCTCTCTATATATATATAGTCTCGGAAGTTTCTCAACCATTAAAACTATATAAAAAAAAAAATAAATAAATAAATAAAAAATAAAAAACTTATAGTCTCAAGTCTTCCAGTGGAAAATCATTAGTGTAAGTCAATTTATTTTTTACAGTTATTATATTAGTTAGTTTCTAACACTATTTTAAGGGATCATCAGTTGTTTACCATGAAAAACTGTTTCGGGAATGTGTTTGAATAAGGAAAAAGTGAGTTTGCAAAACCAGTTAAATATTAATTAATGTCTTTCTGCTCTAAATCTAATATTAATTTTTATTCTAATATATATATATATATATATATATATATATATATATATATATATATATTATTTTTATTATTATTAAATATTATTTGTTTATCTATAGAGAAGCTTGCTTCCTCTTTTGAAGACTCACTAGTAGAGATTTAAATAACCGGCCTTCCTATCAACGGGTTCCAACATACAACCCTGTGTTTTGCAAACCAACGCCGTTACCCCCTTGTCCAGTGATCTAGCTGCGCGATTTAGACGTAAATACGATTTTAATACAGATTCATACGGGTAACCACATCTAAATTCTTCAACCAAGCACTATGGATTGGGACAAATATAAAAATTACCCAGTCTAGAATGGTTGTTTCTTTCACTGGTCGAGGACAGAGCAGATGAAGTGTATTATCAGAACAGATACTACATTTAGGTCAAGGAGGCAAAACACATTGACGATAGAGTTTAAGCATAGAAAATGGTCACTGATATATATAAACGAAAAACTAACAAAAAAAAACTATCCCCGGAGAGCTTATCAACATGATTGAGAACAAATATTTCACCCAAGTGACGGTTGTTTCGTTGTGTAAACACACATGTGGATTAGGTGGCTATACTGAAGTACTTGCTAAACGCATCTTCAGAGTTGTATTTTCTTAGCTGCGAGGTTTCGTCGTCCTACTAAATTTTCACCAATTTGGTACTGACCATGATCAACTTCGGTGATGTAAAAAAAACCGGTGTGTTTATGTGATTATAAGAAAACATGTAACCCGGTGGGTCAGCCCTAGAGATAGGTTTAGATTTTTTGAACAAGGAAAAAGTCAGTTCACAAAGTCAGTTAATTTTATTTAACTAAAAAGAGTAATTTTTTAATTGGTTTTATTCTGTTCGTTATATCACACTCTCTCCCTTTCTCTTTATCTCTTTTCATATCTCTTTTTGTCTTCAGCTATTGATTAAATATTGTTAATACTTGTACTGATATTACGTATTGTTTATAATGTACTATTCAAATTTCATGTTGTATTGTTATTTCGATTACCTTAGATTGCTAGTAAATACACACACACACACACACATATTTATGTATATATATATATATATATATATATATATATATATATATGTGTGTGTGGGGGGATGTTGCATTATCCGTTCTTTCGGGGTACCCGGAAGATCCAACAATAATGGCAAAGAACAGAACGTATATGGATAAACTTTGGTTTTCTTTATTTCCCATCACCGGATGGTTTACGCCGGCTACGCACACACATATAAAAATCTTTTGACATACTTTTGTCTCATGAAAGTATCTTTCTTGCTGAGGTCCCAGACTTGGTTTCCGCTAGAAACTCGTTCATATATACATCCGATTGAAAAAACAATTTGCTCTGCATTGTCTATCCGAGCGTGAACTGAACCAAATGTTCCACAAGCACTTCCAATTGTCTGTTTGATGAAGTACAAGTCAGGGAATTCCTTCACAGTACCAACTTGCTTATCAGTCGCATTTTTAGTCAGCGGACACAAAAGCCTAACAACAAGACGGGCTTGGGTACCATATCCAATAATACTTCATCGGTGTCATAAACATCGGTAAACTCCCATTCTTCCGGTACTTCGATACTCCGATCACCAAGCGCTCCGGCTCTTCGCGTTTCTGAAACCGCCGTCTTTCAAGTTTCGTTTACACGGCGGAACCTTCTTCTTTTTAACAGTTATCTAGTCGCTTTCTTTCTCGACGTCCCATCCACAATGGAATCGTCTTACATATATATATATATATATATTTATATATAAGAGAGAATAGTAGTTAGCTTCCAATTTTATGTTTTATTGTTATTTTTATTACTTTTGACTACTAGTAAACACACACACACATATACGCAATGTTTGTGAAACTCATAGAACATTATTCGACATCTTTGTTTAAACTATGTAAACATTTTGGATCATTTGAATTTGATACAACATTCTACCCATAATTCGAGGCATGTTTGATCTTATTCAGGACTTAAATCTAGATATTTTCCCTTGTTGTATTTTTCAAAATTCTTCATGTTAGCATTTTTAAGATATTCACCTCTAATAGTTAATTAATATTCAATTACTATTGGTCGGACCTTATGACGATAATAGCATTATCTTTGAAAAGCCATGGTTTACCGGTATTTTTGTATATGGATTCCCTGTTTGAACACTTGATGAATTAATAAATCTGTAAACTATACAAATTGTATCCACTTCATCACTTCATTATCCACACACACACACACACACAGACACACATATATATATATATATATATATATATATATATATATATATATATATCGAGAGAAAGAAGGGAGGCAGATGCGAAAGATAGAGTCAAATAAAATAGAGTAAGAGAGGGTGAGAGCAATAGACTGTAACTAGTTCATAGATTTGTGATATTGAGAATGAATTGCACATTAGGACTTATTAGAACAATTAAAATGGATGTTTAAAAACATAACTCAATCCCAAAACCAAGGAATATTTTACATGTTTTTGTGTTATTAAAATATAAATGAAAAAACCTTAGTGAAACAAACGTTGATTAACTCAGCTTCAGCATAATAAAACAAAAGACCAAATGAAAATTCTAAATTCGTATAATAATGGCGTCAGATGTTGTTTGGCTTTCGAACCTGACAAACTATTTTCAATAGATACATTTTCTTGTCATCTATTTTCTGTATAGCTTTCAAAGTAACGTATATCTCTTACGGTTACAGACAGCCGAGAGTGGGCGTAGATTTGAGTATGGATATATGTACATGGGTTACCTCATTCATTCATTCATAATTATCCAGTAAACCTTGCATTGAACAATCGAAAATAAAATAGATCTGTCATCGGTACGTCTTTATCTCTTTTCCTTCATTTAACTATATATATATATATATATATATATATATATATATATAAGGTAAGTTATACGAATTTCTAGAACTGTGCTTATTAAAAATAGATAACAGTTGACTACGATTGGAAAAAAACATTAGGAAATTGGAACGGATCAGGACAGAAGAATGCAGACAGTTGTCAATCATATTTAATGAAATATGTTTAAATGCCCATATATATATATATGTATGTGTGTGTGTGTGTGTGTGTGTGTGTGTGTGTGTGTGTGTGTGTGTGTGTGTGTGTGTGGGGGGGTGGGTGTGTGGTGTGTGTGTGTGCTGTTTGTTGTTGTTTTCCCATAACGTCCGGGGACGTCTTTGGTGAGTCATGCGGATGCTCTATCTGTCCAAACGTTTCTGTGGGCATGATAGAACCTGGTAATGCCAATATCTTCTCCAGGCTACATAAAGCGCCTGGTGTTTCCAAATGGTCTCCTTTTTACTACTAGCCAGGCTCAACGTTGCTTAACTTCGGTGATTTTGCCGCATATATATATATATATATATATATATATATATATATATATATATATATATATATGTATTTATGTATATATATATATATGTATTTATGTATATATATACATATACATATATATGCATATATATATATACACACATATATACACATATATACATATACATATATATACATATATATACATATATATGTATGTGTGTATATATTTATATGTATACATATAGATATATATACATATATATACATATATATATATACATATATATATATATTCTTGCTAGTCCGCGTACATATGAAACGGACAGTAAAGTTATATGAATCTTTTGAATTTTGAAATCTGAATAGAGGCATGGTTATTAGAATATAGTATCCTATTGTTGATCTATCTGTATATATATATATATATATATATATATATATATATATATATATATATATATATATATATATATATATAACCGTTTAGAATGGCCTAAGTAAATGCAATTACGTTTTAGCAACACTTGTCTTTCGTTAGAGCCGAAAGATAATAATGAAAGGTCAATGATGTTAAAGAATCTTCATAAAATCTAAAAATGTATTCTTATGCAAATGTTACCGGGGGAGACAATAAAAGTGTTCCCAAATCTTTAAGTTTACCCTTAAGGAAACTATGAATGCGTAACGACCTTTAAAAATTCAAATATATCCTATTTTTATTAAATTTTAAAAATATGTATAACGTTTTCTGGGGAACAAATTGTGGTCTCGAATCTCTAAGTGTCCTCTAAACCTAAGGTAGGTATGGGGTCGAACCTCCTTTTAAACCTGAAGTATATCCTATTTTGATGAAATGTATGTACAAATAGCAGAGTTATTCGGCATTTCCTGGGTTAGAGTCTAATAATACTAAGAAGAGTTTGTTTGAACATCAACCCCGATGTTGTCAGCTAGATATTTTACCCACTGAGCTATTCAGATATATGTTAATATTCGTAACCTAACGCTTATAAATAGATTACTTTCATTGCGTGACATGTTAGAAAAGTGTTACCAGCTATTTTAATAGGCAGTAGAGACGCGGAACTACATCCATCATACACTTATATTAAAGGTACACTTCCTAGTATATCTTCTTTTTTAGGGACACGCATGCACGCAGACAGATAATTGTCCTCCTTTATTATATATGAAGCTTGTCTGAAAAGTATCCGACCATAGCCCAGAAAAAAATATTTCAAATACGTGACGGGGTTTCGCCCCTAACCCCCTTTTAAATTATGCTCCTTGTGCTTGCACACACTTACCCAACCGATCCATCAACTGCCGAAAACACATCTGGAAGTCTATTATAATGGTGTTCATCTCCGCCGTCGCGTTCTGCATTATCCCTTTTTCGCACCCTCTCAACAACAGCTGTACTCGGAGCAGTTTGGAGCCTGCCGAAACGCTGGTCACTTTCCGCTGATATGCGGCCATTTTTTATCTGTAAACCACTCCTTAATTTGTGTTACGTCCATCGTATCTTCTCCAAACACCTGCTGAATCTAACGCGACAGCAGAGATTTAGAAAGGCACTGTATATGGTACCTAAGGTACTTAAGCTTTATTTTTTATTTATTTATTTTTTAATACAACTTTAATTCCTATATAATTTTATTGCTAGCTACCATATTGCAGAATGGTTCTTAGGTGTAGTGTTTAGATAGTATTATCATTTTTTTATTGTCATAATTAATGTTATTTGATATGCAAATTATCATATCATACGGTAGTCTTAAGGGTAATATATTATTATTATTATTATTATTATTATTATTATTATTATTATTATTTTATTATTATTATTATTATTTATTTATGTATATATTAGTGAAATTTTAAGCTGAATTATTTCGACACTCGATTATTGGGGAAATGGTAGTTTAATCATTACCATTGGAGAGCCATGAATATTATAACTGTCCTGTTTTTAAATCTCCGAAACAGTTACATGGTAAACAGCTGATGATCCCCGTGTTAATATTAGACGCTTAAGGTCTCCTGTTTTTGTTTCATTCTTAGATACTTAACCCCCCCCCCTATTTATTTATTTTTATTTACTCATTCTTTTATTTATTAACTTTCCAACGAATGTTAAGTCTGCAATATTTTGGATTTAGTTAGTTTCTCTGGGAATTTAAACTGCATTTTACTTTTTTTCTTCTTTTTTTTTTTGTTTGTTTGTTTGTTTAAAATGACTCAAAGCTTCTTTAGACTATATATATATATATATATATATATATATATATATATATATATATATACATATATATATATATATATATATATATATATATATATATATATATATATATATATATGCAAACATTGTTAAAAATAACTGAAATTTAATATCGTGTTTTCCTCGTATTCTAAATAAATACATATATTTTATTTCTTCTGAGATAGTGTATACTTTTTAGATTGTGTGCCTGTATTCCTACTGTACGGTAACTGTCACGCTATTTTTCTCATGAAGAAGTGTTTGAATACGGACTAGTTTCTTTTATACATTTTCGTTATAATTTTAAATTCGAGATTGTTTTTGTCTGCATTTAAGTAATGAAGCACTGACTCAGAATCGAACCCACGAATCTACCGAATTGGTTACTGCTTATAAACTTTTACGCCACGGAAAGTATTTCACGAAGATGATGATAGATAAGTAGCTAGATTAATAGATACACAACTTTCACTAAAACACTTGGGAAAGGTTTGAATCCGTATATCCTCCCTCTAGCTACAGATTAAATAGTAGCGTACACCAGACCCTAAAGTTTTAGTTGTGCAACTCATCTAAGAGAAGGAAAACTTTGAAATAACACAAATTTTTCTCTGCTTATCCCAAACACTGTTTCCGGCCGTCCTGGACTTCCTTTTGCCACTGGACTCCAAACAATGCCGGTTAAAGAGATGATCGGGTGAGGATTGCGCAACCCCTGTTTCACTCCAGACTTCTTGCGCATCGCTTGTTATCTATTTTTTCTCGAGACCGGAAGGATGCCTTTTTTATATAAAAGACATGTCTTCTGATTGCAAAGAAATGACAAATAACATGGCTTGATGTAAGTGTCAGGTCGTGTTCTTGCACGTGCGCTTGTCGTGCGTTCTGTTCCTCTGATTCAATTTGATTTTCCAATACGCCTGCGCACTTCCGATTTGTTAACCTCCATCTTGTCTCGACACGCGCCATATTGGATGTGTCACGCTGTCGACACAGAAACGCAGAGGGAAAACTTGTTTAGTCGTCTTTACAAAACCGTTCTTTCTTTCATTCTTTTCCATTCCCCGCCTTCTCCATTCACATTTTGAGCTTTCGATGTGCGCGTTGGCATATGTACATCTCTGTTTGATGGTATGTTTATTATAAGTTTATATAAATATATCTAGATTTTTTATTGTAATCTCTATTATACTATTATTGTTATATATATATATATATATATATATATATATATATATATATATATATATATATATATATATATATAAGTATGAAACTAGAAGTAGAATGTATACTTTTAGAAATTCGAACCTATAGTGCAATGATTTAAGCTCAATATACGGGATAGAGCAATTATATAGATAAATGAAAAAAGAGAAATAAAAAATTTAAGAATGACAAATTTATTTAACCTTCAGTCTAACAATGCAAGTTGTATTCAATAAAAGCATGTTTACCTTTTCTTTCCTTAAGCCGGACTTTTCAAAGAATGAAATCTTATCATCAGAGAAATTACATAAATAGATAAGTTGGCAGGGAAATAGCCAAAAATCATAATTTTAAAATTTGAGAAAATTATAATAAGTGGAAGTGAGTGTGTGCCAAAATGTAAAATATGTCCAGTTAGAAAAATGTCCAAGGACAAAATGTCCAGTGAAGAAAAGGTTAAGAATGGAAAGACAGGGAAACTGCATAAAATATGGTCAAAATATTAAAAATTCAGAGAGGAATTGATCCAAGAGAATAATATAATATATGATTCTGCTGTAGAGAAATTCCTCTGATGATGATTCCATTCTTTGCTTCTATTTAATACATTTTACATTGAACAACTGATGATAAAATAGATTTGACATCCTTACATTTTTTCTCGTTTTTCTATTCATCTATCTATCTCTCATATATATATATATATATATATATATATATATATATATATAATTGCTCTCTCTCTCTCTCTCTCTCTCTCTCTCTCTCTCTATCTATCTATCTCTCTTTTTCTCTCCCTTTCTCTCTTTATATCTCTCTCTTTCTTGAAGAACTTAATGTGCGTTCAAATAATCAGATGGCGGGTAACCAAATGTTGAAATGGCCGTTGGCTGTTCCATCATATTCCATTACAATCTAATTTAATTACGTAACTCAATTATATAGATTTAAAAAAAACGATAAATTAAATTCTATTTATAATTTTTATTAAGATTATTATCGAGGAAAATAGTTTAAATACATCTGGAAATCTGAAAAAAATCAATCATGAGTGTATATTTGCGAATATTAATTTATTATAATCTTTAAAACAAATTAATTATGAAAATTTTAAAGACGCGTGATGTTTGGGAAAGTTTTAGATATAAAAAAGAGCGATCAAAACTAATAATATTGTTTCGGCTTCAAGTAGATATAAAAAGAGTAGTAAAGTAAAAATTATTCCCAATAGTATTAAAGTAAAATGCTTTTTTTTGTTTAAATGTATCACAAACAAAATAAACAAATAAATTACATATATATATATATATATATATATATATATATATATATATATATAGCGAGAGAGAGAGGGGGGAAGATAGATGGGAAAATAAATGTTTGTGCATAATTTTCTATTTTTTATAGACTAACTCTTTAAGGTAAAAGCTCGATGATCTTTAACATATAGCAACAGAGCATATATAAATAGGGAAGTCTTGTTTGAGATGGGATCTTGCCATAGGGATTCTCCTGAGTTTGCGCAGACTGAAGGTGTTTAGTCTTTTTTCCGTACCTTAGAACAGCGTGCTGGACACACAGGCTACATTTTGGTAGTGATAGTCGGCATCTTGTTGTTCCAATTTCTCTTCGTCAAGAGCCATGGCGGTTGCCGCATTGACGATACGTTTGCGGAGTTCTGCGTTCAGGGAGAGATTGTTGGAGATGGTGGAGGCGAGGTATGTTAAGTACTCGACAGCCTCAACGGTGTAGCCGTCAATAGTGATGTTTGAGGTACTGCAACATCTTGGCCTATGTTGATGGCCATGCCAAACTCTGCGCAAAGCAGTTGATGGGTCGCTGCAATGCTTCTTCATAGTGTGCCGTCAGTGCTGCATCATCACCGAAGAGCATCTCATGTATAAGTACCTTCCGCACTTTGGTCTAAGCTCAAAGGCGGGCAAGGTTGAAGAGGCTGCCACTGCTTCACGTACGGAGTTAACCTCCATCATCCGACTTGTTGAGGGCATAAGAAAACAGCAGAGAGAAGAAAATACCAAAGAGTATAGGGAAATTACGCACCCCTTTTTAACTTGATTGGGAAAGGATTCGAGAAAGGGTCATCGTACTGTACAGTGGCCTGGAATGTCCTCATGGAAAGATGTGACGATTTCCAGGAGCCTGGGGGGGACATCCAATCTTCTGCAGCAGAGTAAAACGTAATTTTCTGATGTGTGTATGAAACATCGATGTCTGTAGGTAAAAATAATTAATATTTACTTAAATAATATAATTATAGCCCCTTTACTAGGATTTGTGCACTTTGAGAGCAGTAATACTATGGCTTAAAACGAGATTCCAACACTGAGTGTTGTTCTGTTGAATCACTCACTGCTGCTCGCTGTACACGCTCGTGGAGTTGGCGTTTATAGATTTAAATACCTCTTAACTTCCATGCTAGTTTACGCCGGCCGAGCGGTAAAAAGACTCGACTACAAATCAGTGGCGATTTGTAAACAGGGTTCGAGCCCTCCTACTGACGTGAATTAACAGCTCTTACACTGAAAATTGCGTAATCATGAAACATCGATGTCTGTAAGTAAAATAATTAATATTTACTTTAACAAAAAAATATATATATATATATATATATATATATATATATATATATATATATATATATATAAATTATGGACGTTCTACGTGAACTACACCGCTTTATTGTTTTTAAGTTTAATGACTTCACATGCAGATTTCTCCGCTGATTTTTTTAATTATCTTCTTTTCTCCAGTTTTTTTTTCATTTGATTTTTGTCAAGGAGCCCCGCGGTATTGTGTTTCACAGACGGGTAGTTCTAGGAGAAAAAACTTTGCTCATGTGTATTTACTAGCATAACTATTATAATCTGAAAGAAATATGTCTTTAACATTTTGTCCTTATTTCGAATTTTAAAAAAAGCAAATCAATACCTACGTGCGTTGTCCTGCGTTCATGGTGGAAAAAAAGCTTTTTGTGCATGTCTCTTATGATCTGGAAGAGGATCCGTGCTTACACGGATTTCAAGATGGCGAAGAACGCGAAGCATTCGCAAAGAATGAGCGTCTAGTAACCTTGAGAACAGTGGCAAAAACCACAGAAACATGAAAAAGCTTGCGTGCGAATATTAATTACGTATATGTTTTCCTTTCTAGAAAGCAAGGTTGATACATCGGTAATATTTCCGAACCTGATACTTTTTACATTTATATATATATATATATATATATATATATATATATATATATATATATATATATATATATATATATGTGTGGGGGGGGGGGTTATCAATCTGTGGAAAATCATAAGCACATAGGTGGGTGAAAAAATAAAAATAATAAATGTGCAACTTACTATTTGGTTCAAAGTGGGTTTAACGAATTTAAATGCAAGATAAATCCCAAATTATTTTCATTTTTCGTTGGAATATTTACTAAAATAATTTTCGTAATACTCTTTCCTTTCTTAGGCCTCCAATAAAGTGCGAACAGAGTTTTTGAAAAAAGTTAACTTAATTAAATGTTTCAGCTCAAATGTTTTCCAGTACACATATCCGGGCGTACATGTCTGATTCGCTTCCGGCATAAATCAACACACTCTGATATATATATAAATATATATATATGTATATATATATATATATATATATATATATATATATATATATATATATATATATATATATATATATGAATTCTTGGGGTAAACACGATCTCTATATCAGATACATAGATATCCGAGTGTCCAACTAAAGTTCTCCTTGACATCTCCAACATTTAGTTAGTAAAGAAGAGAAGAACATTCATTCTCCTTACCGCAATGTACCATTAAATTATGTTATTTTTTTTTTTGTCTTTTGGTCTTACTGGATTCCAAGAGAAGAATATATCTTGTCTGGTGGAGTATTCAGCTAAGTGCTGGTAATTTAGGTAACATCACTAGAAGAATGTGCATTATTCCTTATATAAGCTAGTGTATAGCATTGTCGTGGGAATCTTATTTGGGCTTCGATTACTGTTTTTTGTAACATGATCTCAGGATTTATTTGTAGAGTGAAGTATCTTCGTGTCAGGTTGTAGTTACAATTCCTTGTGCAAAAAGACCGAAGACACTCGTGGATGGTAACTGGTAGGTAATTAAAACTATATATATATATATATATATATATATATACATATAGATATATATATATATATATATGTATATATATAGTTATATATGTATATACATATATATATATATATATATATATATATATATATATATATATATCGAGGTGCGTAGCTAAACGTTTTCAAAGAGGTGGCTTGACGCGTTTGGAGTCAAGTCGAGGTTACTGTCTAGGCCGATATAACACAGAACCCGAAATCGGCAGTCGAGACAGTGCATCACTGAAGACCACCCTTGATGCATCTATAAAATGTATTTATGATACATATATATCACATAATTTCACCATCTTTCTGGCCTCAGTATCATTCCGGACGTGTATGTTAAATAAAAGAGATGTTTTCTTACTATTTGTTTGTTTATTCTCATTATCCTGGTTTGATCCTTTGTAATTGTGTTTGTATAGTTTATTTGTTTAGTTTGTGTTTTTTGTTCAATATTTTAAAAAGATTTCACTCTATTTTATTATACGCTTATGATACCAAATAAAGTAATTCCTCTTTTTATATTTTTCAGATGGTTATACCATGTTTGACGTGATCATGTATTGGCGAAATGGAAAGAATGCTGTGATGGGAGTTGAGAGCGTTGAATTGCCTCAATTTGACATCAAGGAATACAAGACTGTCGTTACTATAGAAAAACTGATGACAGGCGAGTCTTCTTCATTAATGCACTTTTTTGGTTACGAAAATTAAAAGAACCTTGCGCAAACCGTATTTCTCAAGAACATCAATTTACTGTTTCTGCATCAGAACTCAGTCGAATGTATTAGATAATTGTATATTATTCACAGCGAAGAAGATATAATATATTCTAGCTAAATAAATAAAAAATACCATGTTAGATAAAACAGCATTGCTTTTTATGCGTGAATAAGCATATGGGTCACTCATCAGTTTGCTACTAGTACAATTTAGCATTTACTACCTTTGCATGGTTGGGTTACCAGCAGCTAAACCTGTCCCCATCCAACCAGATTCGTTTGTTGAGAAGGGTGGCTAGACATCCGAGAGAATAAAAATATAAGATCTGTCAAAAAAGATTAGAGAACTCTAGTGTAGATTAGAGCCGAAACTATATATAGGTATAATTTTTTTAAATATACAGAGCGGGCAATCCAACAATGTGATATATGCCAGGAAGCCCAGAAGTCGTAGAGTGTGGAATCGCTGATGCTACACGAGATTCCTGTGAAACCATGGCAGATAGTAGCTACAGACCTGTTTTACTTCAACGGATCTGACTATATGGTGATAGTGGACTACTACTCCAAATAGTTGTGTGTCAGAAGATTTAACAACTTCTCTAGCCAGGAGGTCATAAATCTGACTAGATAACTTTTGGAGGAACAAGTAATCCCAGAGAGGGTCATCAATAATAACGGCCAACATTTCAGTTCTGGTCTTTTAAATCAGTTGGCCAAGGAATGAGGTTTTCAGCATCGTACTTTATAATTCTGGCTGAGCATGGTGTATAGGCCATAAAATCGGCTATCAAGAAATCTACCTCAAGTCCCTTATTATAATTTCCCATGAGTATGGAATAGGGAATAGTTCATAATATAAAATGTTTGTACACCGGCTACAGTGTCAGGACACGTCCATGTGTTTATGTAAGTATGTGTCTGTACACCGGTGTGAAAGTCAGTTCACATGTAAGCAGTTATGTGTTTGTGTTATATTAAGTCCACGTGTATGAGACAGTAGGATATCTAACACAATGCTTGGTATTCTTTTGGATCTTATTACTTTTTCTTAATTTCTCTCTCTCCATTTCTCGCTCTCCATTTCTCTCTCTCTCCATTTCTCTCTCTCCATTTCTCTCTCCATTTCTCTTTCTCTCCATTTCTCTCTCTCCATT
Source organism: Sepiola atlantica (assembly GCA_963556195.1). Lineage (NCBI taxonomy): Eukaryota > Metazoa > Mollusca > Cephalopoda > Sepiida > Sepiolidae > Sepiola > Sepiola atlantica. Next base: position 192,500,492 of record OY744519.1, on the reverse strand, counting down.
TCTCTCTCCATTTCTCTTTCTCTCCATTACTCTCTCTCCATTTCTCTCTCCATTTCTTTTTCTCTCCATGTCTCTCTCTCCATTTCTCTCTCTCCATTTCTCTCTCTCAATTTCTCTCTCTAGTTTCTCTTTCTCCATTTCTCTCTCCATTTCTCTTTCTCTCCATGTCTCTCTCTCCATTTCTCTTTCTCCATTTCTCTTTCTCTCCATGTCTCTCTCTCCATTTCTCTCTCTCCATTTCTCTCTCTCAATTTCTCTCTCCATTTCTCTTTCTCCATTTCTCTTACTCCATTTCTTTCTCTCCATTTCTCTCTCTCCATTTCTCTCTCTCCATTTCCCTCTCTCCATTTCTCTTTCTCTCCATTTCTCTTTCTCTCCATTTCTCTCTCTCCATTTCCCTCTCTCCATTTCTATTTCTCCATTTCTCTCTCCATTTCTCTCTCTCTCCATTTCTCTCTCTTCATTTCTCTCTCAATTTCCCTTTCTCTCCATTTCTCTCTCTCTCTCCATTTCTTTCTCTATTTCTCTTTCTCTCCATTTCTCTCTCTCAATTTCTCTCTCTCATTTCTCTCTCCATTTCTCCTTCTCTCCATTTCTCTCTCTCAATTTCTCTCTCTCATTTCTCTCTCTCCATTTCTCTCTCCATTTCTTTTTCTCTCAATTTCTCTAACTCCATTTCTTTTTCACTCCATTTCTCTCTCCATTTCTCTCTCTCTCCATTTCTCTTTCTCCATTTCTCTTTCTCCATTTCTCTTTCTCCATTTCTCTCTCTATTTTTCTCTCTTCATTTTACTCTCTCCATTTCTCTCTCCATTTCTCTTTCTCCATTTCCCTCTCTCCATTTCTCTTTCTCTCCATTTCTCTCTCTCCATTTCTCTCTCTCTCTCCATTTCT
>OY744519.1:192429598-192494598 GCA_963556195.1 Sepiola atlantica | reverse complement strand
CTAAGAGGTCGTGACCCTGGGGCTGGAACCACTGATCTAACGAAACGAATGTGATTTCCATAGCAACTAAAAAACAACAATAAAAGATTCTTTTTTTATTTTTGTTTTTTAGGTGAGGATTGATATGTATTATTTAGATTGTTCGGACTATTGCTCTCATCTTTTATGTTGTTCTCACAACGTTTCGGCCGATATAACCTCCTACCTGTTTCAGGTGTAGTTTGACAATGGCTGTTATTGGTGAATAGTGAAAAAATGTTTTTGTTCTTTTTCGAACAATAAAAATAATACAATAAAAGTGTCATTCTAATTTTGTGAGACTTCGTTCCTGATTCATGATGCATTTTGATGAAGAATAAAGTTTGTAATTGATGGTAATTACCGAGGTATTCATGTACAAGACTTTTCTTGTAGATTTGGTTTTGGTTTCAGTGGAATTTGGAATTTTTGGGGGCATGCATATTAAATGTGGTTGTTTTGTATTGTACTTACGATATTGTTGATTTTAAAATAGACTGTTTTGTTCTGATAGGAATCAGCAATTATAATTTCATGATTCATTGTATGACTTAAAATAAATGTTGCTTTCAAACAGCTGTAAACCTTAGCGTATGCTCTTTATTTGGAACTTAATTTGAAATATTTGGAATTACTGAAATATGTATATATATATATATATATATATATATATATTATGGAATTATTGAAATATATATATATATATATATATATATATATGTGTGTGTGTGTGTGTGTGTGTGTGTGTGTGTGTGTGTGTACATACATTTGTCCGCGAAATTTTTTAGGATTTTAGACATGGCAATTGCTAAAAATGTTCACCTACTCAGAGAAAATGGCCTTTTGGCTAAGATCAAAGTGTAGTATCTGTTCCGATGGCTATTGCACCCCATAGACTGGTATTGTCTTGGCCTTCGGGGCTTGATTTACGCCGATCTATGGGTCTGTCCTGTGCAGTTCTAGGAGTTCCACCCTCCCTGGCTTCGCCTCCCCTCTTTGAGGAGGAGTAAGTTTATTGCTTACTGGCTGAAGCGCCTCTACCGGGGAATGCCGACGGGGCTGCCCAGGCAATTTTTAAACCCAACTTTCCCGATCCGACCTTGGGTCACATCTTACTTGTGGGAGTAAGATAAAACTGGCCTTGTACCTAACTCTTGGAGAAGAGTAAATCGATACTCAGAGAAAATCTCAAGGTGAGCGATGAACCAGGAATCAAGATATTTTCGGTACCTTTCTTTCAATATATATATATATGTGTGTGTATGTGTGTGTGTGTGTGTGTGTGTGTGTGTGTGTGTGTGTGTGTGTGTGTACACTAGACAAAATCTTACCCGATGGGTCACCCATTGAGCTCGGGTTAGATTGAGTTTGAAAGTCGGTTAAATGTAAAATAGAAAATTAAAAAATTTGAAATTAGTATGTTTCTGCTCGCTATGAATATATTTCTATTTCTCTCACTGTCACTATCTCTCTCTCTCTCTCTCTCTCTATATATATATATATATATATATATATATATATATATATATATATATATATATATATATATATAATTATTTCCACAATCAGACAACGCCGCAGCACACAACCTATGAAAAGAAACAAACCGGAAGTCATAGGTTGTGTGCTGCGGCGTTGTCTGATTGTGGAAATAATTATATATATCATCTCACATTCAAGAAATATATATATATATATATATATATTCATGTATCTCTATATTATCCAGCAACAGGTTAAATAAAATTACTGCTTGTGGTGATATTCCCTTTTGTTTATGATTGAATATTCGAATCGTTTTAGTCTTTTATTTCTTTATTACCTTCAACTGTCAATCACTGGTCACTGCATCCGTTTTCTCCCCCTCGGTTGACGTAAGGGTCTAGGTTGCATTCGAAGGCACTCGCTGATCCGACGACATGTGTACGTGTCGAAAATAGGCCAGTGAATTAAAATCAGAAGATGAACACTAGCAAACATACCCACTACTATGTAACAAGATAAATGTTCTTTAAATAAATAAAAAGAATATATCTCTTCTTTATTTATTAATTAAAATTGCAGCAATTTAATTCTATTTAAAACAATAAATATTCTCTGTTTTCTTACCGTAAAAATAATTGTCAGTTAAATATTGTTTAAATGAATAAAACAAATGTCACTTTTTGTCATGTATTTATGAAAAACTGTACTGTTTTAGTCAACAGGATGACATTATTTGATTTTAGAATAATTTATTTTGAAATGGTTAACGCATGAATTGTTTACCTTAGCGACATCAGATTAATTACCAATCACTTTCTTTGCTGATTGGGCGATCTCATTTTTAAGTGTGTTTAATAGGTAATAACGTACGTACGAACATGAAATGACTTAGCGTATTATTATATAGATTCTAAAGAAATGTACTAGAACCATTATATTTCTTATTAGAAGCAAAATTTTGTAAATGTTCAATCGTTTATTTATTGGTGTTTTTTTCATATTTGTCTTTCCAGGAAATTACCAGCGATTGTCTCTCAGTTTCAAACTACAGAGGAATATCGGATATTTCATATTCCAAACATATTTACCGTCCATTTTGATTGTGATGTTATCCTGGGTATCTTTTTGGATTAACCATGAAGCGACATCCGCAAGAGTCGCTTTAGGTAAGGTCATCATTTTATTCTTTTATTAATGTGAAATATCCAAGCGCACGGTGTAATACGAAAAAGTGACTCTAATTATATTTCTGTCGTATTTCTCCTACGGTGTTTTGGGTCGAAGGAGACGGACTTGTTATTGTAGCAACTTCTACTCCCGCGCTGAACTCACTAGGCAAAGAGGAAACGATTGAACAGATAAAATTCGAAGAATTCGAACAGAACTAATTTTTTTTTAAGCACGTACCAATAAGCGACTACAAAGCAGAATTTTCTATGATTTTTTTGTTTACGGAGCTACACCACTCAAGTAAATTCTGACTTTAGTTTATAAATAAAATATATTTTCGCCTTGCATCTTCACAACGAAATAACATGTTTATCCGGTCCCAGTCTTTTATACAAAGATATACGTAAATTTGTATGGCATAGTCACGAACATATCTCGGAAACCATTAGTACTAAATTGATGAATATTTGTACATAGATAGACAAAACAGTCATAGTAATGGGTATAAAATTTCGCATAATTATTCTAAGCATAAATATTCGATGTATAGTAATATTTAGTAATTATTCTAACCATATATATAGTAATGTATAGTAATATGTAGTAATAAGTAGTGATCTATAGCGATAATTAGTAAGACTGCACATCTAAAATACAAGAATAGGTTTTTAATTCTCAAAATTGTCCGCAAGAAGCCGTGGCGCAACGGATAAAGTACTAAGTAAAATTCAGTTCTAGGTGCAGTCTTTTGAAGGTTCAATCCTCAGTGCGGGCGATACTAGGAATTGCGAATTACTGAAGACTTCTACCCGGTCATGGTTGACGGAACGAGAGCATGCTACCCCCGTGAGTTAAATAAATGGTTCCGTTCGAAATTCTGTGAATATTTCAGAGTTCGACAGAAAGATTCCCGGAAGTTACATCGGCTGAAATGTTGTGATAAAAACACGCAATATGAGAACAGTAGTCCGAATAATCCAAATGATACAAATTCTCAATTCTCATCTAAGAAATTAAGAAACATAAATATTCAAGTTATAAAAACCGAATAATTTTAAATCATGCTTGAAAAGATATCAGCATGTAAGTTTAGTAACTTTGATACGAAAACAAATTATTTTATGCACACGAGACCGGTTTAGGGTTAGGGTTAAAGTTTAAGGTGTTTGATGCAAATAGCCTCCGAACATGGCCATCCCTAAAATAGGCCAATCAATCTAACATTTAGAGTCTCTAACTGGAGGCCAGTTTTACAATCAATCAGCAGAGATCTTTTTAGCTGCTAACACTTCATTGTTATTGCGTCGTAGAAATATAATTCTGAACGGATTCTAAACGTTCTCGGATCGCGAGGATGACCTATTCCTAACAACACTGTCCGAGACTTGTGTGAAGGATACCTATAACCTACTCAGGAATGTCGATATCACCATAAACTCTAGACAGTAAACGAAAGTACCGTTAGTCAAAACAGCCAGATATTACCAACGTGCTTATTGGGAATCTCTTAGAGATCTCATCAGAGATGCACTTATGAGTACAATCCTCTCTCTCTCTCTCTCTCTCTCTCTCTCTGCTGAACATTGTGCAAAGGAAATAACTGAATGGGTCAAAGTAGGCATAGACGCGCAAATTCCATAGCAATCCTCACTCTCCCTAATAGTTCACTTCAACCTTTGCAGCTGCTATTGCGAAAAGGCAGCAAGCAATCTCACCAAGTCAACCAACATAAGTCAATTGAGAATAGCCAGACATTTGTAATATCAAGAAACTGCTGTAAGCGTATAATAGCCGCAGATAAGAGTAGATATACTGAGATGACTAGAAATCGCACAGCGTTTCAAAAAATAGGAACTTGCGATTTGTGAAAAATCTATAATAGCTAATGAACAATGTGCAATCAACAATTCACCCATCATCCAACCTTCATACAGCCTCTTCCACGGCAACGCATAAGGCTGAAGCGCTTGCATAGCTCAAAACTCCAAACTGTACTCCGCAAACAAAACCCTCTCCAATGTTCTACTACGGACCGCCGAACCCGCACTAGATGAACTGATTATCACCCCTTCCCGTGTCCTGGCTATTATTAAAATAAACTCGACACCTCCAAAGCGTGTGGGCCGGATCTTACCCCTCGTATAATTATACAGAAATTTTCTGATGAGCTCACCCCTATCCTCTGTAAACTCTATAACAAAAGCTTTGCAGAATCTTGCTTCCCTACTAGCTAGAAAATTGCCTCTGTGGTACCAGTTTTCAAGAACTATGGCGAAAGAACTGTCCCACAAAATTATCTTCCCATACGTTTCTTTCCGCTCTTCGCTAAGATCTTTGAATCTTTAATATCGGTCATCTCTGAATATATATATATCAAACACTAAATAAAGCAGGGAAAGCGAGAGCTGTAGGACTCGATATCTCCACAGCCTTTGTCGAAGTCTGACATGAAGGTACTCTCAGGAAAATCAACTCGTACGATATTACTGAGCGAATATTTAATATAATCAGATCTTTCTTAGCTAAAAGAAAGATTCAAGTCGTTATGGCCGTATATCTAAACAACATCACATCAAAGCCGGTGAGCTCCAGGGTTCGATATTTGGACCTATATCATTTCTGATTTCCATAAAAAAAACCTCCCCGACGTAATCGCGTCTGAGATGGGTATGCACACTATATTTCCGGCATGGGGTCAAATCAAATGCGAACTAGCCATTAGCCTCTCCCTCTTGGACAGGATACAAAAAGAGTTTCTAACCTAATAGACCCTGCACTGTCTGCCAAACTCCAGCCCCTGTCGCATCACCGCACCTTTGCATCCCTGTGCTGTTTTACAAGTACTTCAACGGAATATGTTCCGATGAAATGGCTACACTTTTTCCCCTCAACGTAAATACACCGATCCACTCGACTAGAAACAAAATCCCACCCTTCAATGTAGAGGTCTCTGGATGTCGGAACGTTTTTTACTCTTCTTTCCTCGGACCGCTTTACTCCAGAATTCCTTTCCTGATCCCTGTTTCTCCGACTGTACAACATGCAAAGATTTAAATGTAATGTGAACAAACATCTTGCCCCCAACTCCTCACCCAGGTTACTCCTATAAATCTAACTCCTATCACAGTAGATCCTTGTGCTTCAGTGACAATATGCCTTGTGTGGGTTGAATAAAGGTTAAAAAATAAAATTATACAAAGAAAGTGTCATCACAACTAAAATCAGGACTGTATTAAGAGAGAGGTTTGCCAGGGTTATTGACAGTTTTACACGGCTTATCGAGATGTGCTTATAATTGAACGGTGATAAAAAAATATGTTAGACATTCAGCACTGAAACTTGGTGGACAAATAAGACATAAACTGAAGTTGCTTTATACCAAATGTGGTTGAATTTCAGAACGAATTGTGGATTTTATTAACGCTTACGTTGGTGAAAATCTTTTAGAACTCTTTGTACTTTTGTATCAGGCGATAAGTTAACTTGGAGTCAAACCTATCCTATTTCTTTTTTATGTAAACTCCAAAAGCATCTTACTGCTAAGAATAATTGATGACTTGGTCCAGAATAAAATACTTGTAGGGATGGTGTATGGCAGGAAAGTGGAGACCTCTAGTTAGTCTGTCACGTTTAAATTTTAACTTGAAGTTTTGTTGGTGTATCACGCTTAAATCTAAAATAGCATTTCAATTATTTAGTCCGAAATTTATGTGAGATAAGTAAGATATCATTAAATATTTTTTCTGACGATCTCTGTGTTTTCAATTTTTTATCTCAATCTCGGTTAACTAGTACAAGGGAAATAACTTTTAATTCAATAAATAATTAATAAATCCCGTATTCGTCACTTGGATATTGTTTAGTTCGATATCAAGAAATCCCGATTCCTTATATATAATCGTATCACAGGCAATAGTTTTCTTTATATGTCCGGCTGGCTTGGCATGCTGAGAGTAAACTCAAGGCGTTTTCACAAATAATGGCGATAGAGAGGCGCTCGTAAAGCCAAGACAATTCGCGATTGTCTCCGGTGTTGCGCGTGGCAGAGCCTATCACTCCACTCGTCTCCACAGCGATCGGTTGAAATACAAATCTGTTGAGAAGATCAGCATATTTTGACCACTTCCGGCTCTCTGCTGACACTGCTGCATGTCCAGGGTTTGTTGCCGATTCTATCATTATTTTGTTACGTTTAAGGTTGAAATGTCATATTTGTTTAAATTTGAAATTACATATTCGTTAATTTGTCAGACGTAATTTTAAAATATCATTTTGGTTTGTCTTATTCATAAAATTTGAAATACTAGTAAATATATGCTCCCTCCGGTCGCATATTTTTGCTAAGCTCCGAGTATTACATAATTGTGGCAAAACTACATACAATACGCAGTTAAAGTAAAATAAATATTAAAATATTATCCTAAAAATGTATTCATCTTTATTTTCGTGTTAGCATGTTTGCTTATTAACTACTTATCTATACTTATTTATACTTATTCACTACTTATAAATACTAATTCACACTTATTTAGGCTTTTTATGTATATTTACTACTTATTCATACTTATAACAAACTTATTTAGGCTATACTTATTGTTAATTTACAACGTATTAATACTTTTTCGTACTTATTCATACTTAATAATACTTCATACTTATCCATACTTAGTTAGGCGTTGTGATGTATATTTACTACTTATTCATAATTGTTCGTATTTATTTACATTATATTAACTTTTAATACTTGTTCATACTTATTTAAGCATTTTTATGTTTATTTACTACTTGTTTATATTGTTTATACTTTTTCGTACTTATTCATACCTATTAATACTTCAAAATTATTCATACTTATTTAGGCGTTTTTATGTATATTTATTACTTATTCATACTTTTTCGTACTTATCTACTACGTATTCATACTTATTAATACTTCATACTTATTCAAGATTTTAAAATTTATTTACTACTTATGCTTACTTATTCACTACTTATTTATACTAATTAATACTTCATACTTATTAATACTAATTTAAGCTTTTATGTTTATTTACTACTTATTCATACTATTTCCTTTTTATTCATACTTTTATGGCCTTTTATGTTTATTTACTACTTTTTCATACTATTTCGTATTTATTCATACTTATAAAAACTTCATACTTATTCACACTCATTTAGGCGTTTTAAGTTTGTTCACTACTGATTCATACTTGTTCGTACTTATTCATACTTATTTATACTTACTGAAACTTATTCACTACTTTTTTATTACTTATTCATACTTATTCATACTTATTTATACTCATCCCCTACTTATTTAGTACATATTTATACTTACTCATACTTATTAACTACTTTTTTATTACTTATTCGTACTTGTTTATACTTATTCATACTTATTTATACTCATCTCCTACTTATTTAGTACATATTTATACTTACTGATACTTATTCACTACGTTTTACTACTCAGTCGTACTTATTCATACTTATTCATACTTAATTATACTCATCCCCTACTTATTTAGTACATATTTATACTTACTCATACCTATTCACTACTTTTTTATTACTTATTCGTACTTGTTTATACTTATTCATACTGATTTATACTAATCCCCTACTTATTTAGTACATATTTATACTTACTGATACTTATTCACTACTTTTTACTACTCAGTCGTACTTATTCATACTTATTCATACTTATTTATACTCATCCCCTACTTATTTAGTACATATTTATACTTACTCATACTTATTCACTACTTTTTATTACTTATTCGTACTTGTTTATACTTATTCATACTTATTTATACTCATCCCCTACTTATTTAGTACATATTTATACTTACTGATACTTATTAACTACTTTTTTATTACTTATTCGTACTTGTTTATACTCATTCATACTATTTATACTCATTCCCTACTTATTTAGTACATATTTATACTTACTCATACTTATTCATTACTTTTTATTACTTATTCGTACTTGTTTATACTTATTCATACCTATTTATACTCATCTCCTACTTATTTAGTACATATTTATACTTACTGATACTTATTCACTACTTTTACTACTCAGTCGTACTTATTCATTCTTATTTATATATATTTATACTCATCCTCTACTTATTGAGTACATATTTATACTTACTGATACTTATTCACTACTTTTTTATTACTTATTCGTACTTGTTTATACTTATTTATACTTATTTATACTCATTACTTACTTATTTAGTACATATTTATACTTACTCATACTTATTCACTACATAGTTACTACTCATTCGTACTTGTTCATACTTATTCAAACTTATTTATACTTATTCACTACTTATTCATACAAATCCACAGTGATTTAGACTTTTATGTTTATTTACTACTTATTTATACTTATTTCTCTTTATTCACTAATTATTTTTGATTATTTATACTTTTGTATACTCATTTATGCTTATTTTGTATACTCATTAATGTTTATTTTGTATACTCATTTATGTTTATTTTGTATACTCATTTATGCTTATTTTGTATACTCATTTATGTTTATTTATACTCTTTACCTTATGTTATTTATTTTGTCGCATTACATTTGATCTTGTTTATTTATGTATTTAATTTAAATGCAGTCACGAATTTACAGTCGCAGAAAATAACGCAAGAAAATTGCTCTTAAGTAACGTAACCTACTTTTTTGTATGAATAAGACAAGTTTATTTAATTTTCTAATTTCAAAGTAAAAGTTGTAAGAAAATGTCTGCGAGCACTTATTATGCTTTTACATTCATGCACTAGTGTGTCTTTTTGTATTATTTTATAAGGTACTTCTTGGTGTCTAGAGGTGAATAGTGTTGATGACTTACTAATATATATATATATATATATATATATATATATATATATATATATACACATATATATAATATATATATATAGTCATCCACATACATACTGTTTCGTTGTATCACAGCTATTATTTTTTTGCACTTACTATGATTTCTTCATTCATGCACTTGTGTGTCTTTTATCTATTATAGGGTACGTTCTTGGTGTCTAGAAGTGAATAGTGTTGATGACTTACTGAGATATATATATATATATCTCAGTAAGTCATCAACACTATTATTATTATCATCATCATCATTATCATTATTATTATTATTATTTCATAGTAGTCTCAACTTTTGGATGTTTTTAGTTAATATTTTCTTCTTTGAACATGAAGTCAATTCCCTTAACTTTTGACATTCAAGCTGTACCTTAACACTTTCGACGACGATGACGATGACGATGATGATGATGATGATGATGATGATGATGATGATGATGATGATGATGATGATGATGATGATGATGATGATGATGGTAAGCCAGAACACTGAAAGGAATATGGATCATTAAGAAAGTCATTATAATACTAATAATCGTAGGAGCACTAGGAACAGTCCCAAAACAACTGGAAAAAAGACTAAGAAAAAGTGTAATCAAAGGGAGCATTGAGACCATACAAAGGACGGCAATGATCAAAACAGCTGTAATCCTAAGAAAATCCCTCGAATGCGGAAACCAACTCGCATAAGCTACGAAAGGGTAACCAGTCACATAGAGTTTACAACAGGAAGAAACCAAAACCACACGATAAACACCACATCATGAATCGAGGAATAGAAACTGCAAGAATAATAACATCACAAGCTCCACCCCAAATAAATTACACCGGCTTCAACTGACACCACACAAAAATGTACCAATGAACAGAAATCGCAAGAGACACAATAAGCCCTTCCCCACTCCCCTCAAAAGAAAAATGGCGCCGGCCTAGGCTGACACCACACAAAATAAATGTAGGTTAAAGAGAAGGACAGCACAAACCAGACCTTCAATTGAAGAGTGCGGAGAGTGCTGGGGCTTTGGGGAGGCTTATTGCCACCCAAATTCCAGAGAAGACCAATGGTCCTTACCAGCGAGAAATCAATGGTAAGAGGCTGTTGCGATACTGCAAGGTTATTTACGGTGGTAATCGAAAAGAGATCGAGATTATTGGAAATCTAGGGAGGCTTGTTGTCACTCAGACTCCAGTGTACACCGCCGGTTGTTGTCGGTGATCAATCACTGGCGAGGGTATGTGTGATAAATCCTAGTGGGTACAAATAATGATAAATAGGGTATTTTTTTGTTAAAAGCGCGTATTTATTTATTATAACTTTTTCCATGCCATCGTCAACATCACATTAAATCATACATTTTTCTCGTTTACGATGAACTCAAAACGTCACACCAATTTAGAGATGAATAATCATGTTGTAATCTACAGTGAAGCAGTCCCGTGATACCGTGTTTGACAGACGATAAGCTTTTTGACCTTACGAAAAAGCTCTGTTTGTCGAGGTTCCGTCGAACGAAAGGGAGGAAAGTTTTGATTTCGTAGCAAAGTGAGTCATTGCTGAAGGGTAACATGCTCTGTGAGAAGTCTTCAGTAATTCGCAATTCTCTGTATCGCCCGCACCGAGGATTGAACCTTAAACCTTCAGATGACTATTACTTAGAACAGAATTTAACCTTGTACTATATCCACTGCGCCACGAGTCCTTGCGGACAGTTCTCGTATGAACTGGCTGAAAGAACAAGTCATGCTACCCCCGTGGATTAAATAAAGGGTTCCGTTCGAAATTCCGTCCAGATTCCCGAGTTCGACAGAAATATTCCCGAAGTGATACACCTGAAGAAGGCCTGAGGTTACAGCGGCCGAAACGTTGTGATGATAACACTCAAGATAGGAATGTAGTCCGAATAACCAAAATTATACAAATTATCAATCCTCATCTCAAAAATTCAGAAATTCCTGGCAATATTCATAATTTTATATTCTGTGCAAAAGTTTACAGTGACGAGGCGTTTTTTCCACTGGACAAAGAACGATATAAGCATCACCTAAAAAGATTAGAAGCCGTAGTTATTGATATGTGAGGACCGTCTTTATGCAGGAAAAAAGAATATTCCCACAACATTGAGTTGATGGGATTATACGAGGGGCGTTCAATAAGTAATGCCCCTGACCCATTTTCCATAGCAGTAGATTCATTAAACTTGGCACAGTTATTAGTCTTTCTCTACATAGGAACCACCCAGAGTTATGCATTTCTCCCATCGTTTGATGCAGCTGTTGACACCGTTTTTGTAGAACACCCAGGTTGGTCCTCCAACCACGTCGTAACTTCAGAAATCAAGGCTGCATCATTTGGGAGACGCTTTCCTTTCAAAAACAACTTCATGGCTGGGAAGAGATTAAAGTCAGAGGGTGCAAGGTCAGGAGAGTAAGGGGATGGGGAAGGATTTCACAGCAACACGCCCGTGCTTCATCCGAGTTGTGGACCGGAGCGTTTTCCTGCAGGAGAAGGATACATTTGCTGATCTTGCTCCGCCTCTTGATTTTGATAGCTTCTCTTAATTTCATAAAAAGTGAAGCGTAATAAGCTCCTGTACTTGTGGTATCCTTCGCCAGGAAATCTGTCATCACTACTTCGTCCTGGTCCCAGAAGACTGTGAGCATGACCTTGCCAGCGGAGGGCTGCACCCTTGCCGTCTTTGGAGGTGGTGAGTCCAAGTGCTTCCACTGCATTGACTGGGCTTTTGTCTCTGGATCATAGTGAGGGACCCAAGTTTCATCCTGTGTAATCAGTCTTTTGAAAAACTTTGACTTATCTTCTTGGTACATCTCCAAATTCATCCTCGAGCAATCGACGCGTTCTTGCTTCTGGAACACCTTATGCACATGGAAATGGTTATGAATGATAGTTTCCACAGATCCTGTACTAATCTTGACTTCTTGGGCTATTTAGCGAATAGTAATGCGTCGATCTTCCAAACTGACAGAGTGAACACGACGGACAGATGCCACATTAATGGCAGAAGAGGTACGACCCGGTTTGTGAGCTGTTTCTACAGACTTTCGGCCATGTTTGAATTCACGATGCAGCGTTTTACAAGGTCATATGATGAGGCATCATCACCATAAGTTTCTTTCATTTCATAAAAATTCTCTTCATTCAAATACAAAAACCGGATCACTGCGTGACACTCAACTAGCTACACATGCAAAATTTCATCATGATCAGACAACTGGAAGTGGGTCAGGGACATTACTTATTGAACGACCCTCGTATTTACTAGAAATTTAGACGACCCGTGTAGATTGTGTCTGAATGAGAAATTTGAAATCCTAAATTTTAAAGACCCCCTAAAAGTTATTAAACTGTAGAAGTGAGATAGCAAACAGCTGCCTGAACCGAATAAAATTTACCTTACGCTAATAATACATAAATAAATAAATAAATAAATAAGTAAAAAAACACTAAATTAAACTAAAACCTAACAACTTAAAAACTAAAGCCTAAAATAGAAATGCAAGGAACCACCTGCTAAAATAAGTTCACCATTTATATTGACACAACAAAGAAACAGGACATAGGCCACTCTATAGAAAAAAGAACAATAGAACAAGAAATAGGAAGTAAAACTAACTGGGCCTTTGTTCGTGAGAAGCCCAACGATTGGCTAAGAGAACAACCAAGAATCTGATTGGTTAACTAGCTAGCCGTGTATATAAAAACACCCGGCAAAACTATCTCCATGCATTTTAGCCCGGGGATGAGACGCGGGAGCCTCTGTGTGGCTTAATTATCATAAATATATTTTCATAACTTACTACTTAGCTCTATTTACGTATCGAGCACTGTTGAAGTAAATACTGAAAATGTATACATAAAAAATTATATCTCCTTATAAAATTTACTGTCGATACATGAAATAACAATATATATATATATATATATATATATATATATATATATACATATATATATATATATATAAATATTTATATATATATATATATATATACATACATATATATATATATATGTGTGTGTGTGTATGTGAGCGTTTGTCTACTGCATTCGACCCTATGCGACCGCCTACAACCGCCACTCCTGCACTGATGAATGTAAAAAAAAACGAAACGATATCGTCTGTAGGTGAAAAACAAACATTTTAATTTTAAAAAAAACAACTGTAAAGATGTAATAGTCTTATAAGTAGAGCACCGTGAAATTGATAAAGTTTGTTGCCATCTGCGATAAGCGAGTTCCGCACGAGCGTTGAACACTGTAGGAAGCAATAACACTTTCCCCTGCCTCCCCGGGTAAGTGTATATCAATTTCAATTACCGTCTGTGTCGATTGCCGACGTACGTGTTGCCATGAGCGTTTGTCTCGTCATTCTAGCCTGAATCTACGAACCGCGTTCGATCCCATACAATCGCCACTCCTGCACTGACGAGTATTAAAAACTCGAAACGATATCGTCTGTAGGTAAAAAAAAAACACTTTAATAATTAAACATATATTTCTAATATATATATATATATATATATATGTATATATATATATATATATATATATATATATATATATATATATATATATATACGTATATACACACATATATATACATACACACATGTATATATACATACACATATATATATGCAGACACACATATATATACATACACACGCACAAACACATATACAGATATATATATACATACACACACACGTATATACATATATATATATAAATACACATACACATATATACATACATACACACACACATATATTTATACACATATATATATATATATATATATATATATATATATATATATAAGAGAGAGAGATGAGTGTGTAAATTAGCTTAACAATATATATAATTTATTTAAAACCTCCTTAGAAACATCTCGCTTGAAGCTATCTACGAGTATTCCATCCAACTTTCCAAGAAAAAGGAAAACTCAATGTCTTCGTATGATAAAATAGACCATTTTTTATGTAGTTTCAGAAGTAACAGAAACATAAACGTTGTTTTTACGATTGTTTAAAAACATTCCTTATAATTAAATAGACTGGCATAAGACAAAAACATAGAATGAAATTATTCAAGATTCACGATACCGTTAGAAAGAAAGAAGTTTCTTCTGTTCAGAAAATCACATTAAAACATCCAACATCAAGCAATGAAACGCTTGCGTACAATCGAGATAAACAGAAAAAACAAGCGTCACCAGCATTTCGCAAAAGAATCCCAGTAAAATACAGTACTTATTTTTTTTAAATGTACGGTAAAAAAAAAAATGAGCACGCTGACATTAAATATACGGCCTCTTCTGTGATTAAAAGGGAGTTACTGCGTTGCTTATTTGTTTGCTATTAGATTTCCAGCTAAGGGGGATAAATCCGATTTTACCAAAAGGTTAAAATGTTATATGTTTGGAAGGTTATGTTAGAGCAAATGTTTGATTACAATTTTAAAACTGTATAGAATTTAAAAGTTATTTCAGATCATCAGCTAATAAATAGTTAAATCTAATAAATAGTTGTATATTATACATTATATCCGTTTAGCAGTTATTTCACTTGGGTAAATATTATATTAAAAATATTTATTTAAAAAACATGCATTATCTAAATAAAGCCACCATTCCTCCCATTGTTGTCACATCTCGGCTGGTGCACTAAACACTAGCCTCTCCCTTTTTTTGAACAGAGTGAAAAAAATCTATAATCGAATACGTACTGCACTGTCTGACAAGCTCCAGTCTCTGTCACATCGTCGAAGTGTTGCATCCTTGTGCTTGATTTACAAGTACTTCCACGGAATTTACTCGAATGAACTTACTCCACTTGTAACCCCTTAACGAAAATACCTCCGACCCACCCGACTAGCAGCAAAATCCCACCACTCAACTGTAGAGGTCCCTAGACGCAGTAAAATGTTCTACTCGAATGGCCTCTTTCTGGACAGTTTCTCTTTGGAATTCTCTTCCTGTTCCCTGTTTCTCCGACCGTACCAACATGCAAAAGTTTATATGTAATGTAACCAATAATCTCTACTAAGAAGCAAAATGGAGACGAGGCTATATTCAACGAATAGGTTAAACAATTACACTAAATTGCACAGCGGAACCTATTAGCTGAGACGTTTTTAAATTCAATTTGATCTATCTACATAAGGTGTGTAACACTTTTTAATATCAAATTTATTGACTGATGGGCACTACATGGGGGACTAAAAAGGGGTGGTAAGCTTATGTTTGAACTCCTCTGTGTATATTTCTATGTGATGTGTGTGTTTGTGTGCTTCCCTCTGTATTTTTGTGTATGTACTTCTGTGTGTATGCCTATCTTAGTGTGCATGTCTTTCTATGTGTGTCTGTATGTGTTGTGTATATATTTATGCATGTGTATTTCTATATATGTGCGTGTGTATGTTGCTTATTTTTGTGTATATGTGTGTGTGTATATTTTTGAGTTCACCTGTACGTGTTTGCGTCTGTGTGTTTTTCTGTGTATGTTACTCTGACTCTATTTTTCTATAAGCCTTTGTGTGTTGCTTATTTGTGTGTTTGCGTGTATGTATGTGTGTGTTATGTGTATGTATATATGAATGTGTTTTGTTTGTATGTATTTGTGTTTTCTGTCTGTGTTTTCTTGTTCGTTCGCGTGTTCTGTTTGTGTTTATGAATGTCTGTATGCATACCCATTCATCCATCCATCCATATCCCATAAGGTCAAAAGACGTCGTCGGGGAGTCAGGCCTTAACTTTTCAGTGATAGAACCTGGTGGAACCCATGTCTTCTCCAGGTTACATACAGCACCTGGTATTCCGAAATTGTCACCCATTTAGTACTGGCCAGGCTCAACGTTGATTAACTTCACTGATCTGACGGGAACCGGTGTGTCAAAGTGATTATGACGTACATACATTTTTTGTTGCGTTAAATTTAATAGTGGAATATTGCGAGGAATATATCTAAACTCTGGATAGACATTGTATATTAATGTTAAATTCATATGCTAAACTTTCTAGAAACTTTAAAACAAAGGAATGAGTATCAATTTATGATGTGTAGGTTAAATTAAGCATGATTATTTAATAGAAAGTTGATGAAGGTGCGCAGAGATTTCCGGGGGGAAATTGAAGTAAGACTCTAGGAATTCAAGGAGGAGATTGATGAGCCATAATTTGGTCATGGTCGTTGAGAGTGAATGATGAAGTGGCTAGGGTTAGGGTTATGGTTAGGGTGACCGATTGAAACGTAATTTTCGCTCTTCTTTTCTTTAATTTGTAAGATTGTAATTACATTCAAATAATGCCTTGCTACGTTTCGGAAAAATACAATACATATCCACAACTTCTCGTGTCACAATTACTAAGATTATTCTTTTTAAATGTTATTAAATTAAAACATTCATAAACTTAAATATATATTAGTATATTTGAATTGTATGGATAAAAATAAGTACTTACTTTTATATATCATTATTGAAGTAAAGAAATTTATTATTTTGCCATCATATTTACATAAGTATCTGTGATTTTAACATACACACATATGTAAATTACATGCCGACGTAGGAAAATAGGACCATTCTTTCTACAAAGGCCAACAGTGGCATTACTAAATATTATAGAGTGGTTGAATTAACATAGACTACAATTATTCTTTGTTATTGATACATAAACTTGTGCAAAACTGCACCATTTAAAGTGGTGTGTCGACGTGATTATGCATATGTTTGAATACATTTCTTTGTTTGGATATGTGTTTCTGTGTATGTGTTGGTAAAAAATGTGTTTTGTGTGTGTTTGTCTGTATATATGTCTTTCTGTCGTTGTTTCTATGTGTATGTTTTTCTCTATGTGTGAGTATTTCTTATTGTGTTTATGCATGTGTGTTTGTTGTGCGCGTGTTTGTGTGCTTGTGTATTTTTATAAGGTGTGTGTAGACGCTGAGTTTTATTTTAAAACACGGTAATGCTATTTTGTATGCGTGTGTGTGCAAAAGTGAGAGAGCGGGAAAATAAAAGAAAGAAAGAAAAATAAAGATATAAAGAGAGTAAGATATTGAGAGGGAATGGGAATGAGAGAGGAAGTTGGAGTACGCGCGTGATTTTTTTGTGTAAGGACAGCTGTTTTCGTTTTAATGCACAAATTTGCCTACGGTCAGAACGAAAGAAATTACGTTTCCTTTTCTTGTTTTGTGTATCTTTTTCATTCATAGGTTATTAAAATGGTAAATAAAAGGTCACAATGAAGAAAGAAGGTTCCGTTTTTGTTTCCTTTGAATCTTCCATAATGGAGTCAACGATTTTTGAAATATTGCCCGTTATGTACGAGTAATATAAAAAAGAGATAGATAGGCACAAGTAAACTTGATTTAGATACATACATACACACACGCAAAAACGCACCCCACATATATATATGTATATATATATACATATATATATATATATATATATATATTAACGACACGTGTAGATTATGTTTGAATGAGAAGCTAGAAATTTAAAAAATCCAAAAAATGTCTTAATTGTAGAAGCGAAATAGCAACTAACTGTAGACACAGAATACACTTCACTTTAGTATAACTACTAAAATAAAACAAAATAAAATAATCAATAAAATAAAAAGAAATTATTAAAAAAAACTAAACTATATTAATGCAAAGTAAGGACAATTTACAAAATAAATAAAACAGATTTTAGCTTCACATGTTGAAATTAGTACGTCAAATAGGTGCGTCAAAACAACCCTCAAAAAGCGTATCAAACAAAAGACAGTCAGGCTTTTGTTTGAAAAGAGTTCGGCATTTGTCGAATGAACATTATAGCATGAGAGGCATTAATAATAAATCCACATATTTTACCTTATGATTTCCTGCCAGAATGAAACATAGATGTCTCTGTGTAGCTTACTTGCATATATATATATATATATATATATATATCGTGTAATTTAGAAATAACAATTACTAGTACAAAATAATATTTTTTTTTATTTCAATTTATACATTAGTTTGCATTAGTTTAATCTTCCATCGATACCTTCAGTTTTACGGAAAAACTGGAAAGATACAAAATTTAACCGATTCTTTAGTCGATGTTTCATGGTATAACACTATATATATTGCTACACCAGCGGTTCTAACAGAACAGAAACTACACCGGTTCTCACTATAAATAGTGCGAGTAGACAATCACCAGGGAGAAAAGGACAGTATTGTAACTGTCTAGCCGAGTGTCAGTCAGTTTCCTTACCTTTGTACCTTTTATGTTAATACACTTGTTATCTTAACCCAACCTCGACTTGACTTCTTCTTTTTACTGTTGGGCTACTTCACAACATATATATATATATATATATATATATATATATATATATATATATATATATATATATATGTAGTGTGTGTGTGTCAAAAGAAGTCAATAAAGTGATCGATCGCAGGACAGTGAAGGCTTATAAAATTTATTTTAAAACTATATGTTACATGTTTCAGAAACGTACCGCGGTTTCATCTACATTGGCTGACTTTTTACATTAAAAAAAATCTTAATGCCCAGTGGAATCGTCGGAGTTCTGAATGAGGTGAAGCCACGATGAGAAAACCTAATTCTTGTTCTCATCGTGGTTTCACCTCACTCAGAACGCCGACGATTCATCTGGGTATAAAGATTTGTTTTAGTGTATCTAGATGAAACCGCGGTACATTTCAGAAATATGTAACTCATAGTTTTCAAATAAATTATATATATATATATTTATTTATATATATATATATATGTGTGTGTGTGTGTGTGTGTGTGTGTGTGTGTGTATGTGTGTGTGTGTGTGTGTGTGTGTGTGTGTGTGAATTTAGTTGGAGGAAACCACAGAAGAGTGCTCGATCATTAAGAAAAATTCAAATATAAAGGCGTAATGTTTATTTATATATATTGTTCTGATCTTCTCTAACACACAACTAAACTTACATAGATATTTATTTACGTCAGGTTAATTTTATATTCCAATAACCATGTTTTTATTCTTTTAGTTTTTATTATCATTTTTCACATTTCCAAAAAACATAAGATTTCTGTGAGATGTATTTTTATGGTCCATTTCATTTGCCGTGAGCCAAACAACATTTTTATGTCAATATCGTCTCTGCAACACTACAAAATCATCAGAAAAAGTATTCAAAAATAAAAGGGTTAATATTTATTTATATGTGTTTTTTATCTTCTGTAATACACACACACACACACACAACATATATATATATATATATATATATATATATATATATATATATAGTCTCGGAAGTTTCTCAACCATTAAAACTATATTTTTAAAAAAACAAAACTTATAGTCCCAAGTCTTTCAGTGAAAAATCACTCATGTAAGTCAATTTATTTTTTACAGTTATTATATTAGTTTGTTTCTAACACTATTTTAAGGGATCATCAGTTGTTTACCATGAAAAACTGTTTCGGGAATTTTTATATATATATATATATATATACTAGAATACTGGTTCGAGTACGTATAAAATTTATTAACTGAACAAAAAAAATTTACACCACTTTTATGTCACCTTGCGAAAATTAAAATCAAGATATAATCATACTAAACCTTATGTCTAAAATCCTTATTCTGAGTTTAATCTAGATCTATTAGATGATTTTGTATTCTAGAAAATGTCTAAAATTAAAAGCCTAAGCTTAAGGAGATTTAGAAAGAGATTGTCATTCAGAGAATCTTAGTTTATTAGTGTTTAATTGCTATGAATCAAATTAAATGCAAATCTGAAATTTGGGAGATATTTATTAATTGATATCTAATACCTAGTGTCAAAATTTAACAATAATCGAAGATATCTAAATTTTCACGAAAGTTTGGTTTGCATAACACAAGATTAAATAAAATATAGCCTACATATTTACATTTTACGCTTATCAGTATTCATAGTAATTGATTAATTAGTTTAGGAGTAAATAATGTACATACAAATATAAACATAACTTTAATAAGATATATTCCTCTCTCTCTTTCTCTCTCTTTATATATATATATATATATATATATATATATATATATATATATATAGAGAGAGAGAGAGAGAGAGAGAGAGAGAGAGAGAGAGAGAGAGATGGGGGGAAGAAAGAAAAAAAAAAGAAAGAAAGTGGGTAATAGAGAGAAATGCGTGGAGGGATATACACAATCAGATAGACATATGAATAGATAAATACATAGCGAAAAGATTGGTTTATATATATATATATATATATATATATATATATATATATCTATATATATATATATATATATATATATATATATATATATATATATATATATATATATATATATTAGTACTTCATGTATCCACGTAAAATATTATAAGGAGATATAATTTTTTATGTGTCAGTTTTCAGTATTTACTTCAACAGTGCTCGATACGTAAGTAGAGCTAGGTAGTAAGCAATGAAAATATATATGGCAATCAAGTTACACAGAGGCTCCCGTGTTTCATCCCCGGGGGGAATCGTCATGCCTGACGATTCCCCCCGGGGATGAAACACGGGAGCCTCTGTGTAGCTTGATTGCCATATATATTTTCATTGCTTACTATATATATATATATATATATATATATGTGTGTGTGTGTGTGTGTGTGTGTGTGTGTGTGTGTGTGTGTGTGTGTGTGTGTGTGTGTGTGTGTTACTCATTTTTTTAGCGCAGTAAATAAGAACCAGATACGACTGGTAGTTTTGGGGTTTGAATCTTGGCGTGGACACACTTGCTACGTCTACCCACCATGAAGACTCGTGATACGACAAAACAGCTGTCTGTTAATTACTCTTTCTCTTTCTCTTTCTCTTTCTCTTTCTCTCTCTCTCTATATATATATATATATATATATATATACACATATATATATATATATATACATATATATCTGTGTGTGTGTGTGTGTGTGTGTGTGAAAGATAGAAATACACGAGCAAACTTAGATGTTTACATGGATAGATATATAGACAGAACTTCCGATAAATGTATATAGAGAGACATACAGACAGTCAGATACAAATTGAGTTACAGATAAAATATGTTTTCATATATATATATATATATATATATATATATATATATATATAGATAGATAGATAGATAGATAGATAGATAGATAGATAGATAGATAGATAGATAGATAGATATAGAGAGAGAGAGGGGGGAAGAGGGATTTAAGGGTTAACATAGATAAATCGATAGATAGCTGGATAATTAGACCCAAATATATAGATAGCTACATATATGCATACATACATATCAATAGACTCAGACATGTCTGAATAGACTAAAATAGATAGATAGATAGATAGATAGATAGATAGATAGATAGATAGATAGATAGATAGATAGATAGATAGATAGATAGATAGATAGATAGATGGGAATATGAATAGACGCTGATGGATAGATCGATAGATGTGAATAGACAAAGATATAGAGATAAATATTTTTAAAGGTCGGTTAATACGCCTAAAACACTTTTTCAGGGATCAGAAATACATTCTGAAGAAAATTCTATAGGATTTAGCCGGGTACTTTTTTACAAGAAGCAGCGTCAGACGGGCGGTCGTTTGCTGCAATATTAAATTGGGAAGGGGGCGTCTTTGATTTAAATATATACTGATGTACTCAGTAGGAAATCCGATAATCAACAATAGTTAGGAGTGGGACTTTTTCTATACGTCTCACGCTTTTCCGGGGGTTGCATTTAGCGTGTTATGTGTAAATGGGCTTGAAGGGTCTTCGGAGATGTGTGTTCATTCAGTTCGAAGATCTACTGACGTCTGATCGTGAGAAAATGGCGGGTGGTTACATGAGTTCATGTCATGCGGGTGAAATTAATTTCTCGAACAGAAAAGTTTTATGCCATTTTCATATACTTTAACGGAGATTAGAATCAAGATATAATGTTTTGAAAGTGTAACACATTACTGGAAGAATACCCGTCTCAGGACAAGTAAATTTTCTCCCTGGACAGTTTTGCACCACTTTTATGTGGCCCCTTACGAAGATTAAAATCAAGATGTAATTATAATAATCCTTATATCTACAATCCTTATTCTCATTTTCATCAAAATCCATTACATGACTTTTGTTCTTGAGAATGTGTAAAATTTCAGGCTTAAGCTTAATTGGTCTTAAAAAGAAATTGAAATTCAGGGTTTTTTTTCTTAATTGATGACTATGAATGAAATCCAATGCAAATCTGCAATATCTGAATTTTCAAATAAGAGGTTATTACCCCCTAAAACCCTTTAAAATTCTCCAAAGAAACTGAAATTTGGGGAATATTTATTAATTGATATTTAATACTTATTGTTAAAATTTCACAAAAATAGGAAGTATCTGAATTTTCACAAAAGGACTTCCACTCTTTCTTTGCACCCTTTGCATGAAACTTAATTAAACTAAATATATCCTATATTTCGACTTCATACGCATGACAGCGGTGTTCTAACATTCATAATGATCGAGTAATTAGTTTAGGAGTGAATCCTGTTTATATAAATATATAAACATATAAACATACCTAACTTTATATGAATCAAAATAAGGAGTAGTGTTTGAGAGATATAATGGGCTCTGATTGGTTGAGATTGACTACGTGTTATAAGTGAAGTCATGTTTGAGATAGTTATACTTAAGTAGTCGCTGATGTCTCACAATGAAATTGGTGAGACGATGAATATAAAATAATCTTTAAAATATTCAAGTCGTCTTCTAGCTACGGGAAATTAATTTCAAGATGTATACTGTTATGTCCTCGGACGGGCATAATAAATAAATAAGACAAACACCTATGGTGAAAAGAAGAATAAGGTTATATTACAGTAATACAATGTCAGCAAACGAAAAAGCAACTTGGGCTCACAACGATGATGGTGGCAACGGCAACGAGACGAAAACCCCGCATACATACATAACTTTATACACTCGTATCGATGGATTAAATAACATAGATGTTATGTCCTCGAAGAAGCATGATAAATAAAGACAGACACTATGTTGAAAAGAAGAATACGGTTATATTACAGTAATACACTTTCGCCAATGTAACTTATGCTACTCGACTCTCTGAGTTGATTACGGTCAAAATATTATATACTTATCGGAAGTGTCTATTGTGTATCTAAAAAGGATTACAGAAATATATATCATGTATACCAACACGTGTTTCGGGTATAGTCCTCTTCTCTCCTCTACAGTCACTCTCTCACAGAAGAGATGTTGTTAGTCTCTCTTTGTTCTACCGGTATTTTAATGGCAGGTGCTCGACTGAGCTCAAATCTATGGTCCCCCCTTGTAAAACATTCACAATAAGAACCCGCCTTGGCCTTTGGGCTAGGGATCAAAGTGTAGTATCTGTTTCAATGGATACTATACCCTATAGACCGGTGCCGTCTTGGCCTTCGGGCCTTGATTCCGACGGTCTGTTGGTTTGTCCTGTGCAGTTCTAGAAGGTCCACCCTCCCAAGCTTTGCCTCCTCTCTTTGGGGTGGGGTAAGTTTATCGCTTACTGCCTATTGGGGAATGCCGACGGGGCTGACCAGGCATTTTTTGTAGGCCAGAGTGGTCATCTTCTCGGGCGCTGGCTTTTCAAATCCCACTTTCCCGACCTTGTGTCACATCTTATCGCTGTGGGAGGAAGATAAATAAAAAAGGAAAAGAACGCGCCTAGCTACTACCACTGTCAATGATTCCCCTTTCTCGCTCTGCGTGCCCCAGACGAAACGAAACTTCCATGGGCAAAGTTTTTTCCTAGAACTGTCGTATGTAGGACACAGTGCCGAGAGCCTGCTTCCCTGCTGACTACAATATGGTCGTCTTGAAGTCCAATGTAAACAAGTTCTTGGTTAACCGTCCCTGTAAATAAATGTCTGCCCTGCTACAACGATCGTGCCAGTGAACGCGATGTTGTCTAACCATCCACCAGTCAAACTCTTTAACCCCTATCCTCGAGTCAAACTTTTTAACCCTTATCCTCGAGTGGCCTTTGGGTCTTGATAAGCGGTTACCTTTAATGTAAAAAAAAAGTCGAACTAATAAGTAGTATACGCAACTGTTCCTTAGATCACCTGGGTGAGTTTATGGTGTTGTGATGAGTTCACAGCACCATACAAACGTTTTGGGCAATCTGAAAACAAATAAATAACCAACATCCTTGATATTTTATGGCGAATGTGATGAACCAGAGCTTGCATTAAGTGGTGAAAATTGCCTTGACTTTGCCACCGTAAAAAAACGTATTTGCCTAGCATGTAGAAGCTAGATGTGAGAAAAAAGTACACGCTGGAACGAGAGTATTTATACGCTGCGATCACGTATGACAGGCGTGCTTTGCCATTTATAAAAGACGGTCTTAATAGAAGCTGTCAGAAAGCGTTTTAGCACTCGAATGGTTAAGAGCAACGAGCGATAGAGATCACTATTGAAAAACGTGCTGTTGGAAACGTAAACATCGTAACCAAACCCCATTGGCGGAGACGTTGTTCCCGAGACTAATATTGAAAATGTTGTTGTTGAAGAAAAGTCGACTACATGATAATAATCTAATGGCAAAAACGTTGTCGCATTGAATACAGTGTCACCGGAGAAAAGTATACTACGTAACAAAGTTCCAGCAGTGAGCGCGTTGTTTCCATCAACATAGACCATCTTTTCCTTTCTTTTCCCTTTTTTATTTCTTCAGATTTTTGTTCAGAAATTTATTTTTCCTAAACCAGTTGCTTCCCCTGAGGCCCAGACGTCTGCCCTAATATCTAACCCAGGGCTAGGTAGATAAGAGCTGGGTTCATAGTATTCCCAATGGAATTAGTGAACGCGGCTCAATAGATTGACCAGTATTTGAGCACGGAAAGTCGAGCTCATGATCCGCTATTTTATTACTGAATCAATTACAATCCAGTTGACAATTCACATAGGAATATCGAATATTGAGACTTAGTATAATTACGAATATCTCGTCGCATGAATAATTACCTGGATATATTCATATAAGATAAGGAAACATGAAAGAAAGCGGTAAAGTATTTGATGTGTTGTGATAAAACACAATTGGTCGCTTTGTGGACACATGAAAAATAGAATACGAAGCCGGACCGACAATGCTACAAAATCAATCAGAGGGACGAAGTGTTTGTCTTCTTTTTCTTTTCGTATGAATCAGCATATTAAGTGTTTTTAACCTGCTTTTTACTATTGTTTATATCGGTTTCCCCGATTCCTTACCAGAATCAGATACTCACAGGAGGAACTACGTGAAGGTTGCTAACGTGATTTGATAAGAAGCATAATAACTAAATAAGACAGGCACGTATGTTGAAAAGAAGAATACGGTTATCTTACAGTAATACACTTTCGCCAATGTAACTTACGCTACTCGACTCTCTACTAGATGATTTATTCTCAACCAAGTCTGACTGCTATAGTCTGTGTCAGCCTCTTAGACACGCGTTTGTTGCATTCGTTGGCAGCTGCAAGACTGAATTATTCCCGCAAAGAGAAAGAAAATCATTCTTTCCAACAACCCCCCGACATGCACACACAAGCAAGCCAAACTGTTTAACCTTTGAAAGTCCGGAGGCCGTGCCGAGAACGTAGTCGACTCATAAAATATAGCGGAGTCACCTGTTTTCTCTTTAAGGAACTTACTGAGAGTTCAATTATTTCTGGGTTTTGACTATCAGCCGCCACTAAGCTTAACCGTTAAGTAATTCTGAGAACAATACTTGAGCGACATTTTGATATCGCTCCTCTAAAGAAACGTTTACGATTTTAATTAACTATTAAACCAATCAGCGCATTGTGCCACACCATGACTTCTTCTTTACGTGTTTTAGAAGCATGTGGTTATAGTTAGAGTTAGGGTTAGGGTTACGACAATTTCCTATACTTTATCATTAAACATTGCTAGATTTTCTAAGCTGCATTGGTTGGGTAGTATAGAGCAGACAAGGCATCGCATGGTCCTCGTCTCCACATTCGCAATAATTGTATCAGTTTTTTTAGCATAATCTGGCCATAGCAGCTTTTGATCGCCCCATTCCTGATCTCGGGTGGTTGAATATCCTCTACTCAACCTATAGTGCTTCTGGACCAGGGGGACGGGTTAAATGGAGAATTTCCAATATCAGTAGGAAAGAGTAATTCTCTAGCTCTCTAGTCTACAGCTGCAGTCTGGTTTCTTCCTGGAATGTTGTTAGTGGCTGGACATAGCTAAAGCTTCTACGTGACTTCAGTCGGCATTAAATAACCCATAGATGGTTGATATGCTGCAAACCAAACCAAATATTGTATTAAACTATGCCAGCACAAAATGGTCACTCTATTTAACATTTACCTGCACAAAGCCTAAAAATGTAAGCTTCATGAAGTACCCAAAAGTCAAAATAGTGAGTGTTTTGGTCTTCCGTAAAAGGCAAACAATATGGCTAACCATTGTATTTGTATTATGCAATAAGTAAAATCCTTACATAGATAAATGGGTCATTTGGGAGAGGAAACAATTCTTTTTCTTCACTGCTTTGCTTACTCAAGTTTTAGTAGTAGAGTAGAACCTTAAATAAACTCTCGTGTATCTAATAAAGAAATCAAGTGCTAGCCCCAAGAACGACCCATTCATCTCTGGAGACTTACCTAAGTAAAATTAAGAGAGAGGCTCGTAGATATTCATGGACGCAACAAAATGCGTTTATTCAATCTGCGCGTTTAGCGACGAAAATTATATTTCAAACTGAAGCGTGGCAGACCAACAGACGAACTGGCCGACCGACAGACAAAACTGCATAGATAGAAGTGGACGCATTTAAAAATCGAAGCGTTGAATTCTTAATTTCCTTCTTGGGGGCAAAATGGCCGACATCGAACTGTACGATTTTCCCGGGCAATTTTTTTTTCTAAGAGCAGTGAAGAAATCTTTTTTAGTTTTCTTTGCGTAATTTACATCCTTTTAATATTTCTGGAAGTCAGGAGAAAAGTAAAAGGAAACATTTTACACGAATGGAAATAGGTATTGCTGTTGAAAAGTAGACTTTTTTAAATTTCTATCGGAATAAAAGGAAAATATCGATGCGTAGGCGTATTTGACTATTAATATTGGTTGAAACTATAGATAAGGAAAGGTTATGTAGACTGGCTCAAAAGAGGCTTGCTCCACAATTATCAAAAGAGGATTATAATGGCTTCCCAAGACTAAGGCCTGATGACCAATGCTTTTAACAAGATGACTGGTCTCAGAAACGAGAAGTGAAAAGTGTGGACCACCTGACATTCAGTTATAAGATTCTATTTAAAGACAGCTACTGCACACTGCAACACAATGGAGTGTGTAAATATCTCTACTACATCATCTGAAAATTGAACATCTAGTGTAACAACAAGTCCTGGGAACGTATACCAGAAATAAATGTTGTAAATAAGTCATACACCATCAACTATGTCTATGTAATCCCTACAGATGCATACTTAGAAAACCTGTTAAACCTGACATATTGCTATGAGACAAGAGGGGGGAAGTAGCAACCCTACTTGCATTCAGTGTACAAAATTATTCAGGCCTAAACAGGGATAAGAAGGAGAAAAGAACTAAATAGCAAGGGTTTTTTAACTACATGAAAAGAAACTGGAACCTTATGAAGATTTCAATCATTCCAGTAATCATAAGGGCCACTGGGCTCAGGAAAAGGAACGTACAATACTACTTGACGACTATACCTGGTGAATTACGTGCCAAAGAGATTGAAACAATTCCACTGAAAGAGACAGTTAGAATTATCAAAAGCTCTCACAGTTAGTCTCTGAAATAGCGGTTGAATGGCTGGCATCCAATACGATGGCACATCCTCAGCGAAAACAAAGAGGAAAGAAAATGTTGTTCTTTTTAAATTAGGACTATGATATGACAATCACTGTTGTAAAATTCAGATTCCAATTAACAGGAGTATAATTGATGTCTTTTTTTAATTGCTAAAAATTGTAGGATTCAGAGAAATGTTTATAAAAAAACAGCAACCTGTGTAGCGTTATGCCTTTAAGAATAGGAATAATCGATTAACGGAATCAAAATATAGTTTTGTGGAACTTTGTTCGTGGATTTTGCTGTTGTTTGAGTGTTCATCCCGTCGTCGTAGCGGCTTCCGTTAACAGCAAAACACACAAACAGAAACGCAATTTAAAAGTTATTTATTTTTGTTTAATTTTAACCGTCTAGTGGTTTGCTGTGATGAGGATTCACTTAAGGAACATGTAACCAGTTACTCTATGCGTGGGTGGGTGTATCTGTAATTGTGCAGTTGATTTGGTCTAAAAGCGTATCTCCCTAGTGTATGCGTTCGTGTGTAGATGCTTGTGAAGGTGTCGCTTGCTTGTCTCGGCCGTGTCAAAACTAGAACTCCCATCTCTGCTTCTCTCTCTCTCTCTCATTCACTCTTCTCTCTCTTCTCTCTCTCTCTCTCTCTCTCTCTCTCTCTTTCTCTTTCTCTCTCACTCACTCTTCTCTCTATTCTCTCTCTTTCTCTTTCTCTCTCACTCACTCTTCTCTCTATTCTCTCTCTCTCTTTCTCTTTCTCTCTCACTCACTCTTCTCTCTCTTCTCTCTCTCTCTCTCTCTCTCTTTCTCTCTGTCTATCTATTTTCTTTCCGACTTATATAAACATTTTGCAGTCAATTTTTCTATGTTTTTCAGCGAATTATTTTGTAAATTCAAAGAGCTATAATATAAAATTCCGACACCAAAAATGTGTGACAACGTCAGCAATGTATTGTTGTTTTGTTTTCGTTTCTAACCTACTTATTTCCTATGGCTGTTCGAATTCCGTTAGTATCTGATCTCTATTATAGATTAAATTCTTTTATTCTGAAATTATCGGTGTCAAAATTTTATTTTCTCATCATCACTACTGCATTATTCAGTCTTATTTATTGTGTTTTTCTTTCTTTTAATCTTCTCCATTTGTTTCCTCCGTTCGGTCATAATTTGCTTCAATATTTCGCCATAAACGAGGGATTTATTAAGAATTTTGCCAAAATATGACGAAATATCAAATGAACTTGAAATATAAAAGAACCTCATGAAATCGTGTTAATCTTTTTTGGTTCATTTTATTCTCGCTCTATTGCTTTTCATACAATGTCCATGTTTTCATAAATATATATATATATATATATATATATATATATATATATATATATATATATATATGTATATATATGTATATATATGTATATATATACATATATATTTATATATATATATATATATATATATATAGAGAGAGAGAGAGAGAGAGAATACACCTTGCATTGAACAATCAAAATTTGAAATAAATTTGGACATTCGTTACATGTTTATTACTCTTATTCCTTCTACCTATATATATATATATATATATATATATATATATATATATATATATATATATATATATATATATATATATATATATATATATATATATATATATATATAAGTAGAATGCCTGTGTCGCCATCGCCGCTTATAAATGTATTTAAACAACCACAGTTTATCAGCTGTTCAAATATTGGCCGCGAGGTTTAAGACGTTGGATTGAAGTTGAAAAATACTTATAATCCAGGGTTTCGAACCGAGTGACCGGTAGTGAATAGTCATACTTCTACGCTGAAGAGTCTTGATTGAAAAGAGACGAAACGTATACGTCCGTAGATAATAAACAACAACAAATATTTTTCATATATATATATATATATATATATATATATATATATATATATAAACTTAAAATCGATCGGATTATCGATTTTTTATTTAATTCTGTATAGCCATTTAATATTTTTGACAGTTCTTCTGAACAACAATATGTAATTCGAGGTAATTCCTTCAAGAAAATAATTTATCCTGTTGGATTTATTTTTTGTAGTCGCCGTTTCTAGGGGGCTAACTTTGTATTCATCCGTTACAGACTTCTGTTTTATTTGGAAAAGAAAAATATTTTGGAAAAAAGATCGTAATTCTGTATTCATCCATTACGGACTTACTTCCCTATCTTTGCAACAAAACTATAGAATTTAGGAAAAAATAGAGTTTCAAAGAAAGAAACAGAAAGCGAAATACAAGACCGGGCAATGAAATTTACTTACATCTAACTTAAAACCAATATGTATTTCAAAAGTGCTGAATACAAGGTAGAACTTTATAAATATACTATAATTCAACGTTAATATATATATATATATATATATATATATATATATATATATATATATATATGTGTGTGTGTGTGTGTGTATGTATATATATATATATATATATATATATATATATATATATATATATATATATATATATATATATATATATATATATATGAAGCAATCCAACAAAAGATATAAGCGTCAACTAATATCTTATAATTAGTGAAACATCCGGATAAAAAACTGAAGCTCAATATATTGAATATGGACACATTTCGCGACTGGATAACTTTGCCGGCCCCTTCAATTTCACGTATTTGGACTGCTGTTTGTATCTTGGAGTAATGTCCTTCCTGATTATGCTTCTCAACTTGTATGACCTGGATGGACTGTATGGATTCAACAAAAGTATGTTTTTGGATTGATATGTTTGATGTTATGTACTTTTATATATTTGTGTATATAATTTTATATATTTTCAAAGCGTAATTTTATTGCCTGTAGTAGTATAACTGCGGTAATGGTCCTCTGAAGAGAAGAATTATCTTTGAAAACTCATGAGCTAAGGACTTAAGGATGCTTTGCATGAACTTTGAATTCTAATAAAATTTGATTGACACCTTATTTTATTACTTCATTTTATATTATAATATATATATATATATATATATATATATATATATATATATATATATATATATATATATATATATATATATATACCCAATTTTGTTCAATTTTATAGGCAATTTGTGTCTACATATATTGTAAAACATCAGGGTGTCTTTGTTTCAACTGATATATACAGTTATAATTCCAAGTTTTTGTATTGCAAAAATAATCGACAATTAATAGGAAAAATTAAAAATCTCTGAGGGTGATCTGCGATCGGACCGAAACTACTTTGAATCATAACCATGATGAATTTATCAGCACAATTCTCATATAAAACAAAGAACCATCAGGAAACTTTAACTATCAAAATATGTGGACCAAAAATTCCCATTATATTTAACTATAACTATAACTATATATATATATATATATATATATATATATATATATATATATATTGTGTGTATTTAGGCAGCATATTTTCATTCATGGAAACATTATTAAATAACACGGAGTGTTTTTGCTTGATAAAACTTCTTTTTTTAATTGAAAAAATAAAAAAGTCTTATCAAGCAAAAACACTCCGTGTGATTTATTTAATAATGTTTGCTTAAATGAATATATATATATATATATTAGTTATGAAAATATATTTATGGCAATTAAGCTACACAAAGGCTTCCGCGTTTCATCCCCGGAGGAAATCGTCATGCTAAAATGTTCATAAGTTACTACCTAACTATACTCACGTATTGAGCACTGTTGAAGTAAATACTTAAAATTGATACATAAAAAATGATATCTCACTATGACATTTTATGTAGATACATGAAATAATATATATATATATATATATATATATATATATATATATATATATATTTGCATTTCATAGACCACGGGGAATTAATTCAACACCATGAATTTTATTGCTTTTAACAACTTCTTTATTTCAGTACTTCGATGAGTTTTTTTTTATAATCTTTCATTGTAGACAGAAAAGTAATTTATTCAAATTAAATATTCATCGCACAATTAAATTTAAATTAACGTTTTGGGTGTAAAAGTAGAGATGTAAAAATACTTATCGATGTAGAGCAATAAATATGTTTTAAAATCGATTAAAATTATGGTTTGGGATTAATTCCCCATGGTCGATGGAATGCAAATTTAAGACACAGAAATATATATATATATATATATATATATATATATATATATATATATCGATATATATGTATAGGTGTGTGAAAATGTATTTTTGCATATAGTTTATATATATCGATTTTTTAACGAAAGTCCAATAATTGTTAGCATATAATAACACAGCATATATAATTAAATAACATTTTGTTACATTCGAAAGAGCAAAAGTTTTTTTTCATCTTACTAATATTTTTTTTTTCAAAACAAAAGACTTTTTTACAATTATGGATTCGTTTCGTTCAAGAGCAACCAATATTTATATGTTACACCTGTCAATATGTCCCGTCAATATATCAATATATATGTGTGTGTGTGTTTAAAGAAAAGTTGAATTCAAAGGCTACAACTTTATAATATAGAAACCCAAGAACACTGATTTTATTGTATAAATATAAAAATGAAGTATTCCAAATTTCCATAATACAAGTAAATGTTGCAGGTTAAATTATTAAGATTTTAAGTCCAACAGAGCTCATGTACATAATTATATTTCTAAAAATTCAACATCAACAAATATGATTTATGTTTGTGTACATATGTTATAAAAGTTTATTGTCCATTCAACCGTAGAGTAACTAATGACAATTATAAGAAACATGTGTACACTAGGATAAATCATGCTTATTGTTTTTGAAGTTTTCGAAGCATGATTACAAAATATGAATTATGTTATAATGTTTTTATTCTACTGAGATATTATATATATATATATATATATATATATATATATATATATATATATATATTTAATTTAACTATTACAATATCGTTTGGTTATTTAATTATCAATTTATTTTGGATGCTGAAAACGTAAAATAAAATTTAGTAATACATTCTTGTTACTATTGTTTGGTTTCCATTAAATAAAATCAATAAATGTGCCTTTAAATAAAATTAGCTTTCATTGTTCGCCGTAAAACTTCTACAGTTTCTTTCCTGTCTCTACCAATTCTGTAATTTGGAACAAACGCAACGATTGGTCAAATCTATGTCGATTAGCCAATCAAAACGCTTCAAATATTAATTAACACCGATGAATGATAAAACGGTATGTTACAAAATTTACAAATATATAAACATATAGACATACCTAAGTTTATATTATTATAAATAGAGAACAAAGGAATAAAAATTTATAGAGAGATTTTGAAACAGAGAAACAACGCATATTATTACATTAGAGATTGTTTGCCCCAATTAATGTTGAGTAATTGAAACACGTTTTCTTTTATTATTGTAAAACTTTAGTCATATAATACGACATAGAAATAAACAAAAATATAAACAAACAGGTACTAGCTGAGGAGATTCCATTCCTATGAAACTGTGAAAAAGTGATCCAAGTGAATCAGGCAGCATATAATACTACTTTCAGTTAGCTAGTCCAAAATTGTCTGATGCCATTCATCGAGCAGAGAGCTAAGTTAATGTGCCTTAGTTCAGTAAGAACTTGTCTTACTGCCGTAACTGAACATAACTTTTTTCCGTGTACCTAGCGTCAGACGGGATTTCCATGAAGAGAGTTTCTTTCCAAGAATTTCCCATCCCGAGAACATGGACCACGGGATTGCTTCATAGGCTACAACATAATCATCTGGTGTGAGACGATCTTTTGTTCTCTCCAGACCCTTTCTCATAGAGGAGATGTTGCTAGTCTTTCTCTACTCCATCGTTATTTCTATGAAAGGTGCTTGACTGGGCTTCAATCTCTGGTTCCTCCTTGTAAAACATTCACAGCAAGAAGTCGTCCTAATACTACAATTTGAACTGTTTCCCTCACATCAAACTGAATTTTCATGAACAGGGTTTCTTTCCGAACACTTCCCATACATAACACGTTACTTATGGGTTATAACATGATCGTTTTGAAATCTTATGCCAATAGATACTTGTCATAAACCGTCCTCACATGTAATCAAATTTTGTTGATATCATTCATTATTTTCAATCCTCTCGTAATATTCTTCATCATTCAACGTGCAATCTATCTATCCCATTAACCCGATATTTATTTTAGCCTTTAATAGTGATGACCAGTCGAAAATTGGATGATAAGAATATGACCCAGAGTGGAGGTAGCCGAAGAGCAAAGTTGTCAAAAGAATTTCCTTTGCGACCTGCTCCTTAGGTCGAGTAACTGTTAAAGATACATTGGATAATAAATTGACAAACATACGTCAACTTCCCAGTTATTAAGTAGACTTTTTATAACAATTGAATGCATTCTCTACTGGTATAAATTCTTTGAATTAAGCTGCTTTCGCCTTTGGTGTTGAGAGAACATTCTCAGCGGCCAGCAGCAACACTCCGGTAAGAGAGCCTTCCTCTCATATTTTCTACAGAACATTAGTAAAAGAAATCAATAAACGAACAAAAATAAAAAGAAAATTAAATAGTTCTTTCTTTGATTTATTTTCACTTTCTTCTTTCTTTAGTTAATTTTCACCTTTTTTTTCTTTGGTTAATTTTCACTTTCTTCTGTTTTTAATTAATTCCCACTTTCTTTTTTCTTTCGTTTATTCTCACCTTTTTTCTTTCGTTAATTCTCACCTTTTTTCCATGGTAATTTCTCACCTTCTTTTTTCTTTGGTTAATTCTAACCTTTTTTCCTTGGTAAATTCTCACCTGCTTTCTTTGATTAATTCTCACTTTCTTTTTCTTGGGTTAATTCTCACCTTTTTTCATGTTAATTTATTACTTTTCTTTAATTAATTCTCACTTTCTTTTTTCCTTGGTTAATTCTCACCTTTTTTCTTTCGTTAATTCTCACCTTTTTCCAATGGTAATTTCTCACATTATTTTTTCTTTGATTAATTCTCACCTTTTTTCCATGGTAAATTCTCACCTGCTTTCTATGATTAATTCTCACATCTTTTTCTTAGGTTAATTCTCACCTTTTTTTCATGGTAATTTCTCACCTGCTTTCTTTGATTAATTCTCACCTTCTTTTTCTTGGGTTAATTCTCACCTTTTTTCCTTGGTAAATTCTCACCTGCTTTCTTTAATTAATTCTCACATTTTTTTTTCGTTGATTAATTATCGCTGTCTTTCTTTCGTTAATTCTCACCTTCTTTTTCTTTCGTTGATTCTCATTTTCTTCTTTCTTTGGTTAATTTTCACCTTTTCTTCTTGCTTTGGTTAATTCTCACCTTCTTTTTTCTTTGTTTAATTTTCACCGTCTTTTTTCTTTGGTTAATTCTCATTTTCTTTTTTCTTTGTTTCATTCTCACCGTTTTATATGGAAAGATGTTTTGTTTGTTTTTTACATGAAAGGGAAATAAAATGTTTATAGTCAGTTTACGAACTGACATTTCCGTGACAAGAGCTTACCAAATTATATTTCAGTGAAAATAATAGAAAGTAAAAAGAAAACGTACATATAGTGACTTGAAGAAAGAATGGCAGTATCAAAAGAAAAGAATAACAAAGGCTATCCATACAAAAATCATTTTTATTGACAAATTGTTAAGACAATGAAAAATATAGTATTCGTAATGAATGTTCCAAGAACGTTCTATGTTAAGGTAGAGTCATTTCGTGTGTAATAACGTGAGTAGACATGTTTATTTTAAAAAATGTTTATTAGATAAATAAACAAACAGAAAAATAAAGAATTAAATTTGTTGTGTTTTATTTGTTTACTATCACACTTTTATATTGAAAGAAACTTTTTTAGAGAAAACGTTTTTCTTTCTTTTCATCTTATGTAAAGGGAAATGAGGTATTTCTTTGAATCCCGTTCTCGGCGAGTATTTTTGGAGAAACCGTATCATTTTCAGACGAACTTTTTATTGCTTTTTTATAATATTTTAATACTGATTATAGAAACGACTCATTTTTTAAATCTATTTTCATGATTTTACTTGAAATTATATTTTGAAGCTGCCAAACGTATGAGTCACTTGGTATACTCATTTCTAGCTAAAATAGAAGACTTACATTCAATCTGGCTGCTGGAAAAAATGGTTAGATCATTTTACCGCTCCAGAAAGTACCTGACTCCAGATGAAATCCTCTACCTATATAAGATTCAGATACGTCCTAAGATGGAGTACCGCTACGACATCTGGCGATGCGCCGCATCGAACACACCGTTGCCTAGACAAAGTTCAAAATCGACTCCGAAATCTAGTTGGGGATGATCTCTCCTGTTCCTTACTGCCCCTTTGCTCACAATAGATGCGTTGCAGGTCTCTTTCTGCTTCATCATGATTTCCATGCAGGGTGCTCGACTGAGCTTCAATCTTAGTCGCCAGCTGCCCAGTGTTGTCTACAGACCATTAGTAACCGAAAAGTACGGCATAATCACGTTGACACACCGGCTCTCGTTAGATCACCGAAGTTAAGCAACGTTGAGCCTAGTCAGTAGCAGATGGGTGACCATTTGGGAATACGAGGCGCTGTGTGTAGAAGAATGTCACACTTCCCTGCAAGAACTGCAAAAACTTAACATCCTCATCTTCCCTGACCAGGATATACATGTGACTGGTAACCACTTGTGAATTTGATACTCCCATGAAACTTCCTCCTTCAGAGGAAGCCGGCTTAACCAACCCAGGTTAAATGGCGTACCAGGTAGGTACGAGTAGTAAAAGAAAAGAAAAAGAACAGAACAATAAAAGAATTAAATTTTTGTTTTGTTTTTTTTTAATTTATTCTAACCATTTTTATGAAAAGATTAATATTTTTCTCTATTTTTTTTCATTTTACGTGAAAGGAAATAACGTGTGTGTAATCAGTTCACGAACTGACATTTTAGTGATATGAGCTGAGCAAATTATATTTCTGTGAAAATAAAAGAAAGTAAAAGGCAAAAATACGTATATAGACTTGTAGAGGGAAAGGCAATATAAAAAGAAATACTGACAAAGTCTATCAATAGAAAAATAACTAATTTTTTAGTGACCACTAGTTAAAACAATGAAGAATATGGTATTCGTAATGAATGTCTCCAGAATGTTCGAAATTAAATACGAGTTGTTTCCCCTGTAGAAATTGAATAGACATGTTTAGATGCTTTGTTACATTAGGACCCACGCTAACTTCGACCTGTCGTTAAGGTTAGAGTTAGTGTTAGGGTCAGGTCAAAGTGGGGGTATGGGATAGATTTAGGGTTAGGGTTAGGGTCAAAGTGGGGGTTAGGGATAGGGTTAGCAATAGAGTTAGGGTTACGGTTAGAGTTAGAGTTAGACTTAGAGTTAGGGTTAGGGTTTAGGGTTAGGTTAGAGTTAAGGTCATTGTCAAAATTAGTTAAAGAAAAAAGTTTATTCAAATAAATAAAAAAAAAACAGAAAGTAAAATAATTAAATATTTGCTTAGTTTCCTTTGATTAATTATCACTTTTTTATATAGAATAAAGATTTTTTTAAAGAAAACATTTTATTTTTATTTTACGTGAAAGGAAATAAGGTATTCATTTTAAGTCCTTCATCTGCCACTATTTTTCGGAGAAGATGTTTTATTTTCAGACGAACAATTTTATTTTTTATATTATCTTTAATACTGTGATTGTTGTATTTCTGTTGTGCTTTAAATAAATGACGACAAATAGTGGTGTATAAAAATGTAACGATATATCTTAATTGTCAGTGGCGGTGAATGAGTGCGGGTTAGTGAGGAAGGAGACTGCACAGAAATTGATGTAGTGGTTTTTGTTGGATTCGATCGTCAGTCAACTGTCGATCTTAATTTAGGTTTTGTTTATATCATAATTTGTAACACTAACGCATCCACCTGTAAACGTCCATTCTGGGATGCCACCTTCGCTGTCAATGTAGCCACGCCCCTAGGACGTTGATTTAGCAATATGGTATTTGCGTCTGCAACTAACCTTCTTGGGTAGCATAAAATTTGCAGGTGCTTTTGAATCAATCAACAATTATTTTATTTCCGACAATCGAGCGAGTTTTGTTTCTTTCGTTCATCAACCATGTTTGCTTCTTTCAGCCAGGTGTGTCATTTTGTTCAGTACGTTTTATTCCAGCCGGGTGAGATTTCCGGTACACGCAGCCCGGATATTCAACAATTATAGAAATAACTTATGTTTTATCTATTTTCACTATTTTACTTAAAGCTTTGAAGATACCAGACGTATAAGTCACCGAATATACCCGTGTATAGTTAAGAAATTCCAGAAATGCAGAGAATTGGCGTATAAACTTGTCTTTGTCTTTTTTTGTAATTATTTTGGGAGCGAGTTTATTCGCAATCTAAAAAAGACTAATCTATAGACTTTTAAAAAGATATGGTGTTTTTGGAGTTGGTCTGTCCGTATGCAAATAGAAGCATGCGATTGATTAACAAACATGAATAGGCAGAGTACACATTACTAAGACAGTAGTTTTACGGTTTCAATACACGAGTTGGTACCTCACTATACAACAACAGAAAATAACTTGTCTTCTCTCTCTCTCTCTCTCTCTCCCTTCCTTTCTCGTTTTCTCTTTCTGTACCAAAAAGCAAACGGAACTTCCATGAACAAAGTTTATTTCCTAGAACATCTCATCTGCGAAGCAAAATACCACGAGGCTGCTTCCGAACCGACTACAACATGATCGTCTTCAAGTCTAATGTAAACAAATACTTGTGGAGTCGTCTTCTTGGATAATCAATTTCTCTTAAGTAATTTTCTGTCAATTTCACCTATTGTCCCCAACTCTCTCGTGGTAACATTAATGATTCAACTCACAACATTTATCATCCGACCCTTGATAAGCAGTGATTAGTAAAAAAAAAAATGTCTAAAGGATTTTTTTTACTAGACACGTGTTTCATAAATTTAAAGTAATAACATAATAACATCAAATACTACGTAAACATTACTACAAAATAAGTGACCTTTTTCGATAATCCGTAAAAAACAGTAGGCAGTAAGGATATTCGGCATTAGTTCAAAGTGAATTATTTTCCTTAAAAACATCACTTCGAATGTGTTGCTACCAAAAACAATACGTAGATACATTCATTGTAGTTACTTACTCTTTGACGTAGATACACTCATTGTAGTTACTTACTCTTTCACGTAGATAAACTCATTGTAGTTACTTACTCTTTCACATGGATACATTCATTGTAGTTACTTACTCTTTGACGTAGATACACTCATTGTAGTTACTTACTCTTTCACGTAGATAAACTCATTGTAGTTACTTACTCTTTCACGTAGATACACTCATTGTAGTTACTTACTCTTTCAAGTAAATACACTCATTGTAGTTACTTACTCTTTCACGTAGATACACTCATTGTAGTTACTTACTCTTTCACGTAGATGCACTAATTGTAGCTACTTACTCTTTCACGTAGATACACTCATTGTAGTTACTTACTCTTTCACGTAGATACACTCATTGTAGTTACTTACTCTTTCAAGTAAATACACTCATTGTAGTTACTTACTCTTTCAAGTAAATACACTCATTGTAGTTACTTACTCTTTCAAGTAAATACACTCATTGTAGTTACTTACTCTTTCACGTAGATACACTCATTGTAGTTACTTACTCTTTCACGTAGATACACTCATTGTAGTTACTTACTCTTTCACGTATATACACTCATTGTAGTTACTTACTCTTTCAAGTAAATACACTCATTGTAGTTACTTACTCTTTCGCGTAGATACACTCATTGTAGTTACTTACTCTTTCACGTAGATGCACTAATTGTAGTTACTTACTCTTTCACGTAGATACACTCATTGTAGTTACTTACTCTTTCACGTAGATACACTCATTGTAGTTACTTACTCTTTCACGTAGATACACTCATTGTAATTACTTACTCTTTCACGTAGATACACTCATTGTAATTACTTACTCTTTCACATAGATACACTCATTGTAGTTACTTACTCTTTCACGTAGATACACTCATTGTAGTTACTTACTCTTTCACGTAGATGCACTAATTGTAGTTACTTACTCTTTCACGTAGATACACTCATTGTAGTTACTTACTCTTTCACGTAGATACACTCATTGTAGTTACTTACTCTTTCAAGTAAATACACTCATTGTAGTTACTTACTCTTTCACGTAGATACACTCATTGTAGTTACTTACTCTTTCACGTATATACACTCATTGTAGTTACTTACTCTTTCACGTAGATACACTCATTGTAGTTACTTACTCTTTCACGTAGATACACTCATTGTAGTTACTTACTCTTTCACGTAGATACACTCATTGTAGTTACTTACTCTTTCACATAGATACACTCATTGTAGTTACTGACTCTTTCACGTAGATACACTCATTGTAGTTACTTACTCTTTCACGCAAATATAAAGTGGAGAGTAGAAAGTGGAAGTTGGGTTTACGTCCGTCCGCCTCGTAACTCTCGCGTCGCTTATTTTGTCCTTTAGTCCTCACATTCCATGAACGATGTTTCATACAAAGGGGGAAGAATTGCTGTTTTCTGGGTAGGAATCTATCCATCAACACTTATCGTTGGCTAGTTTTTGACCTTGAAGTGGTATCTTTTAACTCCTTACATCAAGTGGCTTCATGCCTTGTCTGGAGCGATTTCCATAAAAAAATGTAGCGTGCTTTTTTCCACGAAATTTACTAAATAATTTTACTTCGTACTAGTTATAAAGCGCTTAAATATAGAAACTGAAATACCCAAGTAATTTACCAACACTCCTAGACGAGCTGGTAAAAACTAGTTAGATGAAGGAAGAATAACTCATCTTTACCAGTTAAGGATAGAATAGACTGTATAATCAATTTACTAGGAGTTTAATTTGTTTCCTATTTTCCAGGTTGGCAATAAAGAGAACCTCTTCACAGCCATCTTTCTTCTACGTTGCGCTTATCTTATAATAAACTACTTAAAATTAACGGCTGACTATTTAAAGCTCTTCGCTTCTTGTCTAACACGTGATCTTGTTCGACCAATCATCGATTGCGTTATCTCCCACGGCCATCTACTATAAAATGTGTCACGCTTACAGTAGTATGCTTAAATAAACGTTCTCACACGAGAAAGGCGTATATCTATCTCTATACAGGATACACTCCTAAACTCATTAACAGATTGTTAAGCTTTCACCGAACACAGCTGCTAAGCGTAAGGATGCGTAATATGGGCTATATTTAGTTTGATTTATTTTTACGCAAAGCGGGTAAAAAGGGGGTGGAAAACTTTCGTTAAAATTTCACAAATACCTCAGATATTTGTGAAATTTTAACATTGGGTATTAGACATCAGTTAATAAATATCTCATAAATTTCAGTTTATTTTAAAGGGTTTTCAATCATGTGGGCACAACCTCCCATTTGAGCATTCAAATATTTCGTATTTGCATTAAATTTAATCCATCCACCAATTAAGCAAGACTCTCTGAATTTAAATCTCTTCTTAAGACCCCTCCAACTGTTTGGAGTCCAGGAGATAGAACGCTGGTGGTTAAGTTTCCATCATGTTTGTTTTGTCTTGAAGTGATTCTTCCTTAATCTTCTGTTGTTATTATTAGGATTAGCACCTTTCATCAAGTGGCTTCATGCCTTGTCTGAGACGACTTCTATAAAAGAAATAAAATAAAATAAAAACCGGTTAACTTGCATAAGTTATGCATAGACCTGTACTTTAAAGTTGATGGTTTTTTATATCTAAATTGCATAAGAAACATTCTAGTGACATTGAATAATTTATTTGGTCAACAGAGTCCTCAGATATAAATATTATTAAACATTTATCGTGCCCTTTAGAAAAAGAAGTAAGGAGTCTATACCGTCCACCATCATCACTACAAGAATTGGAGACTGGTTTAGCAGAGAAATGGACATGGAATGCG
The DNA here is from genome assembly GCA_963556195.1 of Sepiola atlantica. Classification (NCBI taxonomy): domain Eukaryota; kingdom Metazoa; phylum Mollusca; class Cephalopoda; order Sepiida; family Sepiolidae; genus Sepiola; species Sepiola atlantica. Next base: position 192,452,156 of record OY744519.1, on the reverse strand, counting down.
TGTAAATAAGTTAAACATGTTTCGTAGAATCTAAGCTGTACATACTACAAAAGGCAGTCCTAAACGATATTAAAATAAACGTATTTAAAATTTTGAGGTGTTTCTATTACTTTGTTTAACCCCTTTTGTGTGTTGATGTGAGGTAAACTCCAAAACAATAATCACATCATTATTTGGCCTGTTCGAACTTGAAAGTATGATCGTGTTCTAATACGTGGGGGAAAAGTGCAAAAATAATCAAGCACATTCATAACAAAGCTCGACGAAGACTACTTGAAACAGCACTCATCACAGACTCTAACGCCATTAAACAACGAAACGGTTTCTACAATCTATCCCCCTTAATAAGCAAAATTATCCTGACCGAACAAAAACTAAACCTAGATCATGGCTAACTCTTCTTCTTATCGTTCTCAATTGCACTTATATACAACTCCGGTGCGAGATTAAATCCGAAAACCATAATTACATCATTATTAACTTTTGAACATAACTGCTAGCTGTAAGTGTGGGTAATTTGGACTATATTTAGTTTAGTTTAGTTTAACTTCATGCAGATGGGCTAAGAAGATATTGCCTATTTTTTTTAATTTTAACCATAGATATAAGACATCAATTAGTAAATATTTAAGTGTCTTTAAATAGTTATGTGACGTAAGATGGACGCACCCCGCAATATGAAAATTAAAATATTTACGATTTTCATAAAATTTTATCTGTAGCTATTTGAGAGCAATTAAAAAGAATTCACTGAATTTCATTTTTGATAAGATACCTTTAGCTTAAGCCATACATTTTAGACTTTTTCTATAAACTATAATACCAGATCACGGGTTACGACACTACTATATAACCACGGATCCTTCGCTCGTTCGTATCAACCTAGATACCGTCGTATACCCGTTCGGCCATCCGTTATCCGCATGCTATTCTCGCCAATATGTCGTTAGCCGAAAAGGAGACAGCAATCGATGATCTTCGTCGGCTTTGTCAACAAGGCTCCACTCCACTCCGCACGCTATGATTTGTCTCTCAGATTTCCGGAGAGCAACGACCTAGACGAGGTGTCTCTGTGTAGAAATTTAAAAATGCACATGAAATCAACGTCAAGGAAACACAACAAAGCTCTTGACTTGTATTTCTCGCAAACATATATTCTCGTATTTGCAAGAAACTTCAATGGCAGTCCTATACCATATTACAATACATTATTTTGAAATATTAGGTTGTGGCCTTTATTTTGTCCAACCTCTTCATATATTTCCGCTTTAGGTATGAATCACTCTTGACATAAAATGTACTCACAAGAAGAACCACGTGAAGGTTGTTAGCCTCCTAAGTTAAAGTAGTACTATGGATCCAGGATGGTTCGACCCCAACACGGGTAAGCGTCACAAGACAATACATATTTCAAAATTGTCATGCTAAAATTATTCACTGCTAGATTAAAAGCGCACTTTGTGAAGCTTTTTGGCTTGTATATGATAAAGGGCAATTTGTTTGTTTTTAAGTTTGACGTGAACCTAAATTGTTTGAAAATTGCAGTTCAATTAAGAAAGTGGCATTGCATTGTTGTGTGCCTATTATGGCCGACGCGGCTGATGGCGTCGACTGAGGCAGCTAACATTTTTCAGTCTGAAAATTAAGCTGTAATTAAGTAATAAACTATCATTAATTTGATTACAAGTTATTTAGCTTATCTTGTAAGATTGACTGTTATCTACGTGAAACAGAACTAGTCGTATTTATACCAAAACATACACATACACACCTACCCACACACATATATACACACACACACACACACACACACATATATATATATATATATAAATATATATATATATATATATATATATATATATATATATATATATATATATATATATATATATATATATATATAAGTCCCTTTAAGAAATTAAAGTTGAGCAATCTCGGGGATGTTAAAAATAGTCTGTCAAAAAGCTCTAATGCAAAGTTCCGAATACGTTCGTCGAACACTCTCGACTAGTCTTCTATCGGTTGCCGCTTCTAGGTACATATAGATCTTAATTTCCCTTAATTACGCGACAATTTCCATTGGCCGAGTGAATATGGCGACTGTTTTCAGATTCTAGGCTGACTCTGTGAACCAGGTTCGCGCCTCCCAACCGTCTGAAATTGTTACTTTCCTACACTGATGAGAGCGATAAGCTTGAAACGCTAGCGTCTGTAGGTATAAATAATTTAATATTTGTTTATAAATATTATACTAACCCCCTTTAAGAAATTAAAGTTGAGCACTCTCGGGATATTAAAAATAGACTGTCAAAAAGCTCCAATGCACAGTTCCGTATAAGTTCGTAGAACACTCTCGACTAGTCTTCTATCTGTGTCCGCTTCTAGGTACATATAAATCTTAATTTCCTTTGACCGAGTGGATATGGCGACTGCTTGCAGAGTCTAGGCTGACTCTGTGAACCGGGTTTGCGCCTCCCGACCGTCGGAAATTGATAATTTTCTGCACTGATGAGAGCAATAAGCTTAAAACGCTAGCGCCTGTAAGTATATATATATATATATATATATATATATATATATATATATATATATATATATATATATATATATATATATATATAGTCATCGCATCCCTTGAAAGATACAAACTGCTGATAATAACGGACTAACCAAAATCGTGATTTTCCTTTTTAGCTTTTTCACATCCACAGCAATGCCAATATTTGGACAATTTTCTGGCAAATCAAAATTCATATCCGTATGATTTTTCTACATTGTTTCTTCATTCTGAGGAAGTCTTTCAATAAAGACAAACGTTGATGAATACATAAATAATATAGTTATTGGCTTTCCTTTTACATTTTTCATTACGTCGGAACATTTTATCCCATATTTTTATCCACTAGTATGTATATATATATATATATATATATATATATATATATATATATATATATATATATATATACTAGTAAAATACCCATCACAAATTTCCTAAATTGATAATCATCTGTTCATTAGTTTAAGAGATTTCCCTGCACATAGAAATACACATACCTAAACTCTGGCGAGTTTGAATTACCTACTAGACACAATCCTCGAGTGTCTTGAGTCTCTCTGTACAAAGGTTTGTCAGGACAACCTGACATGAAGATACTCACCCTACAAGTAAACCCTGACCAAATATTTAAAGTAACACAGTATTCGAAGCCCAAATAAGATCCCCTCAACACGGCTATACACTGGCTCATACGAAGAATGGTGCATCTTCTCAAAGTAATGTTACCTCTAGTAACAGCACTTAGCTGGATACTCCACCAGACTAGATTAATTCTTGTCTTGTAATCCGGCAAGATAAAGAAACCACAAAAAAGATATACAATAACATAGTTAACTTGTCAATTGGGGAGAGGAAAATTAATGTTTTTAACTTCCTTACTAATTCAACGTTTGAGAAATAAAGGAGAACTTTAATAGACTATTCGAATATCTATGTATCTCATATAGAGATCAAGTATTAGCTTAAAGAAAAAGCCCCTTGATTTCTGAGAATTACTACAGAAATAAAATGAAACAAAAAGCGAAAAACTGTTTATATATATATATATATATATATATATATATATATATATATATATATATAAGTAGCAATTAATACCCTAAATTAAAATTATCAAACATTTTTATCCACATGATAATTACTTATTAGAATTAAAATAAAATAGGAATGACGGTTATAATCATAATTTTATTCTCATTTTAAATTTAACTCACTCTGGCCGTCGCCCCATCTCCCTTCCTCCCACCCCGGCCGAAATTGAGATCATCACAGCACAAACACGTGAAAAGCTCCCACGCAATAATTTGAAACACGACTTGTTGGGGTCCTCCCCCCTCCCCTCTCATGTCCCATGTCACCGTTATAGACAAAGCCCCAACTCTGTCCCCCTCCCCCTCCAATGTATTTTCAATTTTCAATCTCCCGTTAAGGTGAAGTTAAAACGTATGCCATTTGAATTCCATCGCTAGCCCGATGAGTTGGTCGCTATTCGAAACTTGTTTTGTCGCAACTAATGGAATAAAATCAAAAAAATATATATTTTGCTCTGAATTTTCATTGAGCACTCTCATAAACCCGGTTTCAACTTCCTTCGGATTCATACCCCCTGGATATTTGTAACAAGTTAATTATATATATATATATATATATATATATATATATATATATATATATATATATATATATATATATATATATATATATTAGGAAAAGTTCCAGTTTATAAACTATGATAATTCATGAATTCTCCTGGATGAGACTCATATATACTTTTTGTAAAATAATACAGATATCATTTTTAACCATGTAATGTTTCAATACTGCAGTTCAATATAAGCTCAATAATTAATAGTTCATAGTAATTAGAGTTTTCATCTATTAACAAGGTGTCATTCGAAATATTCAAAACATTAATTAGAATTTCAAATATTAAAATCGAGTTCCGGAAACAAATAGTCTCTTGACTCAGGAAATTTGTTATAAGTTCTAGACTATCCACATGTTTGCCTCTTATAAAGCTGCCCCATATCACAGTAGAAGTATGAGTTTTTTAGGATGAACAAAAGTTTTAAAAAATAATCAAATAAAATTAGAATAAATAAACCATGTCCAAACCACGTGAATCTTTTTTTATTCGAATAACGTCGTTGATGGATCTGTTAATATTAAACTAATATTTGCATTCCGTATTCATCTACTACTCATCGCAAACTTACTCCAATGATGGTTATTAAGCATTTAATTCCAATAACATTGCGCTTCTTCTCATCCTCTGTCAGTATACGAGGCGTGTCTAAAAGTTATCCGACTTTAGGCCAGAAAAAATATTTCAAATACGTGACGGGGTTGGGACCCTAATCCCCTTCACACACTACGCCCACCGATTCATCCACTGCCGGAAACACCTCTAGAAGTCTTCTTTTGGAATGGTGTTTATCTCCGCCGTCGCGTTAGATTCAGCAGGTGTTTGGAGAATGATGCGATGTGTAACACTAATTAAGGATTCAACCGATTCAAAAATGGCCGCACGTCCACGAAGAGTGACCAGCGTTCTGGCAGGCCCCAAACTGCTCGGAGTGCAGCTGTTGTTGAGAGGGTCCGAAAGAAGAGATAATGCGGAACGCGACGGCGGAGATGACCCCCATTCCAAAAAAAGACATCCAGAGGTGATTCCGGCAGTGGATGGATCGGTGGGCTAAGTGTGTGCAAGTACAAGAAGCCTACTTTGAAGGAGATTAGGGTCCCAACTCCGTCAAGTATTTGAACTATTTTTTCTGGCCTAAGATCGGATAATTTTTAGACATGCCTCGTATTCCATATTTTATTTACATATACAGCAATAAAAACTATAAACGCATTGTAAAGTCTTAACTTCAGAGGCGTTGATATGTCCTTCCTGCTTCATATCTTTTTTCTATTAGGCGTCCAAATGCAGTAGTGGCTATTCCTATTCTTCTGCTAATGTCAGATGAGCATCCCGGGACGACTGAGCTAAGAAACACAAATATCTCATCTTGAAATTAATGTCTTTAAAGTTCTACAACACTTGATGACCATAATCAATGCAATCTAGTTATATGTTGGTAACGTTTGAACTTCGTCTAGCTTTAGAAAGTATACAATGCTAAGCGATTTTCAGTACGAGCTTTAAACGATTTTTTTTTATATTATTGGATTCCATCAGAATGTTCTAGAAGCATCAGACCAATAGCTTAGCGGCTTCATTCAAACACCACACTGAAAGCCCCAGGATATTACCTGAAGCGCTAACAATGGGTTATCTGAAACCGAATACGGTCGGACTCACTGAATATATTACATTTATGAAAGAGACTGGAATTGCAAAATCTACGCTTTGTGCATGCGACTATTTCCAGACACTTTATGGCGTTATATGCGACAGACTTCGTGTTAGGAGCGATGTTGTGCAGTGCAGTAGACTTAAGAGATTGGCTTAATACAAAAACTACTTTGACGGTGTAACTTGCTAATTCATAGGAATATATATATAGCGATTTTTTACTTCCGTCAAGGAAGTTATGATTTCGTTGGTTTGTTACTATGTTTGTTTGTTTGTTTGTTTTTCTGTACAGTCTTGCGTCTACATTACTTGACCAGTCGTCACCAACTTTGTAAAATTATCATAATACAACTATGTTAGAATATGAAAATATCAAACTAAGACTACAGATATTAGAAACCCTCCCTATAAAAACTAAAAAGCCAGTAATTAATTAAATTAATTTCTATAACAATAACAACGTTCTAAAATGCACTTAATACTAATAATTTATTAATACTATAATTAATTTTAACGATACCCAATCCCCTGATAATAGTTTCAGAAGGAATTGAAACTACTAGAGTACCCAACTAGTACGGCAAGTTCATCGGCCAGTTTCGCCCCGAAATCTGAACACTAACCAAGCCACTCGAAAGGATTATGAGAACATTTGTAGACACATGTCGTCTGTACTATTTAACCAAATAAGTCCAATTATTCCAACAGATGGAATGCTTAGAATAACTACTTAGAATGAAACTATCCAAGAACTCACGAAGAACAGGGCAACCCTGAACTGAGCAAGGGCGAAGGTTGGAAGGACAGACATACACATACACAAGTAGGAGCCAGCAGCAACAAGCAACTGCCATTGTGAAAATCACAGACAGACAATGGAACACATCCTCAGTGACCGCAGTTACGGACCAACTTTTACTGACCAAGATTTGATGTACTGTAACCTTGATGCCCAGCGATAAATCCAGTATCAACATGATAAGATATGATGTTTTAAATCAGATATAACCTGACAGACATACGGCTATAGTGTTATAACATTTCAAGCACTAATAAAGTATTAGTCTCATTTTAATTTTACTTCGCATCACTGCATACCATGTCAGCATTTATTGATACGAATCATATTTAAGTCGTCAGCTACGTTTAATTTCGTAAATTTGCTTCTTTAAATAACATTCCCCCGGTAAAATCACTACTTCAAAATCATTTTTTGAAAACTTTTGGAAATACTTACGTGTGATGTTAAAAATATAGCAATAACCTAAATTTACGGAAACAATCCAGTAGCTTTTTATTATTATTTATCATACGATATGATGATATACAAAATATGTCCAGAAGAAGAAATGCTGGACATATATATTTATATATATATTTCAAACATACAAATAAATATAAATTGTTTTTTATTATAGAGTGGAGAATATATATATATATATATATATATATATATATATATATATATATATATATTCTCCACTCTATAATAAAAAACAATCTATACTTATTTATAAGTTATGAGGTTGAAAAAGACTATATATATATTCGGATTGTACACATTATAAGTTATTCTTGTGCAATTGTAGTACCTATTTTAATCGTAATTTCCGTGTTTAAATTTTTAAAAACGTAATAAATTTAATTTTTAAATGTTTAACATTCGCAATCTGAAACGTAATCCAAACTTTCGCATTGTAACATAATTTTTAAAATTCTTATTCTTTTAAACAGACACATTTAGGTTTTAATCATGATCATGTATAATCCACGTTTTAAATCGAGGAGTAACTTCTTGTAAAGATAAGAAACCTATTTTATTTTTGTACTTTGATTTTACATATTTTTATACTCCGTTAATGCCACCACCCTAATTTATTAATTAACATAATCATCCCTTCCCATCCCTTCTATATTATAGAGACCAATCAGGAAATAGAATATTGTTGAAATTATTTTTATTTTTTATTTTATTCTTTATTTTTACTTTATTTTAAAATTATTGTCAGATATATAAAGGTGTTAAAATTCTTTCATTTAGGTTTGAATTGTGGTTGGAAATACATCCGAGGAGACCTAGTTACGGTCGAAATAACTTATAATGTGTACAATTCGAATGTATATCTAGTCTTTTTCAACCTCATAACTTATTCATGCTCTGTTTGAACGGACATAGAGCTCTCTGATTCGAATACCTATCGACAATAATCGAACCTGAAAACTATATATATATATATATATATATATATATATATATATATATATATATATATATACAGAAAGAGCAAAAAAGGGAGAGATAAAGGACTAATGTATGACTGAGCCAGACTGAGAATTCTAATGTTGGGCAGATGTCTTTTTTTTGCAAACATTGAAGAGTGGGAGAATCTAACGACTATAAGCGAACCTTCCCCAGTGCAAATATTGCAATTTGATTTTCTTCTTCAAGCAAGTGTAAATAATAATTATTCACCCATCAGAAGGCACAGACAATCATGCTGAAATCATCAAATTGACCATTTTTCGTCTAATTTGATCTATTTTAAAATATTATCGTACTAGCTGACCCTGCCCGGAATTACCCGGGAGTCTTTATATTTTTATTTTTGTTTCGATTTTTTTAAACTGTACTGTTAATTTTTGTTGTCTTTATTTTAACCAAAGTATTTTTTGTTTCGGATTTTTTTAGATTATGATTGATAATTTGGATTATTTAGATAATACAGACCACTTTTATCATCTTGGGTGTTATTCTCACAACGTTTCTGTCAATGTAACCTCCGGCTTTCTTCACGTGCGTCTTGGAAATCTTCATGTCGAACTCAGGAATCTGCATGGAATTTTGAACGGAACCTTTTTATTTAATCCACGGGAGTAACTTGCTCTCGATTGAACCTTCAACCTCCACAAGACTACCACTTAGAACTGATTATCTGGAATCCTTCTGTCGAACTCGGGAATCTGTACGGAATTTCGAATGGAACCCTTTATTTAATCCATGGGTGTAGCTTGCTCTCATTCCGTCAGTCATGACCGGGTAGAAGTCTTAAGTAATTTGTAATTGTATTTGTATCGCCCGCACTGAGGATTGAACCTTCCACCTCCAGTAGACTGTCACTTAGAACTGATTATCACTTAGAACTTTTATCTGTTGCTCCACGTGTGCTCTTCGAGTTCGACAAGACTACCTGAAAAAGGTCGGAGGTTACATCGGCTAAAACGTTGTGAGAATAACATCCAAGATGAGAACAGAAGTCCTAAACATCCAAATAATACCAAGCATTTTTTGGTATTTTTAATAGGATTTTAAAGTTATATTTAATTATCATTGTATTCTTTAATAATTACATTCTTTAAGAATTCTTTATAAATAAATTCTTTATGAATCTTTAATAATTAAATTCTTTAAGAATTCTTTAATAATTAGATTCTTTAATAATTAAATTCTTTATAATTCTTTGATAATTCAATGCTTTAATAATTCTTCAATAATTCAATTCTTTAATATTTCTTTTATAATTAAATTCTTTAATAATTAAATTCTTTAATAAGTAAATTCCTTAATAATTAAATTTTTTAATAATTCTTAAATAATTCAATTCTTTAATCATTCTTTAATAATTAAATTCTTTGTAATTTTTTAATAATAAAATTCTTTAATAATTCTTTAATAATTAAATTCTTTAATAATTCTTTAATAATTAAATTCTTTATAATTCTTAAATACTTAACTTCTTCTAATACTTCTTAAATAATTAAATTCTTAAATAAGTTTTTAATAATTAACTTCTTTAATAATTCTTGTTAAATAAATTTTATTTAATTCTTTAATAATTAAATTTTTTATAATTCTTTAATAATTAAATTCTTTAATAATTCTTTAATATTAAAATTCTTTAATAATTCTTTAATAATTAAATTCTTTAATAATTCTTTATAATTCTTTAACAAGTAATTTATTTAATAATTCTTTATAATTCTTTAATAATTAAATGCATTAATAATTCTTTAATAATTAAATTCTTTAATAATTTTTTAATAATTACTTTAATAATTCTATATAATTAAATTCTTTTTAATTCTTTAATAATTAAATTCTGGAATAATTCTTTAATAATTCATTTTTTTTTATAATTCTTTAATAATTGAATTCTTTAATAATTCTTTAATAATTAAGTTCTTTAATAATTCTTTAATAATTAAATTCTTTATAATTCTTTAATAATTAAATTCTTGAATAATTTTTTATTATTAAATTCTTTAATAATTATTTCACAATTGAATTCTTTAATAATTCTTGTATAATTATTGTTTTAATAATTCTTTGATAATGAAATTCTTTAAAATACTTTAATAATTCAATTCTTTAATAATTATTTAATAATTAATTTTTTTATAGTTCTTTAATAATTAAATTCCTTAATGGTTAAATTCTTTAATAATTTTGAAATAATTCAATTCTTTAATAATTCTTTAATAATAAAATTCTTTGTAATTCTTTAATAATTTAATTCTTTAATAATTCTTTAATAATTAATTTTTTTAATAATTCTTTAATAATTACATTCTTTATCATTCTTAAATACTTAACTTCTTTAATAATTCTAAAGTAATTAAATTCTTTAATAATTTTTTAATAATTAATTTTTTAATAATTCTTCATAATTAAAGTCTTTAATAATTCTGTAATAATTAATTTCTTTAATAATTTTTTATAATTCTTTAATAATTACATTCGTTAATAATTCTTTAATAATTAAATTCTTTGATAATTCTTAAATAATTACCTTCTTTAATAATTCTATATAATTAAATTATTTATAATTCGTTAATAATTAAATTCTTGAAAAATTCTTTAATTATAAATTTTTTTGAATAATTCTTTAATAATTAAATTCTTGAATAATTTTTTAATAATTAATTTTTTAATAATTCTTTAATAATTAAATTCTTTATTGTTCTTTAATAATTAAATTCTGTAATAATTCTTTAATAATTAAATTCTTTAATAATTCTTCAATAATTAAATTCTTTAATAATTCTTTAATAATTAGATTATTTGATAATTAGATTATTTGATAATTAGATTATTTGATAATTAAATTCTTTAATAATTAAATTCTTTAATAATTCCTCAATAATTCAATTCTTAAATAATTCTTTAATAATTACATTTTTTGTAATTCTTTAATAATTAAATTCTTTAATAATTCTTTAATAATTAAATTCTTTAATAATTCTTTAATTCTTTGATATCTTACACATACTCTCCTTTCCCCTATCCCCTACATCTGCTCTCTGTACTCTTCACAGTCAAGAAACATTCCTGCGGCTTCGACAGAGGACAAAACAGATATTACACTTTGATAATATCCCGAAGCCCACGAAAGTGGATTTTAGTTCGGGTTTCAGATCAATGTCGATGAAAATAAATCTTTTTAAAATTCGACCTTTCCTTAAAATAATTTCTTCCTAGTGGCCTACAAAATAATGAATAGTACAAAGAAAAACGTACATATATCTTGCCGACGCAATGCTGAAAAATATAGCATTGTGGATGTGTCTTGTGGAGTTATGACTTTTAGATACACACACACACAGTAAACTACCCTTTATATACTAGATGCACGGAATTATATTTTTTCAGAGAGAAATTGGCGTGAAATGAAGTATATTTTTGCGAATAACATAATGTAAGGAAGTAACGAAAAAATAAGCTAGTTTGAATCAAGTATCGCTATGTCAGATTGATTGCTATTTGGGTCTGGCGTTGAAAATTCCACTAGGTAACTTTAACTGTGAAATATATTTGCTTTATTTCACCTCAAAATCTATAAAAATAATAATCAACCATAATATTTTTCCATTTATATTTGAAGAATATGAGTTATAGAAAGGGAAAATGAATTGCCCGAACAGAACAGTTTCGCATCACTTTACGAAGATTAAATATATATATAATTATACTTAACCTTATGTCTACAATCCTTATTCTAAAGTTTATCAAAATGAATTAGATTATTTTGATTCTAGAAAATATTTAAACTTTAAGACTTAAGCTAAAGGGGTCTTAAGAAGAAATTGAAATTCAAGGAATCTTGCTTAATTAGTTTCTGATAACTATGGATCAAATTTAATGCAAATCTGATATATTTGATTTTTCAAATTGGAGGTTGGGTCCATATTATGCCTCTCAATATACTTTAAAATATTCCAAAGAAACTGAAATTTGGGAAATATTTTTTATTGAATTCTAATAGTTATTGTTAAAATAATTGGAGAAAACTGAATTTTTACAAATGACTTTTGCCTATTTTAACTCCTTTGGAATAAAATAAAATATGGCTTACATTTGGACCATTTACGCCTGGCAGCTGTGTTTAATAATTCATAATCATCGGTTAGTTAGTTTAGGAGTGAATACTGTACATACAAATATAAAAACATATAAACATATCTTACTTTATGTAAAGATATATTTGCATATACATTATAATGAACGACGGATAAAGCATCCACTCTATATGTTTTCTTAATCGGAATAAGTATTTTCAGAAAGAAACTGGCGCGAAATAAAATATATTGTTTCCAATAACATCGTTGAAAGAAAGTAACGAAAAATAGGTTAGTTCGAATCAAGTATCGATATTTCAGATTGACTGCTATTGTAACTTTGGAAAATCCACAATAACTTTATCTGTTTTTTTATTTCACCTTAAAATATATTTTTAAATCTAATCTGCTATATTGCTAGATGTAGACTTAAAAAATAAACCATCATATTAAAACTTGTGCGCATGCGTAAATGAATACAGGAAACATGGCTGCAGTCATTAATAATGGAAATGACTTACGCTCGGAGCCAATGGACTTTCGGTGCGTCTGCAGGTGCCTTTTCTTTTATGAATTGAGCCGAATTTCTTATTCATTTGACGAGCCACTCACTGCTCTAACTGTTCACAGCTTGCAGGTGTTGGCTGAAAAAGGGAACAATGTAGACTACAATGGCATTTTTGTTTGGCAAAAGAGTGGAATATATTTAATAAGGAAGAGAAAATTGTAGAGATAACAGACAATAATGGTAGAATATAGTAATGAAGGAGATTCGAAATGGAAAAAAAAAGATAAAATGGGACGAACGGATATAACGAAGATAGAAAAATGGTATAAAATAAAGAGAGAGAGGGTAGGATTAGTGTTAGGGTTAGGGTTAGGGTTTGAGGTAAGGTTTGGAATTGGGAAACTGAAAAGGAAGAATAAAAACGCCGAGCGAAATGAAAAAAAAAGAAAAGAAACTGAGGAAGGGATGAAATTTGTAGTCTTAAAAAAAATCATAAAAAGAATCAAATTCTAAATTGGATTTCAAAATGAATGAAATGAAGAATATATCAAAGTAGAAAGAAAGAAGAAAATGATGAATAGAGATAAATTAAAAGGAAAAGAATAAATATAAATTACTTGAAAGAAAGAAAGAAAGAAAGGATGCAAAGCAAGCCAAGAAAAGAAAGTTGATAAAAGGAAAGTAGATATATGAAAAAATATGTATTTATTAAAGGATGTCAAATATCCATAAATATATAAATATATAAATATATAAATATACACCGTTGTGGTTTGTTTTCTGGGTACTTACAAAATTCTGTTCTGATTAGATTCGATGTTTTGAAAAAAAAATGATGTTGCATTATATGACTTTAAAATATAGATGGCCTTGAAACAGCCGTAGAAAACTTGAATATACTTGTGTATGCTCTTTATTTGGAACATGATTTGAAAATAATTTTAAATCGTCCAATATAGGTGTGTGTGTGTGGGGGGGTGCGTGTGTGTGTGTGTGTGTGCATGTGTGTGTGTGCATGTGTGTGTGTGCGTGTGTGTGTGTGTGTGTGTGTGTGTGTGTGTGTGTGTGTGTGTGTGTGTGTGTGTGTGTGTGTGTGTGTGTGTGTGTGTGTGTGAAAAATAGATAGATGATGAACAACATGCGGCTTATATGCATAAAAATAGAGATGAAGAAAGGGGGAGAGAGATGAAAAATAGATAGACAGGTAATTAAGAAAGGGGATAGATAGATAGATAGATAGATAGATAGATAGATAGATAGATAGATAGATAGATAGATAGATAGATAGATAGATAGATAGATAGATAGATAGATAAAAAGAGATAGATAGATAGATATATAGATAGAGAATTAGAACGATAGTTTGGACGGATAGATGGATAAGTAGATAGATAGATAGATAGATAGATAGATAGATAGATAGATAGATAGATAGATAGATAGATAGATAGATAGATAGATAGATAGATAGATAAAAAGAGATAGATAGATAGATAGATAGATAGATAGATAGATAGATAGATAGATAAAAAGAGATAGATAGATAAATCTATAAAAAGAGATAGATATAGAGATAGATGTATTAAAATAATTCCACAAATAAGTACAGAGATAAGAATGTGTAAGTTGAGATTAAATAGAAAAGAATGAATAAAAAATACACAGAGCGTTATATACATAGATCAGAACAAAATTGTTTTCTATGGATGAATGGTTAGATAGATAGATAGATAGATAGATAGATAGATAGATAGATAGATAGATAGATAGATAGATAGATAGATAGATAGATGGATGGATAGATAAGTACGCTGTCTGAGATAGATAGATAGATAGATAGATAGATAGATAGATAGATAGATAGATAGATAGATAGATAGATAGATAGATAGATAGATAGGTTAAATGAATTCGACAAATATATATAGAGATTAAAAATAAAATAAAATATATATAAGCCTCAGAAAATAGATAGATAGATAGATAGATAGATAGATAGATAAGAAAAATACTAATATCGAAAAATAATGAACAGAAAGATTATCAACAGAATATATAGATAGATATATAAATAGACAGAAATGTACGTAGAAATGTAGTAAAAGAATGCCACAGAAATAGATATAGATAAATAATGCACAAGTTGAGATAAATTGGAAAAGAAAAATGTATATGAATAAATACAGACAAATAGATAAATAGATCAGAACAAAATTGGTTTCTATTGATAGATTGATAGACAGAAAGACATATATGTATTGAAAATTCAATAATACGCCTTTTTTGTAATTATATTAACAGTTTGACATTTTGAATTCTAAATTCCTTATCCTTCTCGATGACTCTGGTGCTGGTGTCGCTATCATTCTAATTTTACCATCACATCAAATCAAAAACCTGAAAAGTGCAAAATAAATTATTACAGCTTCTAAATTTTACAATTTAGTCCGACCGATTATGCGTCTACAGCCACTTCAAAATGGCAGCCAGTGGACTGAAACCTGTCATTGTCCGCGCCACTTCCGGCTTCTCTCCACTTCCACATAAACCACTTCCGTCATCCATTTTGTCTTTCGATATTTCGCCCTATTTCCTTATTACTTTCGTTCGCTGCCATCCAATTAACAAAAGACATTATCTCGCATGTAAATATGGTTCTGTGGTGATTTGCTTATCGAGTTTTAGTTATAAAATAAAACTATTCTTATATTCCAACAATAAGCCGGTGCAGCTAGACGCCATCTTGTTTTGTTGGTTTTTTTTTAAATAAGTAGTCAAGAATAGAAAACAAAAAAAATGAATATATACTAATAAGACAAAAAGGGGAGACGCCAATGTTTTGCTATTAAGACGTTTTCTTGGGGAATAGAATTCATATTTTTGTAATCTTTTATTCGTCTATTTTTTAAATTGTTGATTTCTTTTATTTAGTTCCTCTTCGCTTAAGGCACGTAATACAATTTTCTTGTAGTTTTTTTTTTTGCTGTTTATTCACGAATACATATACATACATACAGACGCACATATATAAATATATATATAATTATACTAGAAAAATACCCATCCCAGGACGGTTAAAATAAATTCGCCAAACAGAACAGTTTTTAATGACTGTCATGTTCACTTTCGAATATCAAAATCAATATATAATTCTATTAAACCTTGTGTCTCACGTGTGTATATATAAATATGATGACAAAAAATGGACGTATCTTACTCTTATATTTGTAGAGGGTTGCATCTGGAGTCAGGTGCATTCTGAAGTGTAGAATGATCCAGCCATTTTTTTTTCAGCAACCTTAGCAACAGTTTGCAAAAGTTTTCCAGTTTGGATCTGAAGTGAAAGTCAGTCCTAGGATCTTGTCAAAACAAACGTTCCCTTCTTCTGGACTCGTTTCCTTGGCAAGGCTACCCTACAATTTCACTGATAACTGATGGGAAGAGAGACAGATTCATATCTTTCCTAAAGGTATTAATGAAAGTGAGTAAATGTTCTTGATAGAACTGGAATACGCCATACACTATCGGTTCTATTTTCGTAAATACGTGTATCTGTATGCGTTCCTGTTTGCTCGCATTACGCGTGCACCTCACCTCTCTTCCCGCCATAATTCCTTGAATCACCAGGAACGTTTGGCGCCCTTTCAAAGGAGCAACCTCTTTGTAATCAGAGTTGGCTTGCACACAAACCGATCGCGTGCCATGGTTAATATGTACGCCGTACCTGTCGACACATTGTCTGCACTTTTGTATGTGTGTGTCCTTAATTACTAGACTTGCGTTAGACATAATGTCGGTTTTTAATGTGGAGAAAATCCTGCTCCCCCAAAGAAAGTACGCTCCAGATTGAGACAAACATTTAAATTGCCTCAGTCTAGAAAGATAAATCCTTTACTGACCGAGGACATGAAAAATGAAGTCTCGTATCAAAAAAGATACACTTTGATCCTAACCAAAAGGCTATGTGTGTCGCTAATCTGTCTGTATGTTTGTATTTGTGTATGTTTGTGTTCGTGTGTGGTTGTCATTGTGGGTGTTATATGATTTTGGCTGCGTTTGTGTATCTTTGTGTGTTTATGTGTGGGCATATGTGCCTGATGTGTTTATGTATTTATGCCTGTAATCCTCTATATTTTTATATGTGTATATGTACTGAACTTGTGTGTGTTTATATATGTGTTTTCTGTGTGCAGGTGTTAGTGTGAGTATGTGTTTCTTTTATTTGTCTGTTTTTGTAGGTGAATGTCAATGTGTATGTGTTCGAACGTGGTATGCGCATGTGTGTGCGCACTCACGTGTGTATATATAAATATGATGACAAAAAAATGGAAATAATATTCAAACGAAACGGAAAGTGAGAAAAGGAAAACAAAAATATTATTTATGCATTCATCAACGTTTCGTCTTTATTTCAAGACTTCCTCTGGATGATTGACGTGTGTTATTTTCTTCAAATCAATCATCCAGAGGAAGTCTTTTAATAAAGACGAAACGTTGATGAATACATAAAAAATAATTTTGGTTTTCCTTTTTTTTATTTTCCATATATAAATATATATCGTAATTTTTATAAATGTTCCGAATTTGTTCAAAAGTGTGTGTGTGTGTGTGTGTGTGTGTGTGTGTGTGTGTGTGTGTGTGTGTGTGTGTGTGTGTGTGTGTGTGTGCGTGTGTGTGTGTGCGCGTGTGTGTGTGGGGTGTGTGTGTGGGGGGTGTAATGAGACCTGTATGATATCAACTTGTTCTATGCTTGTGAGACATGGACCACTTATAGAGCTCATATTCGCCTGCTAGAGCGTTTCCAGTAGAATTGACTTAGGCACTTGCTTAACATCCGTTGGGATAGCTTTAGCCCTGACACCGACGTGTTGGAACGAGCTGCTATTCCAAGCATCGAGTCTCGTATAAGTAAACTCAGACTTCGTTGGGCTGGTGATCTCATTCGTCTTACTGATGACAGACTACCCAAGCAGGTGATTTATGGGGAACTAACTGGGAATAATCGCCCACATCGCAAGCCCTGTAAGCAATTCAAAGATTTTCTGAAAGACGATGTGAAGTGCTTTAGAATTGAAGTTGGAGGGTGGGAAGGGGGTGGCTGTATATAAGTCAAGGTAGAGCAAAGCAATTTTTGAAGGCAGCAAGCTTTTTGAAACAAATAGGATGGAACACCAACAGCAGAAGAGAGCAGCGAAAAAGAGACGAGAAGTGACACCTCCAGCACATGGAGGAAATATAGACCACCTAAGATGCCAAGCTTGCAATTTGGTAACTATGTCACGTGCAGGTTTCGTAAAATAAAGCACGGCCAAGAGGTGGTTTAATTTATGGCATCGCCTCAGATCATCACAACACCTGCCACTTCTGTGGTATGGTCTGTAAGCGTCTGGCAGGCCTGAATAGCCATATCCGCGCCTCTCACTGGAAACTAATATCACATCGATCCACCAAAAGTGGTCATATTCAGAATCGAATAGACAGCCGCAATATATATATATATATATATATATATATATATATATATATATATATATATATATATATATAGTACAGAAAAATTAGTACAACATTAGTACCGTCGGTTTCAAGCTCAGAAAGACTTAATCATCCGATTTTCTTCAGCTTATGTTGTCACCTGTTTCAGAAATGTGAAGTCACGTATCACTCTCGTTTGGATGCGTTATTTGCTTAGAGTGTTATGTATATATTTTTTTTAAATTAGTGTTAGGGAGGTTTAATAAGATTTGAAAGGAGGGGGTGAAATGTAACAGTTGAGATTTAAAAATGAAAAAGATTTATAAATATAAAAAAATAAAAGGTATTTCTATACAAATCCCGTGAGTCAATGTTTATGAGGAGCGTATATTTGGCCGTTACTGTTTTAAGGGTTAATTATGCGTCTTCTAGAGAATGTTAAGGAGAGAAAATAGGTTTAAAGATTATACTTATGAAAAAATAAAGAGGTTAAAATCACATTAAATTCTAAATTCAAGGTATGGATTAAAGGACTTTAAATCAATCTAAAAGGAATTTAAATAAAGATTTAACCCGGGTCCGGTCCTGGCAGCTTGTCAATCGGTCTAATGGCAGTAACTCTGCAGGGTTCTTGAATTATTTTGTATTCGGGATTTAGCATTATTAACTAAAGTATAGTGAAGGTTTGTGGAAGTAATAATATTGGTATACTGATTAAATCTGGTTTAGAAATAAAAGCAAGGACTAGGTCGGCAAGAGTGAATCTGCTTAGGAAATATAGGGGGTTAACATTAACTCGGATATAGTGGAGACTTATGGGAGTGATAATAATGCGAAGTGCAGGTGTTACCCTTTTAATAATTGAAAAGATTATTATTGGAAAAGTTATTATTTCATATTTACGTGGTGTAAATTATTGGTCTTAAGTAGTGGTGTAGTCTTTAACCCCTTTTTTCTCCTTAATATTTTCTAGAAAACACATAATTAACCTTCAAAGCAGTAACATACAAAAATACGTTCCTTTAAACATTGACTCACGGAATTTGTATAAAAATAATTTTTATTTTTTATATTTTTAAATCTTTTTCATTTTTAAATCTTAACTGTTACATTTCACCCGTATTTTTTTCAAACCTTATGAAACCTCCCTAACACTAATTTTTAACAAATATGAATAACACTCTAAGCAAATAACGCATCCAAACAAGAGTGACATGTGACTTCACATTTCTGAAACAGGTGACAATATAAGCTGAAGAAAGCCGGATGTTTAATTCTTTCTGAGCTTCAAACCGACGGTACTAATGTTGTACTAATTTTTCTGTGCCAAAAATTTTTTTAAATATTACGCTCTTAATTGTAATTCTCAATTAATCGAGCACTCTGCTAGGATTTTTCCTACTATATTACAAAAGAAGTATATATATATATATATATATATATATATATATATATATATTTAAAAAGTTCATACCTTTTTTTAAGCATCCAAATGAAATTTAATAACAAGGAGTGAGGTAAAATAAAATACCTTTTAAAGCATGTTAAAGATGTGATATTAATTTTATTTAAAAAAGAAAAATCGAAACCGATTTTTTTTTGTAAACTTTCACTTTTAGTTTATAGTAATACAGATAATTTCGCCAAGTATAATTGGCCTCTTCAGTGTATTGTAGATCCTATCTTATTTGACTGTCGGCCTCTTATGGTGCAACCGGCGTTTGAGATGGGTTTTTTCCTTTTTCGGTACGAGATCACGCATGCACGCGAGTTATGTATAGATTTTAAAAGTTCATACCTTTTTTTTAATCATCAAAATGAAATTTAATAACAAGGAGTGAGGTAAAATAAAATACATTTTAAAGCATGTTAAAGATGCGATATTAATTTTTTTTTAAAGAAAAATCGAAACCGATTTTTTGGATTTTTTTTATAAACTTTCATTTTTAGTTTATAGTAATACAGATAATTTCGCCAAGTATAATTGGCCTCTTCAGTGTGTTGTAGATCCGATCTTATTGGATATGTTTATAGGTTCGCATAAAGATTTATATAGTAGCGCAATAGTGTATAAATCGACTAGAACTCTTTATTAAACATAATATAATCCTATTTCATTCAAAAAAATATTATTTACAACGAATTATTTATGCTTATTTCGTCAATATAAACATTTATGGTATACAAAATTTACCAACATTTCACAAAGAGGCTTCATCAGTGTATAACACACCACAGACGTAAAATACAAGATGCTGTGGAGTGTTATATACTGATGAAGCCTCTTTGTGAATGTTTAGAAACCTTTGTATACTACAAATTTGTATATTTATGAAATGGACAGAAACAATTGTTTGTATATAAAATGTTATTTTCGAATGAACTAGGACCATACCATGTCATATATATATATATATATATATATATATATATATATATATATATATATATATATATATATATATATATATATAGGTACTCATGAAGATTAGGACCCAAGCTAACCCAAACCCTAACTCAAACCGATGCCAAGTCGATTTTGTCGATTTTAGCTTGGGTATTAATCTGCATAAGATATATATATATATATATATATATATATATATATATATATAAATTATACATTTTGTACGTATGAAATTAATAAAAATATATATATTAACGAAAAATACGTCCCATAAAATTAAAGGCGACTAGTAATGTAATTTTCTGCATCTTAATCACTTAGGAAGTGAAAGAATCGAAATAGTAGTAAGCAAACACAGCGATCGCTGCAATCACCTATAAACTCTCTCTCTCTCTCTCTCTCTCTCTCTCTCTCGCTCTCTCTCTCTCTATCTATCTATCTATATAGATATATATATATATATTGTGTGTGTGTGTGTTTGTGTGTGTGTGTGAGGGAGAGAGAGGTGTGTGAGGGAGAGAGAGGCTGTTGTGTGCGTGCACGCGTTTCGGTGGATGTATTGTGTATATGCCCATGTGTGCACGTGCGTGTGACGTATATGCTCAAATCCCTGGCCACAGCCGGTGCAGTGCACTTTATCTCATTTCAGATTTCGTCACCGGATTAATTCTCAATCAGAAACCTGAAACGTCTTCAGGATTTGAGAAATATGGAACGTGACAAAATTTACAACGACGGATTAAAATAGAAGTCAATACGTACGAATATCGATCATAAAATTCGGAAACAACACTGAATAATTTCATTGGTTTTTTTTGTAATATTTTGGGTCTTTCTTTATTTAGACTCTTCGAACTACTGTTCTCATCCTGGATGTTATTTTCACAACGTTTCAGCCGTTTTAACCTCCGACCATCTTCAGATGCGTCTTGTTGAAATCGGAATTCTTTATGTCGTATCCGGGAATCTGTACGGAATTTTGAACGGAAACCTTTTAACACATGAAGCACGCTTGCACTTGTTCCGTCAACCATGACCGGGTAGAAGTCTTAAGAAATTCGCAATTATATTCTTAGTATTGCCCGTACTGAGGATTGAACCTTCAACCTCCAGAAGACTTCCATGGCTGACGGAACGAGAGCAAGCTTGCCCCGGGTCTGTTCAAAATTCCTTACAGATTCCAGACTTCGACATCAAGATTCGCGAGTTCAATACGACGCACCTAAAGTCGGAGATTACATTGGTCGAAACGTTGTGAAAATAACATCCAAGATGAGGACAATTGTCCCAATTATCCACCTGAATAAAGTGTTATTTTCATAAATTCTTCACCAGCGATGTCATTCTACACAGAATTTCGATGCAAGCCCTCACGCACCTTAATTATATAGAACGCCACACTTTGTCGAACGCCTTCGAAATGTAGAGCGCTCCTGAATCATCCATAAACCGACATATCCACCCAGTTACAAAAGTTAAAAGATCAGCAGCTGAATGAAAACCACGAAAACCATACTGAACATCACTAAAGAGGTCAACACTTTCCAGAAAATGAACAAGCTTGCTGTTGAACAACCTTATAAAAAATTTGCTAATAACAGAACAGAGACTAACAGGGCGATACTTAGTTGGGTTCGACCGATCACCAGCATTTTTAAAGATAGGGACAACAGAGGACTCTTTCCAACAAGAAGTGAAACAGGACTGCGACAGAGATTGAATAATTTCTAGAGGATAGAAGAAAGTTCAGGAACAATGTCTTAGACTGGCCAAGATCAGAAAGAACGCTAACAACCATCTTCGAAGTGATAATGACAGAGTGATCTTCAAAGGAAAATCAGGAAGAACAACATCAGAGTCAGCAAAAAGACGAGCAAAGAAGTTAACCTTATCTTTAGAAAGAGAGGGTGAAAGAAAGAGAGAGAGGGGAGGCCTAGCGGTAAGAAGCCAGGGTTTAGAATACTTGGAACC
>OY744519.1:192349598-192424598 GCA_963556195.1 Sepiola atlantica | reverse complement strand
TAGTGAGTAAATAATAATGAACTTGGCAGAGAACTGAACGGAATATGGAACATGCAGAAAGTCAATATAATGCCAATAATCGTATGAGCACTAGGAACAGTCCCGAAAAAACTAGAAACAATACTAGGAAAAATTAGAATCAAAGGGAAGACTAAGATTATTCAACGAAAGGCAATGAAAAAAATAGCTGTAATCTGAAGAAAAATTCTCAAATGCGAAAGTCAACCCACATAAACTACGAACACTAACCAGCCACATTACAACAAAAATAAAACAAAAACATGGAATGAACATTACGCCCTCCCCTAACCAGAAAAATGGCATCAGCTTTGGCTGATACCACAAAAAATAGTCGTGAAGGGTCAAGGAAGATGGAAAGACGGAGGAGGGAAAGTACTCACGAGACCGCCACTGAAAGAGTACGGAGAGACTGGAACATTGAGGTGTATTGCTACCTAAATTTCAGGGAAGGCCAATGGTCGTTGCTAATGAAAAATCAATAGTAAGCGGCTGTTGCGATAACGAAAAGTCATTTGAAATGATTATCGGAGACATGGAGAGTACTGGAAATCTGGGAGAATGTGTTGTCACTCAGACTCCAGGGAAGACCACCGATTATTATCACTGAGAAATTACTGATTATAGTGAGAACTCCTAGTGAGTACATAATAATAATAATAATAATAATAATAATAATAATAATAATAAGAAGAAGAAGAAGAAGAAGAAGAAGAAGAAGAAGAAGAAGAAGAAGAAGAAAGAAAAAATATTTATATAAAATAAAAAAGTATAATAATAAATATATTCACAATGGTGATATAAAATGAACACACATATTACTAAATATTTAAATATAATGTTAACATATAATAAACACACATATTACTAAATATTTTTAAATGGTAGAATTATGGTTGTATACAAACTAAAAAATGCAGGATAGTTAGCAACTCTTATTAACTCATATAGGTGTGGACACGAAACAAACACACAGAATCCATAAGTTTATAAACATAAATCTATACGTATGAGGTATAATACACACATATCACTCAATATATTAAAATCCTTTCAGACAATCAATATAATACTATAAGCACATTCGTGTAAAGGCACCCGAACCCCATACACAGGTTTAAAACGCTATATACCAAACAGTAAATGCACCCATACTCATAGTAGGACATCAACATGCACATATATGGGAGTAACAAATCTAGATACATAATTACACAATTTAATGGCGTGCTTTCGATAAAATGAACATAAAATAAGCCACAAGTGTGGGTAAAACCATACAGGTAGGAATATAAGAACGCTGCAAGCACCATAGTAATCCAGCATAACAACAGATAATGAACCTTACAATTCAGTTTTCAAACAAAACAAAATCAATCATTTCAATGATTTAGCATAAAACATATATAAATACCCTAGTCACTAAATCTAATTATCTCAAGTTTCTCATTTAGGCAAAGATAACAAGGTGTGTTTAGTGGTCTACAGGTACTAGTTTTTCTTATAATATTCTACCTTGCTATTGGTGTTTTACTATTGTGGTTAGGTGCCAGAAATGTTGGGTTAGTGAAGTTTTGCTTCTATAATCAATATTATTAAATGTACAATCTTTCTTTGAAGGTATTTCCAGCAATGCCTATATAAAGTTTGTTTTTATTTGAATATTCTCTAGTTGTAATAGTAGCTAGGTAGTCTATAGAGGATGATAAACACTTTTGTTGTAGTGGGCAATCTATTTTATTGTTACAGTTACAAGTAGTTTTGCCATAACTGTATTATTTGAATTAGGGTTGGTAATAATGTTATTGTTCTTTATTGCATTACTTCTTAATATTTAGTTTTTGTGTTATTGCTGCAACTGTAACTTAATTTGAGGGTACTTTTCTAAAAGAAATTATGTAAAATGCTATTTTATGGGATATAAAGGTTGATTAAGTTTAAGAATGTTGTTTTAGTTTAGTCTCGACCATTTTATTTTATGGCGGTGTAAACCAGACAATTCTCTGATATTTTATGTCTTTAGATCTATTGCTGGGTGATACCGGTTTAACACATTTAATTTGTATTTATTTATATCCGCTGTCTGCAGTGCTTTGCCATAAAGAACTTTATGATCGTTAAAGATTTCCTCGTTTGAAGAGTTGTTAGATATTTTTTCTATCGATTTAGGTATATGTTTGATGCCTGTTTTTGGGTTGTTTGTGAGTGGGTAGGCGTTAATTAGATTTGCGTTATCCTTTGTATCATCCCTTATCTAAGTTAAAAGTTACATCTAAAAAATTAACTTGTTTAGTGTTGGACGTCACTTCTACTTTGAGTCCCAATATTTTCATTTCTTTAAATATTATCTTCTTAGTTCTTTCACATTTAAGTTAGTTCGCGTTTTTACAATTATTTGGCCATCATCTCCGTATAAGCTTTGTCGTTTCTACATCAATGTCTTTAGTAAGATTATATATTATGTAAAGACCAACCAAGTGTGTTCCTTAGCTGAATGTAAGGATCCTATTGAGACATCGAATGATTCGGTTTGATTACTTTTAGTTCATTGTTATTTCTTGTTAATTAGGAAGTTCTGCTATTTCTAATAATATTTATTTTATCCTGTAAAATTTCGAATCCCATGGTTCTTAAAATTTTATTTCAATATTGATGGACTTTAGTTTACAATATCAAATTAGATCAAAGAACATTTTCTTTGTTTACGATTTCAGAGAACAATTTAATAGTTTACATAGTTTTAATTGTTTTAGTTCGCAAGTGCTTTTTATTTGCAAGTTTATCTTCTCTGTGATTTTATTTTACGAATTTTACCTATTTCTTGTCTAGTGGGGTTAATTACTTTAGTTTTTGGCTAAGATCAAAGTGTAGTATCTGTTCCGATGGATACTTCACCTCATAGACTGGTATTGTCTTGGCCTTCGGAGCTTGATTTACGCCGGTCTATGGGTCTGTACGGCGCAGTTCTAGGAGGTTCACCCTCCCAGGCTTCGCCTCCCCTCTTTGGGGAGGAGTAAGTTTATTGCTTACTGCTTGAGACGCCCTACCGGAGAATGCCGACGGGGCTGCCCAGGCAATTTTTAAACCCCACTTTCCTGACCCGACCTTGGGTCACATCTTACTTGTGGGAGTAAGATAAAAACTGGCCTTGTGCCTAACTCCTGGAGAGGAGTAAATCAATACTTTAGTTTAAGGTATAGTTTTGAAGTCAATTTTATGATCCTTCAGTAAGGTCTATGCTTCATTTTCTTTTAGATGTCCTACTATATCACTTATCTTTAGTTTGCCTGTTGTAGTTTTATCATTCGAATTTATTAATTCAACTAATTTAGAGTTTGATTTTATAATGTTTGTGATGTTTTGATCGAGTAGTGTGTGGCATTCTTGTTTAGAAAAATTAATTAAATATCTCTCTCTATATATATATAAGTATATAAAGTTAGGAAATATACAAAAGTATATATAAAAAAGATATAATTCAAAGTCTAACATACAATTTTTTAACATAGTTCACCCCAAACAAGGCAGGCCGCCACTGTATACGTAAAGGGCTACCGAGAAAAAAGAAAAGAGAGAAGGTTGGGGGTCAGCCTAAATTGGGATCTGCGCAGCGAGATGTTTGTTTACATTAGTTTTAAATTTCTGAATGTCAGTACTGTCGTGGAAACAGGGGGCAGGAGGGAGTTCCAGAGGCCAGCAGCACGAGGAAAGAAGCTATTTGAATATAAAGCTCTCCGGCATCTGGGGACCTCGACAGTGAATAGATGGGATTTAGTTGATTGTCGAGTTGGTCTAATGAATTTACGTCGAGGGGGCATCGGAGCATAATCAAATTGTTTATTTTATGTTTATATGTTCAATTGAAAGAGTTTTAATCCTTTCCATCCGGACATTTCAAAAACAATATATTTCTTGTCAGAGGAAAAACATATTATGAAATACTAAAGATCATATAGTAAGAAGATGTTTCAAAATATTATTTTAAATATGATTTGAAAAACTATTCAAAAAAGCTTTCAGGAGTTTTAAAAATTTAAGGTTTTTTAGATAGGCGTGCACTAACGTTTTCATTGATATTTATAGATTTTAATAATAGTGTGTACACATTCCACTTTAAAAAATATTCGAGTTGTAAGGTAAAATAAAGTCATATTAGTATATTCACTATGAAAAAAATATATAGTTAGAAAAAGAAATTCAGGATTTCAACATGCGCCGGCCTCTCTTCAATTATTTTGGATAGAAAAAAGTAAAAATGCGGCAGATAACTAAACGGTAGGCAGGAATTTACCAAACGGAAGTTACACTCACAAAGCGAAACAATAACACAGATTAAAAACCGAAACGGGATTTGGGAAACGATTTGGGAAACGAAATTATGCTAAGGGGAGGCAATCCGAGAGGAACGAAATGAGTGGTCAAGGAGAAGACTATAGAATCCTGCCTATACGATAGATATTTTATTTTACTTTCTTCCTATTTTAATAGCTAGAATTATCTAAGTTCATTTTCCTGATTCAGTTAGATACCAATATCCTTCAGTATATTGAAATATTTTTTAGGAAAAAGTTTTTTTTAATAGAAATGTTTTTGAGAATTAGAAATATTTTTTAATTAGAGAAATCTGTAGAGCTGCTTCCACAATTGCTTTGATTTTTCTTCCTAGTAATTGTGTATATCATATATATACATATATATATATATATATATATATATATATATATATATATGTATATATATATAGTATTTCGAGATGACAAAACATGTATCTTTGTTTTAAAAGAGAAATACATATTTAGTTGTGTCACTATTGTAAAGCAATTACGAGTAAAGCACTTAAAAATAAGTAGAAATATCTACTTATGTAATGTGCGCATATATATATATATATATATATATATATATATATATATATATATATATATATATGATAATTTTATTTACACAGACATTGGGATGTCGATGTTATCGATCAACAATTACTATAAACCGAGATCTCATCAGGCAGAGTTAGAATCAGATCTTAACCTCAGATCATATTTGGAGAGACCCTTTTTATTAACCGGTTAAAATTCTCTGGATTACCACCCTGTGGATATTTTTTACCTGGATTATTACCATATATATATATATATATATATATATATATATATATATATATATATATATATATATATATATATATAGTATTAGTAGTATGAAAATATATCTAAACTTTACTCACGTATGGAGCACTGTTGAGGTATATGCTAAATCTACATACAAAACGCATTATATCACCTTATATATAACAATTAATTATATATATATATACTAGTTTCCACCTTCCGTTAAAAATTACGTTTAGTGCTGCTTATGTGTGTATACATAGATAGATAATGCGTGAACTTGTGAGCACATATATATATGTGAAAAAAAGAAAACCAAAAATATTATTCATTTATTCATCAACGTTTCGTCTTTATTTCAAGACTTCCTCAAGAAGATTAGTATGAAGAAATATATGTGTGTGGGGGGGGGAAGACAAAGGGAAAATAAATAAAATACAGAAATAAAATCAATGCAATGTATTTCGCCACTACATTACTGACTCCGAACACTGTTAAAGTAGCTATTCGTTATCCCTGCACTTTATCCATGATTTTTTTAAATTTATTTTCCTTTTTATTTCGCCTTCATTTCCCCACTTTAACTTCTTTGCATAAATTTGTTCTTCTTTTTTCAAATAGTTAGACACATGCCAGAAACAATCGTTGTGCATTCTGCTTTTTACTTTTTTCTTATGTTTTGCCGTTATTCAATAAATTTTAAAATCTTCACTTTTTCTGAAGAGGTTCGTTGATCCGAACGAAACCGATAAAATCTCTCGCTTTTAGACAATTTTTTTCTGTATTTGATTTGTTTTCGTTTTCTGTTTTTCACACTTCCTGTCTTCACGGCATTTCATTTTATGATAGAGCGTGCATTTTATCCTCATATGTATATATATATATATATATATATATATATATATATATATATATATATATATATATACACACATATATATATATATACATATACATATATATATACATATATATACATATACATATACATATATATATACATATATATACATACATATATAGATATACATACATATATATACATATATATATACATACATATATACACATATACCTATATATATATACATACATATACATATATATATACATATACCTATATATATATACATATATATACATACATATATATACATACATATATATACATATATATACATACATATGTATACATACATATATATATATATACTTATATATATATATATACATATATATATATCCAGAGTTTAAGTACGCGATGCAGTGAGATGAAGATTACTCAAACGAAGTCGCGTCACTTTCTGACAATACAGAAGTGTGACAGAGTGCATCAACGGCGACGTTCAAGTGACCTCGATCTCATAGTCAAAGCTGGTTGAGAGACTCTCTTTGGAATTCTAAGTGGACAGACTTCCTTTTCTAATATATTTATAATAGATAGATGTTCACCGTTTATATGTGTCTATAGAAACTGAGCTTATATATGTGTGGGTGTGGGTGTGTATAATGTGTGTATAATGTGTGTATAATGTTCGTACAGATGTATATTGATAGATAGATACTTTGCTTGCGAGAAAGAGAAGAGGAGATTTTGGTCGGTAGAAATATAGATCATAGATTGATACATACATACATACACACATACATACATACACACATATTTATATGAAATAGCTTCAGGCTGAAATATTTTCTTTGCAAACTTATTGAATGGGTTATTTTTTATTTCACTGTCAACAATTTTATAAAAGAATTCGCGTTTCGTAAGTTTTTTAGAATTGCTTTACAATTTGTCTCGTTCAAAACTAAATTCATATTGAATAATATGCCAAGGACATATATAGAAGCTTGAATATATGTTCAGTCTCTCAAGGAATATATATATATATATATATATATATATATATATATATATATATATATATATATATATATATATCAGTGGCGATTTATAAAAATAGGTTCTAGCCCTCCGACCGACATGAATTAACATCCCTACACTGAAGATTGCGTAAGCATGAAACATCGACGTTTGTAGGTAAAAATAATTAATATTATATATATATATATATATATATATATATATATATATATATATATATATATATTTGAACATTGTTTTCAGTAGGCTGTTATATGTGGAAACTCTATAATATTAGAAAGTAAAATAAAAAATATATTTTTGAATAGCTATTCATAAATTAGTATGTGTGTGAGTATGTGTATGTATGTGTGTGTGTGTGGGGGTGTGTGTGTCTATAACGTTGATTTTAGAAAGAAAAAAATAACAAGAGTGCTGAATTACCGGAGCAAAAATCCAACATATTTATGTATTAAAATAGACACAAACTGGAGATCATGAAAATACGAATCGATTCGTGGTGAAAAAGAATCTCTCAGCACTCGTCAGTGTTCGGCCAGAGTTTAAAAAGAAAACCTGTGCCTCATGGCTGATGGCTGAACACGGACAGGTGTTAGAATATTCTCTTTCAGCACGAAATCGTTGGTATGTTCATGATATCCAGTCTGTAGCTATTTTAATATATATATATATATATATATATATATATATATATATATATATATATATATATAGAGAGAGAGAGAGAGAGAGAGAGAGAGAGAGAGAGAGAGAGAGAGAGATAGAAGAAAAAAGATTGATAAATATGCGACGATTGTCCAAATTTATTTCAAATTTCAATTGTTCAATGCAAGGTTGTCAGTAATAAACTAGTGTTTATTTTCCTTTCCTTAAGCCAAGGCTTTTCAAAGATCGAAATCTTATCATCAGAGGAGAAATACAGATGGATAAGTTGGCTTTCGAAAAAACCAAAGTTCAAATATTTGAAAAATATGAGAATTATTTTTAAAAATTATTAAAATAATTTTTGTCAAAAAACGTACTGAATGAAAAGAAAATTTCGTGAAAAAGAAATACAATTGTCCGGGTGGTAAGTTTCCGTTGAAAAGGTTCGGTGAAATTGTAGAAAGTGAATAAAAACACTTTGCATGGGAGCAGGTTGGAAAAGGTGCTCAAAAGTAGATAAGTCCAGATGTACTTAAAAGAGGCTTTGAAGAGGAAAACAGGCCATATAAAGTGGAGAACTAAAAGCGATCTTTTAGGAAAGGTAAAACCTATTGTGAAAAGTATACAGCTCAATATACTGGATAGAGCAGATAGATAGATAAGTAGAAAAATGAAAATGAATTAGAAAAGCAACGGAGGCAGCTCTTTTGTCAATTCAGTTGTTCAATGCAAAGTATATTCCGCAAAAAAAAAGCAATTTATTCAATTAATTTTTTCCTTAAGCCAGGCTTTTCAAAGATCAAAATCTTATCATCAGAGGAAATTGTTGGGATAGATAAGTTGGCAAAGGCCAAGATTTAAAATTGAACAACTGAATTGAAAAAAGATCTGCTTCCGTCACTTTTCTAATTCCTTTTCATCCTTCTACATATATATATATATATATATATATATATATATATATATATATATATATATATATATATAATGTGTGTGTTTATTAGATAATTCCAAATATATATACTTATATATATAATTACCGAGCTACCCGGTGTTGCCCAGGTTAGAGTGTGGGATAGCATCATATGCAACATCATGATAAGGAGAGTTAACTTTAACAGTAACCTTATTGCTGTCAACTAGATATCTAACCCACTGAGCTATTCAGATATATGTAAATACTCTTAATCTAACGCTAATAAATAGATTAATTTCATTGTGTAACATGTTTGAAAATTGTCATTAGCTTCTTTAAGGGGCAGCCAGAAACGCAAAAATGATTCAATTATGTTCACATGCAAATTGTGCATGTGAATACAATTATATTGAAAGTACACTTCCTAGTATGCCTTCGTTTTGAGGGACAGACATGCACAGACACAGAGGTTTTCTCTTTGATATATATATATATATATATATATATATATCATTTAAATCAAACGGAAAACAGTTTTCAGTGGAGGGGTTGTGCCTCGTGGACTATCTTGATATGATCAAAATTTGCCGAAATTTTGGGAATAGACATAATTTTTGTCATTTACCTATGGTTTCAATTTCATTTGAATCCAAGGGAAAACAGTTTTCAGTGGGGGAGGGCAGCGTTAAAGTGATATATTTCTTATATAGCCTATGATCAATAATCCACATGTCAATGTTCAAGCAATTCTGTTCAGCGGTTTGGGTGAACATAAGACACAAAGATCAGGCGGACACACACACACGCAGTTACTATTATATATATATAGATGGGTGTATGTATGCATATATATATATATATATATATATATATATATATATATATATATATATATATATATATACTCAAATTCAAATCAATTAGAAAACTATTCGAAAAATCAATCAGCTTGAAAACACGGACAACTCAATATTTAGTTTTATAGAGCTGAGTATATATAAGTAAATAGAATACGTGTTATAATGCCGTGCAAATCACATTTTTAACTTCCTCTAAAGAATCCTTGAAGCAGGCCAGTCTAGTCTGACACAATGCATTATTTTTCATATTTTCAAATCGTTTTATTTTTTCTCTTTTTCTGCTTTCCAGGCATCACCACTGTCCTGACTATGACGACCATAAGTAATGGAGTGCGCTCCTCGCTGCCTCGTATATCCTACGTGAAAGCCATCGACATCTATCTGGTCATGTGTTTCGTGTTTGTGTTCGCCGCCCTTCTAGAGTACGCCGCCGTCAATTACACATACTGGGGAGGAAAGGCGAAGCGCAAAGCCAAGAAACTCCGCGAGAAAAACGATTCCATGTACGACAAAGACGACAATGAAAATAAAGTAAGTCACATCGTTTGACCCCTTAACGAATAAAAAAGATATGAAATCTCGATATCAGAATACACTCATGCATAATATAAGGGGGGTTCTGTGTGTGTATGTGTGTGTGTGTGTTTGCCTCTGTCTGTCAGTCACATCATCATCATCATCATTCTCATCAACCGGTTTATTTGTTGAATCAGGCCACAATTAATCCTCTGATGAGGGTGGGGCCTGATTGTCTAGTCTCGAAATCTAAGTCTTCCTCTCCACTCCTGTCTTTGGCAAGGCTTGATGGAATCCATAGGCCCTGAAGATCCATACATCCTGGGATCTACGAAGCCCAAGACATTACCAGCAGCATTAGTGCTACTGGCACTGCCTTTCTTTTTTCCTGCTGTATTTCGACTAGACATTGTATTTAAGGCAATTTTACGGCTGGATGCCTATCCTTTACCAACTTGAACACTTTTAGCAGTCCAAGACCTCCACCGTTCCCATCTAACTAGGGCTGATGTCGTTTCCACTTAAGCATGTACAAATGTCATTATTTTTTTTTAATATCTTAAATTCTTTTTATATTTGAAAAAATAAATAATAAATTCCCAACAAGTAAATCGGACGCCATGAGTATAAATCGAAACCGAAACGTTGAGATCTTCATTCAGATTTTCTACCAACTGAGATATTTGCACTTTACTATAAATATTCTTAAAACATTCCCTTAAACAAAATAAGTATAGCTTCGGCGTGACGTCATATATTTATGATTTGTGTCATGTTTCAATATATGAATTCAAAAATAAGCGATAATAATGAACGGTTAAACTTTCCATATGTTAAACACTAACTTGCTTCCCTATGGGCTGCAACATGGTCGTCTTCAAATACAATGTCAACGAATACTTGTCATAAACCGTTCATCATTAGTCATCAAAATGTTGTTCGTTCTCTTTATCATTTTCAATCCTCTCATAATAATCATCATCATTCAACTGTCAATCTATCCATCTTATTATCCTCGAGTGGCTTTTAACCTTTTATAAATGTAGCGTATGTGTCCGGCATTAGTCAACAGACAAGAACCTATAATACTCACAACACATGTGATGTTTATTCTTACAGATAACACATTCTCCAAAAGACAAGAAGTTGCCCCAACCTCTAGGATTTTATTTCCCACATTGTACATAGCGTTAGTTATTATTTTCCGTGATCGCTTCATGATTTACTTGCTCGCACGTGGGGATCGTGTCTTTATTGTACCTGGGATCTGCCTTGGACAAATGATGGCTACGAACAATTGACGCCTTTTCGAGATATTAGTATATTGAGTAAATTTAATACATATCGACCGAGTTACTTCATACGTTTAAATTGGTTAATAGAATCCGATCTCACCAACGGTATTCGCAGAACCTCTCGCCCACTAACTATCACTTCTTCAAGCATATTGACCACTTTTTGCAAGAGAAAATCTATGCACATAAAGAGGCAGTCGAAAATGCATTTCAAGTGTTTGACGACACCTGGAGTGGCAAATATATAAACGTGTTTATGCGTGGAAAAAATACGTTGATTGTAATTATTTTATTTATATTAATAAAGTCGATTTTAAGTTATCGTCTTTTAATTAGAAATCAAAAATCGATAGTATTGGCTAGCTAACTTGATAAACAACCGACATTATTTCCTTACCAACTTATTATGAAACCCGAAATTATTTCTTATAAAGCTAAAAAAATTGTACATTTATTTTCTTATTAAAAAAACTAGGAATTATCTTTTACCTAATAAAAATAAA
The DNA here is from genome assembly GCA_963556195.1 of Sepiola atlantica. Classification (NCBI taxonomy): domain Eukaryota; kingdom Metazoa; phylum Mollusca; class Cephalopoda; order Sepiida; family Sepiolidae; genus Sepiola; species Sepiola atlantica. The sequence goes on along the minus strand of OY744519.1, from coordinate 192,412,852 downwards.
CATTAATTTCGTACTAACATCATAGAAACCGGCATTATTATCTGACAAAACTAATAAAAACCGGCATTATTTTCTTATCTACTTAATAAAAAACGGCATTATTTTCTTACCAACCTAATAAAAAACGACATTTTTTCTTACCAACCTAATAAAAAACGATATTTTTTCTTACCAACCTAATAAAAACGACATTTTTTTTTACAAACATAATAAAAACTGCATTATTTCTAACCAACCTAATGAAATCAAACATTCATATTCTTACCAATCTAAGAAAAAAAGACATTATTTCTTAACAACCTAATAAAAAACGACATTATTTTTTATTACTCTAATGAAATCCAACATTAATTTTCTCACCAATCTAATAAAAACTGGCATTGTTTTTACCAGCATAATAAACCCCGTTATTATTTTCTAAACCAACCTTATCAAAACCGGAATTATTTCTTTAACAACCATATAAAAATCGGCATTATAACAACATTTTTTCTTACCAACCTAATAAAACCAGCATTATTTTCTTACCAACCTTTTTTATTACCAGTCTAATAAAAACCGACATTTTTTTGTTAAGAGCCTAATAAAAACCGACATTATGTTCTTTACTAACGTAATAAAAACCGACATTATTTTTTTATAAACCTAATAAAACCCGACATTATTTTCTTACTAAGCTAATATTTCCCAGATGTTGGTGTCTTAATAAATCTGCGACACACCAAGCGCAACTAATGTGATTTATGTTGACAGTGTAGGTGAATTTTCTTACAATAGATTTCTCCTATCTGAACTTCGATACTTCAGTCTGCGGTGAAAGTGGCTACATGGTCAGATACAAAGAAAAATCGATGTATTTGGAAGCGACGTCATACAAGTACGAGGGGAGAGCAAATTGACTTGTCACGAATTTCAATAGCAAGCCGCGGTGCGGAGGTGGTGTTGAATTAAAAAGCATTTACAGGCGGGAAATGGGACGTCGGCGAAGGAAGCAAGCAATAGTTATTATTTGGGTATGAAAGTATCAATTCGACACGGGTTTATGGGAAAGCAAAATGAAATAGCATTTAAGAAAAAGAAATACATTCACGTCTAACGAAATGAACATATAAAAGCCGAGCCGAAATATGAACATAAAAGGCAAAAAGATGTAAAATTAAAAACATTAAACGAAAACAGAAAATAAAGAAAAGTTGTATTAAAAAAAGGTGTTAGAATGGGAAATCTATTGTATGAAGTTAAGTTGTCTGGGTTTTTTTTTCATTTTTACTGAGTTAGCTCTCAAAGGTCAAGGCTGGATCTAATGCTTGACCTCTATATTAGATACATAGATATGCTTGACCTTTATATTTAGATATCCTAGTGATAATTTAATGTTCTCCTCTAATTCCTAAACATTGAGTTTGTAAAGAATATTAATTTTCCACTCCCCAATTCAACGCCCAATTATGTAATAGTTTATCTGTATTGTGGTCTTTTTCTTAATCTTACCAGATTCCAGGACAAGACTATATCTAGTCTGGTGGAGTATCCAGCTTAAGGCTGTTATGTTACTTGGGGTAGCAACACTTGGAGAAGGTTTATCATACCTCATATGGACCAGTGCGTAGTAAGACCAGGAATGAAATATGATATAACATAGTTAACTGGTCAATTGGGGAGAGAAGAAATAATGTTCTTAATTCTTTACTAACTCAACGTTTGACAGGTATAGGAGAACTTTAATGGAATATATATATATATATATATATATATATATATATATATATATATATATATTTATATATATATATATATATATAGTGTTAGCTCGAGAAAAGGGCTCCTTGATTTCTGAGATCTTCGACTGAAGCAAAATGAAACACATATATATATATATATATATATATATATATATATATATATATATATATATATATATATATATATATATATATATATATTCTCATTACTCATTCACCTATTTGTAACTGAAAGGAGTCCGGTATCCCATCGCAATATTATAAACATTTATAAATAGTATTTTTCAAATTAACCGCTAAGCAAGTGTTTTTTTTCTTCCCCACTCCCTGTACTAACAAAAACCATCAATAAAATTATAAAAATCACAACAACTCAAGTCTCATTAAAATAAAAACCTACTCCTGATGACGACCACGAGTGTCGAAAGGGCTCGAGTAATGGCTGAATCAAAAACACTCGGAGCCATATTATAACACCGGAAACCAGAAAGCTTGCTTGACGAATCGAGAATATCACTAAACACTCAATAAACGCGAAAAAAGCGTGTCATTCAACAACGTTGGCTTAAATAATGATTTGTTCCTTTTATATATATATATATATATATATATATATATATATATATATATATATATATATATATATATATATGGTTATGAATGATAGTTTCCACAGACCCTGTACTAATCTTGACTTCGGAGGCTATTTGGCGAATAGTAATGCGTCGATCTTCTAAAATGGCAGCCGCAACTTGACGGACAGATGCCTCATCAATGGCAGAAGAGGGCCGACCAAGTCTGAGAGCTGTTTCCACAGACTTCTGGCCATGTTTGAATTCACGATGCCAGCGTTTTACAAAGTCATATGATGGGGCATCATCACCATAAGTTTATTGTATTTAATCAAAAGTCTTCTTTTGGTGTGCGACTCAGTTCCAACACCTGTAAATCAGTTTAATGGAAATATATATATATATATATATATATATATATATATATATATATATATATATATGGGAACCGACGCTGCCCAAGCGTCGACATAAAGCTCTTTAGTTATCTTTTTACTGGCCTGTACCAAAATTCCTGAATTGAGTTGATTACGGAATCATGAAAAAAATAGAGTTACCTTAGGCTCTTTCTCTTTAAAAAAAATGTATCCTATCGTTGTGATCTTCTCGATGATGTATTTAGTGTATAAAAATGTCTTGACTACGTTGTATTTTTTGTTTGTTTAAAACTTCCAACAGAAATCTTAGAACCTCCATTTTCTTTTGTAACTTGGTGAATGAACTTCCTTCACGTTCATGTTTGCAATTTTGTTAATACCATATAGGTCGATATAAAATCCATCGTTGTCAATCTGTTGCATCGTAGTTTTGCAGCTAAACAGTAATAAATACACTCAGAATTAAATTTTAGAAATATCTGAATAAACATACACATTATTCATAGTCATTTCGGACTAGTTGATTATGGTAGTTATGGGTGTTTATCTCTTCAAAATGCGAAGTGTAGTACATGTTCTCTCCTTTCTAAGATGAGTAGAAATCCTCTTAGAATAAAGCTATTTTTATTTTTGTCCCAGACATGAAAATATTCTAAAATCAGCATCAAGATATCAAGAATCCTTATTCTAATTTTTAATAAAATCAACATCAAGATATCAAGAATCCTTATTCTAATTTTTAATAAAATCAGCATCAAGATATCAAGAATCCTTATTCTAATTTTTAATAAAATCAACATCAAGATATCAAGAATTCTTATTCTAATTTTTAATAAAATCAGCATCTAGATATCAAGAATCCTTATTCTAATTTTTAATAAAATCAGCATCTAGATATCAAGAATCCTTATTCTAATTTTTAATAAAATCAGCATCTAGATATCAAGAATCCTTATTCTAATTTTTAATAAAATCAGCATCAAGATATCAAGAATCCTTATTCTAATTTTTAATAAAATCAGCATCAAGATATCAAGAATCCTTATTCTAATTTTTAATAAAATCAGCATCAAGATATCAAGAATCCTTATTCTAATTTTTAATAAAATCAGCATCAAGATATCAAGAATCCTTATTCTAATTTTTAATAAAATCAACATCAAGATATCAAGAATCCTTATTCTAATTTTTAATAAAATCAACATCAAGATATCAAGAATCCTTATTCTAATTTTTAATAAAATCAACATCAAGATATCAAGAATCCTTATTCTAATTTTTAATAAAATCAACATCAAGATATCAAGAATCCTTATTCTAATTTTTAATAAAATCAACATCAAGATATCAAGAATCCTTATTCTAATTTTTAATAAAATCAACATCAAGATATCAAGAATCCTTATTCTAATTTTTAATAAAATCAACATCAAGATATCAAGAATCCTTATTCGAATTTTTAATAAAATCAGCATCAAGATATCAAGAATCCTTATTCTAATTTTTAATAAAATCAGTATCAAGATATCAAGAATCCTTATTCTAATTTTTAATAAAATCAGCATCAAGATATCAAGAATTCTTATTCTAATTTTTAATAAAATCAGCATCAAGATATCAAGAATCCTTATTCTAATTTTTAATAAAATCAGCATCAAGATATCAAGAATCCTTATTCTAATTTTTAATAAAATCAGCATCAAGATATCAAGAATTATTATTCTAATTTTTAATAAAATCAGCATCAAGATATCAAGAATCCTTATTCTAATTTTTAATAAAATCAGCATCAAGATATCAAGAATCCTTATTCGAATTTTTAATAAAATCAGCATCAAGATATCATGATTCCTTATTCGAATTTTTAATAAAATCAGCATCAAGATATCAAGAATCCTTATTCGAATTTTTAATAAAATCAGCATCAAGATATCAAGAATCCTTATTCTAATTTTTAATAAAATCAGCATCAAGATATCAAGAATCCTTATTCTAATTTTTAATAAAATCAGCATCAAGATATCATTAATCCTTATTCTAATTTTTAATAAAATCAGCATCAAGATATCAAGAATCCTTATTCTAATTTTTAATAAAATCAGCATCAAGATATCATGAATCCTTATTCTAATTTTTAATAAAATCAGCATCAAGATATCAAGAATCTTTATTCTAATTTTTAATAAAATCAGCATCAAGATATCAAGAATCCTTATTCTAATTTTTAATAAAATCAGCATCAAGATATCATGAATCCTTATTCGAATTTTTAATAAAATCAGCATCAAGATATCAAGAATCCTTATTCGAATTTTTAATAAAATCAGCATCAAGATATCAAGAATCCTTATTCTAATTTTTAATAAAATCAGCATCAAGATATCAAGAATTATTATTCTAATTTTTAATAAAATCAGCATCAAGATATCAAGAATCCTTATTCTAATTTTTAATAAAATCAACATCAAGATATCAAGAATCCTTATTCTAATTTTTAATAAAATCAACATTAAGATATCAAGAATCTTTATTCTAATTTTTAATAAAATCAACATCAAGATATCAAGAATCCTTATTCTAATTTTTAATAAAATCAACATCAAGATATCAAGAATCCTTATTCTAATTTTTAATAAAATCAACATCAAGATATCAAGAATCCTTATTCTAATTTTTAATAAAATCAACATCAAGATATCAAGAATCCTTATTCTAATTTTTAATAAAATCAACATCAAGATATCAAGAATCCTTATTCTAATTTTTTAATAAAATCAACATCAAGATATCAAGAATCCTTATTCTAATTTTTAATAAAATCAACATCAAGATATCAAGAATCCTTATTCTAATTTTTAATAAAATCAACATCAAGATATCAAGAATCCTTATTCTAATTTTTAATAAAATCAACATCAAGATATCAAGAATCCTTATTCTAATTTTTAATAAAATCAACATCAAGATATCAAGAATCCTTATTCTAATTTTTAATAAAATCAACATCAAGATATCAAGAATCCTTATTCTAATTTTTAATAAAATCAACATCAAGATATCAAGAATCCTTATTCTAATTTTTAATAAAATCAACATCAAGATATCAAGAATCCTTATTCTAATTTTTAATAAAATCAACATCAAGATATCAAGAATTCTAATTTTTAATAAAAGTCCATTATATGATTTTGATTCTAGAAAATGTCTAATATTTAAGGGGTAGTTTGGAGGGTAGCTTGATGTAGCCAGATTAAAAACTAATCGAATTTCTTGCTTTCTCTCTTAGGGGGTGAGGAGAGGCAATTTAATAGCAGTGAGAGATAACTATCACTCCACAAGACAAAGTGTAGTATCTGTTCTGTCTTTTTAGGATTATAAATAATCCTGCGGCATTTTTTTTTATTTTCGTCCCAATCAAGGATGTTCGCTTTTGGGGTAACTGGATTTTCCCTAGATCAAAAACCAACTTTATTTCTTGGTTTTCTTTTGTAGGGAGGCAATTTAATAAGGACTTACACTGAGTCGTTCCTCTACGTCGTATGCCTTCAAATGTTTCCTATTTTACTTTTTTATTTTTTTGTGTCCATTTTTCCATTAAACTGACAAAATCTAAGAGTCAAATAGCAAACACAATAACTCAATCATTTTTCGTTTGTCCACTTCATTTTCGATTTCCGGTGAACACATTTCTGGTTCTCATCTCCATAGTGTTTGATCGCTTCTACTTTCAACTTCTAATCAGACTCCGCTCATTTGCATTTTATTTTCTCTTTTGGCCTCTTGATCTCAATTTTCGTGTTTTTTTTCTATTTTGTTTCGTTTCGTCAAGGAGGTTTTATTTTATTTTCAGCTTCTCTTTCATTGACTTTCGCCATGTGTTTTCTTTTTTCGTTTCATCTACGTTGGTTTTTATATTTTGCTTTGAAATCAGATATTTTAATTTAAAGCATGTATTATCATCTCTGGCCGGCTGTTCCTTTTATAAGTTGGCAAAAACAACAGATTTAGAATCATGTAGTAAACATTGCGTATTTATTTTATGTATGTGCAATAAAAACTGAATTTTTAAACTGAATAGACTATATATATATATATATATATATATATATATATATATATATAAATATATATATAAATACGAGGTGTGTTCAATAAGTAATGCCCCTGACCCACTTCTAGTTGTTTTATCTAGATGAAATTTTGCATGTATAATGATTTATATCTGTATGGTTTATGTTGCAAAAAAATCTCTGACCTAATTGGGGTTTCTGATTTACAGGTGTTGGAACTGAGTCGCACACCAAAAGAAGACTTTTGATTAAATAAAATAAACTTATGGTGATGATGCCCCATCATATGACTTTGTAAAACGCTGGCATCGTGAATTCAAACATGGCCAGAAGTCTGTGGAAACAGCTCTCAGACTTGATCGGCCCTCTTCTGCCATTGATGAGGCATCTGTCCGTCAAGTTGCGGCTGCCATTTTAGAAGATCGACGCATTACTATTCGCCAAATAGCCTCCGAAGTCAAGATTTGTACAGGGTCTGTGGAAACTATCATTCATAACGATTTGCATATGCATAAGGTGGATGGATTCCCAGGTTGCTCACACCTTTCCAGAAGCAAGAACGCGTCGCGTGCTCGAGGAGGAATTTGGAGATGTCCCAAGAAGATGACTCAAAGTTTTTTTAAAAACTGATTACACAGGATGAAACTTGGGTCCATTACTATGATTCAAAGACCAAAGCCCTATCAATGCAGTGGAAGCACTTGGACTCACCACCTCCAAGGAAGGCAAGAATGCAGGCCTCCGCTGGCAAGGTCATGCTCACAGTCTTCTGGGACCAGGACGGAGTAGTGATGACATATTTCCTGGCAAAAGGTACCACAATTACAGTAGCCTATTACGCTTCACTTCTGATGAAATTAAGAGAAGCTATCAAAAGCAAGAGGCGGGGCAAGATCAACAAAGGTATCCTCCTCCTGCAGGACAACGCTCTGGTCCACAACTCGCATGTCGCCAGAACAGAAGCACAGGTGTGTGGCTATGAAATCCTCCCCCATCCCCTTACTCTCCTGACCTTGCACCCTCTGACTTTCATCTCTTCCCAGCCATGAAGTTGTTTTTGAAAGGAAAGCGTTTCCCGAATGATGCAGCTTTGATTTCTGAAGTTACGACGTGGTTAGCGGACCACCCTAGGCTGTTCTACAAAAACGGTGTCCAGAGCTGCATCAAACGATGGGAGAAATGCATAACTGGGTGGTTCCTATGCAGAGAAAGACTAATAACTGTGAAAAGTTTCATTAATTTACTGCTATGAGAAATGGGTCAGGGGCATTACTTATTGAACGCCCCTCGTTTATATAAATATATTATGCTGATCAGCCAACGTTTCGACGTTTACACGTCTTGTTCAAGACTGAAATAATTTAAGTAGTTAAAATTAAAATTATACAAAAGAAACCAGACAGAAAAAAAACAGATAAAAAAGGGAAAAACGGACAGTTACCTTAATAGTTTTTGAATGTCGAATTCGCTGTTTTTTTATTAGAATTTGGTATTTCGCATCGGCTCGTTAAGTTTATCGTTTAAAAATGTTTTTTTATTTATTTCGAGCATGCTTGCTGCATGTGTGCGGACCTCGTAGAAAGCAATTAATTTTCATGAAGCCCTTTCCATTCAGTACAGAAGAAACAAGAAGTGAAAGAAAAAGTACAAACAAAGATATAAGCCGAACTAACGGAGATAATGATACCTTATACAACCTAATATCCTTTTCACGCTCGTTCGTCTCGCATATCTATGTAATAATCTATTACAAATTTACTATACGATCTACAAATGCTATTTTTGTGGTTTTTAAAGTACAAAGTATGTATGAACGAAGTAAAAAGTAAATTCACAACACCATCTTTTTTATTCATATTTCTTTTTCAGAACGACATCTCTGACACTATTGGTTTATTATAAATGTTACTTCCTCTGTGGTATTAAAATATATTTTTGTGATTATTTAAGTACATGCGAACGAAGGGAAAAGCAAACTTATGATACGAATCTTTTTATCTTTCCTATTTTTCAGAATGACGTCTCCGACAACATTGAGCTGAGGGATCTCCGACTCTCGCCGATCCTCGGCATACGTAACACGCAGAACTTCAACATCGAAGTTGAAGAAAACTCCAACACTCCTCCGAGCCTCCGCTTGGGTCCGTCGATCCCGCGATCGGCGGTAAGCCGGAGTTATATTGGGAACAACCTGATGCGACGGCCATCGGCCAGCGGGGCCTATCCGAGACGCCGGAAGTTCTTCACCCACTTCCGGCAGAAGGCGAAGAACATCAAAGTACGAATACCTCGCGTTCAGGACGTGAACACAATCGACAAATACGCGAGACTTATGTTCCCACTTTTGTTTATCATATTCAATATATCATACTGGGCATTTTATTTAATGCAGTGAACAGAAGACCAGTGGGTACAATTGCATATATATATATATATATATATATATATATATATATATATATATATATATATATATATATTACTGGAAATTAATACAATTTATCATAGATGTATTGTGTTTACCTGATTCTTATGTTATATGCTTCATGCAATCTTTTGGACGGAATAAAATAATTTTGTTTTATTCCGGCATTTTTTTTTGGGGGGGGAGGTATTCAGATATGTTTTCACGCTTGGTGTAATTTGGTTTGTGTCCAAGTATTAAATACTTATATCTGATGCATCATGCATAAAACGTACGTAATAGGAACAATGTGTATATATATATATATATATATATATATATATATATATATATATATATATATATATATATATTAAAACATCTATGAAAAAATTGATTTGTTAAAGTTTACCATTATCATTTCGCTCTATTTTAGAAATTAAAAGTTTAAAAATATTGAGTGATTTTTGTAAAATAATGCGAAACAAAAAAAAAACGAGATATATATATATATAATTCTCATTTTAGAATTTTTTTAATTAAAAAAAAATTAAAAACAAACATAATTATGATAACAAAAACAATATTGGATTCCAAAAAATATATTTAAAAAAGAAAGAAAGAGAGAGAATAAAAAAATATATATATATATATATATATATATATATATATATATATATATATATATATATATGCTTCCCACTTTGGTAATTCTTTACAAAATGAAAACCACAAGAAACATGGAAATGATTAAAATAAAATTATCTTGAATTTTAAGAAAAAAGTAGTTTTTGAAAACCAAACAATACAAACGATGTAAACAAAACGAAACAAGACAGGAGTTGTTTAAAACAACAAAAAAAAGAGAGAAACTGCGAAAGAAAAAATAAAGACAAGTACATGATTGGATTTTTTAAAACAAAATCCGGTAAAATCGTAATATACATTTTCCTGCTACAAGATTTGTCCTCGGTGATGTTATCCTTGATTCATTAAAGGGTTTCAGGTTTCCCAACATCATACGCCTAACCCTAACCTTAACTCTAACACTAACGCCTTCTGCAAGATCGCCCAGCTTTCAAGTGATCAGACACGGGCTCATATCTTGTTGGCTACGCGCTACGATTCCTTCTGACGTGTATAATATCAATATCACGATAACTATTGATATTATGACAAGAAAAATTTTAATCTGACAAATATTAATATTACAACAATAAACGCAGATCTGAATGATATCTTATATAACTTCAATTAACATGAAGTCGGTGAAAAATTGATATAAGTTATTATGATTCTGTATAATATTAATATTATGACAAATAATGGTTAATCTACCTAAAATCAATATGGCGGCAGCAAATTCCGATGGGTCTATCTAGAGTAAGATGGATCTATCTCATATTACAAAGACAAATTAGACCTGCATTATACTAATAATGCGACAATACACACCAAACCTGGTTTCTGTGGGTAAAGAACACAAAATCTGTATTATGCTCTTGATTTTTCTAAAGCAAATTGCAACAATGGAGACAAATGAATGTTATGAATGATTAAGAATGGGTCAACATTTAGCAAGTGCTAAATTCACCAAAAGAAAAAAAATTGCTGCATTTAAAGAGGGAAAATATTTTGGCTCCCACAAATGCTCTGTTTATGTTAAATTGCGATGGATTGGCACCACAAGCCAAGAATTATCACATAAAATTTGTTCAGCCGTTTCTCGCTGTTATTTTGCGGCCAATGTGCGAACGTTATATGAGTTATATTAATAATACGTCAACAAATATTTAATCTGTATAGTAACTACTATATAAAAAAAAACACTAAACACGGTTGTTATCAAAATCAGTAATACTGAATCTGATTAATATTATTAAAACTACTAAATACTGAAATTGGATTATATTCGTATTACTAACATTACATATTGTTACTATAAATACGATAACACAACCGACCCAGTTGGCCTAATAGTAAGAATGCTCGCTGGGTCGTAAGACCTGGGTTCAATCCTCGGTTGCGTCATACCAAAGTCTCATAAATATTGTACTTGATCCCCACTTGCTAAACACTCAGCATTATAAAGTGAGGATCAAAGGTAAGCGGAGTAATCCTGGGAAAGGAGTGGCACCATCCCCTACACCTCGATGAAGTCGCTAATGAAAAGGGAACTTTCGGGTCGCCTTCAACTATACTCGCACACTTTACTTTTTAACACTGCATATCGCTCGTATCAATATTACATTAACTAATGCTAAATATGGTTATGATTAATATTATAATAGCATAGAGCATATTGGTTTATATTATATCAACCAATACTAAATATGGACGATATTAATATTAATACAACTAACATTAGCTTATTATTATTATTATTATTATTATTATTATTATTATTATTATTATTATTTGTACTCACTAGGAGTTCTCACACAGATCATCGTCAGTGATTTCTCACCGACAACAACCAGTGGTATTTCCTGGAGTCTGAGTGACAATAAGCCTTCACAGATTTCCAGTATTCTTCACCTTTATTCGATAACCACCGCAAATAACCTTTCGGTATCGCAACAGCCGCAAATGGATTTCTCGCTGGTAAAGACCATTGGTCTTCTCTGGGATTTAGGTGGCAATAAGCCTCCCCAAGGTCCCAGCATTCTCCGCACTTTTCCAGTGGAGGTTTGGTTTGTGCTGTCCCTCCTTATTATTATTAGTAGTAGTAGTCGTATTAGTAGTAGTAGTAGTAGTAGTAGTAGTAGTAGTAGTAGTAGTAGTAGTAGTAGTAGTAGTACTTACTAGGAGTTATCACACAGGTCATCGTCAGTGATTGCTCACTGACAACAATCAGTGGTGTTCCCTGGAGTCTGAGTGACAAAAAGCCTCCCCAGATTCTAGTACTCTCCACCTCTTTTCGATAAACACCGCAAATGACCTTACGGTATCGCAACAGCCGCTTACCATTGATTTCTCGCTGGTAATTATTATTATTATTATTATTATTATTATTATTATTATTATTATTATTATTATTATTATTATACCATCAATTAATACTGAATATGTCTAATATTAATATTACCATAATTCATCTCAATTCTACTGATGAATGCGAAAAATATTAATATTACGATAACTAATACTTAAACCGACTAATACTAGTACTAATTTTAAACCTGTAGATTAATATTACGCCAACGACGATGTATCTAACTAATATTAGTATTAAGACAACTAATATTTTTAATATTTATATTACATTAAATAATACTAAATATGGTGGTTGATATTAATATTACGAGGACTAATATTGAATCTATTGGTTGATATTATGTCAGCTAATATTGAATATATATAGATAGTATTAATATTAAGTGAACTAACATTGAATATGTTGGTTTATATTAGTATTTTTTATGGAAATCGCTTTATGTAAGAAGCTAAAAGAAAATACCGCTTCAAGGTCAAAACCCAGCAAACGATAAGTCTTATGTGGATAGATTCTGACCCAGAAAACAGCAATTCTTCCCCCGTTGTCAGAAACATCGCTCATGAAATGTGAGAACGAAAGGACAAAATAAGGGATGCGAGAGTTACGAGGCTGCCGAAAGGAAACCCAAGATCCACTTTCTACTCTTCTTAAAGTATTCTTTTAATTTATACTGAATTTGGTTTTTACTCGTATTATGAGAACTAATGGTGAACATACTGGTTAATATTAGGTCGACTTATGAAAAGTTATTTGTGCATATTATTTATACACTTATAAAAAGGGGTTACTGTTTGGAGTAAGATCTATCATGTGTTGTCTTCGGCACTTAGGCATTCAACACGGTTTTACTTTTTTTTTAAATAGATTTGAAATTTCAAACTTCCAACGCATGTGGTCCGCGACAAGAAAACCTATTCATTCAAGGGGTGGCGTCATATCCTATCTACCCCTATCTCACGGTGACGGGATGACATATTAACTCCTATCTCACGGTGACGTGATTACCTATTTACCCCTAGCTCACAGTGACGTGATGACCTATTTACCCCTAGCTAACAGGACGCCCACGATTAATACTAAAAATAAAGTTAACTTATGATATTACTCAAAATTATATCGAATCTGTCTGATAGAAATATTACGACAATTGGTTCAAATTTTGATAGGAGTCTACAACGTTCGTTGCAAATGTTATAATAATAAGTATAAAACATACAAACGCACATATACATATATAACAATAATAAATAATATATGTGACTGATCTATAAAGGGTTCAGATGAGCCACATTATTTATTATTGTTATAAAGCTCTATCTAAAAAGATGTTGAGCACTTTATAAGTACAAGAGTATACTTCATTTAATTCGGTTTCAGAATAAATTACTGAACGACTGTTTATGAACCGTGTATACAGACGACATATAGCTTTAACAAAGCACATATATATATATATATATATATATATATATATATATATATATATATATGTGTGTGTGTGTGTGTGTGTGTGGGTGTGTGTGTGTGTGTTAATACATAAGATACATACATATATAAAGCATACATAAATATATATTCAATAATATTTATCTACATATATGCTTATCTAGACGTGATATTATATATAAATACCAGAATATATATAAAATACATGTTAAAACGCATTCGCCTCATATATATGTAGATGTGTGTGTGTTTATATATATATACATATATACTCTAAGATGTATGTCTATGAGTGGAATATATGAATTGTATATTCAAAAATATGTATGTTTTGTTTTATATGTTATATGTATATATATATACATATATATATAATATATATGAACAAATATATATATATGAAACATTGTTAAGCGTTGATTTCCAGATCGTGATTATAATATTTTAAATATTAATTATGCCATAAATGTTGTAATCTACTGAATTATAATATGATAGCTCTGCTTGGCATAGTATGTGAACTATTGAGCTTATTTTATATGCAGCATTTAATTTATCCTGAGGTGTTCATAAGATCCGATTTATTAATAAATAATTTTTGTTTCATGCAATCTCCTGGGAATATAGCAATTTCTTGTGTTCTTGAACTTAAACGTTTTCTTAAATATATATATATATATATATATATATATATATATATATATATATATATATATATATATATATATTTGTATCCATATATACATATATATTATATATAAGTCAGGTTCATTTTATATTCCAATAACCATGTTCTTTTTTTTTCACATTTTCAAAAACATTACATTTCTGTGAGATGTATTTTTACGGTCCGTTTCATTTACCGTGAGCCAAACAACATTTTTATGTCAATATCGTCTCTGCAACACTACAAAATCATCAGAAAAATCCACAAAGAATAAAAGTTCTTTGAAATGTTCTGGGAAAATGTCTTGCAAAAGTCCTACACAATACAGTGGGTCATTTTTGGGCGAAAACAAATTTTAAAAAAACAAAGGAAACAGAAAGCTCACATGTGGGGAAACTGACTAGTACGCCATTATTGGCATATAAAATGAACCTGACTTATATATGCTCTGTTGTTACTAATTGACAATCATCGAGCTGAGTTATTTAAAGAGACTGCTAATTATAATGCACTGATAGTATATGCTAATACATATATTGTCATAATTAATTAATTATATATATATATATATATATATATATATATATATATTAATTCATAATATATATTGCATTGACCAATTGACAAATCTAATTCCTAAAAATGCAAACTTCTCTGGGTTGTGTAAAACGAAACAAAGCAGGAGTGATCATACAGAAAGCGGTATAAAAGTTCAAAGACTGTAAAAATGGACAAATAAAATGCATATCACAACTGTACTTACAGGTGAAAATTTTATAAAATGCATTTTTATACATTTATAAAGAAAACAAACAAATAAATGTATAATCCTACGTCACAAAACCACATCAATAAACATTAAAGTATATGTTCAAACAACAATGTTCTTGAAGAAAATAAAAACTGTACGCATCTGCAATAATGGTTACAATCACAGCATACAAATCAAATTTGTTTTGCTACAACGACCGACAACAAATGAAACAAACTTTTAACGAACAATTGAAACACAAAAATGTCTTAATAAGATACATTCAAAAGACACAAAATCACAACCAGCACGCAAAGAAAAACAAAATTATCTTAATAAGATACATTTAAAAAAACAGAAAAAAAACACAATCACCATGCAAAGAAAAACAAAAATGTTTTAATAAGATACATTAAAAAAAGAGAAAAAACAATCACCACACAAAGAAAAACAAAAATGTCTTAATAAGATACATTAAAAAAAGAGAAAAAAACACAACCACCATGCAAAGAAAAACAAAAATGTCTTAATAAGATACATTCAAAAGACACAAAAAAACACAAATATTACGCAAAGAAAAACAAAAATGTCTTGATAAGATACATTAAAAAAAACACAAAAAACACAATCACCACACAAAGGAAAACAAAAATGTCTTAATAAGATACATTCAAAAAACACAAGGAAACAAAAATGGTACAATATTATGTGCCATCGTCGGCATATTCTGAATTTTGTAAAAAAACAACTTTTTCAGAAAAGAAAACTTTCCCAATTATTGAACGAGTAGAATTAAACTATTCGTTTTTTATGAGAATAGTATGGCACCCTTTTATCCGTTAAATCTTTCATATGCAACTTTTAAAGAAAAGAAAACTGGTCCAATTATTAAAAGAAAAAGATTAAATTTGTTTTTATTTAAAAGGAATAATATGGAACAACTGCTACCCTTTTATTGTCACTTTTTCATCGTGAACATAGTCTGAATGTTGACGAATTCGATTTTTATAGAAAAGAAAACTGGTCCAATTATTAAAAGAAAAAAATGAAACTTGGTTTTATTTAAAAGAAATATTATGGAACTTTATTTGTCACTTTTTTCATCGTGAACATAGTCTGAATGTTGACAAATGCAGAAAACTGGCCCAGTTATTTAAAAATAAATTATTATCTTTCATTAAATATGCATATAAATGAACATTTGTAAAAATACGAAAATGTTATTTCCCTTCGGAAAAAATATATAGCTATGTTTACTAAAGAGTAATTATTCCAAGGGAGATCATTGTGCACAAGAAAAGTAACTTTATTAAATTACTGATCCGTTAAAAAAGATATGGCCAACAAGTTCCGCTAAACAACTAAATGTTGCACTGAGATTACCACAATCCATTTACATTTTTAATCATCGACATATTCTCAATTTTGTCAAAAGCAACTTTTATAAAAACACTGAAGGAGAGGAATTTAACAAGTCGTTTTTTGAAACAAAAATGAAAATAATACGAAGTGACAATAAGAGTTTTTTTTTAATACGAAAATTAATATGATTACTCTTTGAAAAACTTCAACAATCTTACTGGTAAAGTGTTTTACTTATTTTACCAAGTATGCAGACGCCATACTTAATCGGAACTGTTACTGAACTCTTTGAAAAAATGCATCTGCATATTTATTTAGATTTCTCTTTGATTTCCAATACTATATAAAAAGGCTTATAGCAACAAAAATGTTTTTTTTTCATTTTATTTGAAAGATAACAGAAAACTGAACCAATTATTTAAGGAACAGAATTAGACAAGTCGAATTTAATTTAACTATATGTTATACGGAGCTAAAGAGAAGAGGTCGTTTAATATGAAAAGCCTTCGGAAAAAAATCTATTATTTGCTGGTTCAAATAATCAGTATGATGGACTTCTTTATTGACTTTAAGCAATATATTTTTAATCGGAACCACTATCAAAGAATCAAAAGATGAACAAAAACGATTGCATATCTATTGTAAACAAGCGCGAGAGCACCATAAATATAGCAATAACAGACACAAATATACGAGAGAGTTCTCATTCAAGGGAGATAATCTCCAACACCTGATGTAACCTATTACATTACTTATTGCAGTACATTTGTTTCAACGACAATCAACAAGTATCACGCAGAAAACAAATATGTCACGAATAGTACTATAATCTGTTAAATTCTTCATCATTGACATATTTTTAATTTTGACAAAGAAAACTTTTACAGAAAAGGAACCAAGTATTTTTAATGGAATGAATACGAAATTTGAAGAATACTTTGTTTTTTTAATACGAAAATAAATATGATGACCTATTGAAAGCTTCAACCATTTTAAAAAAATACGAATATATATATAACTCTTTGAAATATTCAACCATTTAAAAAAAAGTCCGAAAATAAATATGATGACACTTTGAAAGGTTTGACCATTTCAAAAAATGTGGAAAATAAATATAATGACTCTTTGAAAGATTTAACCATTTTAAAAAAAGTACGAAAATAAATATGATGACTTTTTGAAAGGTTCAACCATTTTTGAAAATGCGAAAATAAATATAATGACTCATCAAAAGATTCAACCATTTAAAAAAGTACGAAAATAAATATGATGACTCTTCAAAAGATTCAACCATTTTGAACAATGCGAAAATAAATATGATGACTCTTCGAAATCGTCAACCATTTTAAAAAAAGTACGAAAATAAATATGATGACTCTTCGAAAGATTGGACCATTTTTAAAATGTACGAAAATAAATATGATGACTCTTCGAAATAGTCAACTATTTATATGTACTATTAGTTAATATGCTTTTTTATTGACTAATAAATTTACGGAAGACATTTTTAAATTAAAGAATAAAAAATGTTTTAACAGTTTCTGCATATTTGTTGCAAGAAAAATTAAAGATAACGATATAGCTTATAAAACTTTATTCGGCTAACAATACAAAATACACACATATATAACTATTTATAGTTATTCATAAACTAAATAGTTGCCATTCAAAAGAGATAATCTTCAAGAATTGAGGTAACTTATGACATTCATTACACTTATTGAGACATTTGCTTCGTTTCAAATACAAAATAAACTTAATTGTAAAAAAAGAAAAATCAATTCGTATGTTAAGTGAGTGAGAAAGATTTTTGTTAATAAAATAAATGTATATTAATATTAGTTCCGTACCGATGGAACATGTCAAAATATCAATTGGCAAACGTCGTCCGTGTGAGTTCAAGTTGAGGTATAAAAACTGTCCCCAAACTCTTTCGGGAGATAGTGCCATTCCTGTGGAAAATTCGGAGGAACCAGCTTCAAACCGTCGTGATTGGAGAGTCAGCATCAACCAGTCTGCGAAAGAGTTTGAATCTAATCCGACCAGACATCATCAACTGAAACGTGGTGCTTTAAAAGTGCGAGTCTGAGTTCGTCAAAATCCGAAATCACAGTAAAGAGAGAATCTCACATATGAATCATGCGGTAGAGTGTGTCTCGCCAAGGCTGATTGTATAGACACACGGATGGTACATCATGCTCAAATTCCCTAACCCTAACCCTAACCTTGACCATAACAATAATCCTAACCCTAAACCTAATACCCATGCATGTATGTTCGGCAACGGAGTATTTAAACTCTTGTATAAACACTAAAGACACGTCCGTGCGCGGGCAACCTTTCCGGTGCATGCCAGTAGTTACATTCCAAGCAATGGTCTTACTCCTGTGAGTTGACAGTCAACATGCCATATTATTATTTCTATGATTTCGTTTATACAGCTGTAAAAGCTTTCACTTAACGCTATTCAAAGTATTATTACTATTGCCGCTATCATATATGTCTCTTTTTTATTTGTATTTCTTTTTTAAGTCATTGTGAAATGTTGACAAATGCTGAATTAGTTATGCTGCTAAAAGATCCAAACGAAGTGGGGGAATAAAGCCAATGATGAAGACCAACTGGATATACACAAATATATATTTGTAAATTTGCATTCTGACACACAATCACACATGTATATATTTATATATAATGTGTATGGAAAATATATAAATAAATATATCTGAAAGACGAAATAATGTTATAAAGAAAAAACAAATCGAAAGCTACTATAAATACTTAACGCGTTTTGTTTTATGCAGAATATCATTAAGTGGCAACAACAATGCTTATTGTTGGAGTAATTACAAACGAAACACGAAACTGTTAAAGTTAATTTTGATTTTGTCTTTGCTATTATATATATATATATATATATATATATATATATACAGGGTGGGCCAAAATAAGGTTTCTATCTTTAAATTTGAATAACTTGAATTTGAATAACTTCCACAAAATAAAAGTTAAACTCACCAAACTTTATGTGTGTGTAGACTGACCCTTCCGAGATTTTTTGAAATAAACAAAACAAATTTTAGCCGAAAAACACTTCTTAAAACTTACAAAAACTAAAGTATTGTTTTTTACACTGTCTTGAGTTTTTTAAGCAAAAATAATGTTTTCTAAATGAGGGTACGTTCCTTAGGGCTAATACGGCTCATGCTTGCTTCGGAAGGGGTCCTTTACTTATTCTAAAAAAAAAAAAAATCAATAAATAAAAAAGTTATGATTTTTTAAAAATAGGACCCTTATTTTTGCCCAACCTATATATATATATAAGAGATGAAAGATGACAATAAAAAAAATTGTATAGATACACTATTTATTTAAACATCAGAAGTTCAAAGCAAGGAGTTTTATATCCTTAATCCATTGATTTTCAAAGACAATATATATATATATATATATTTATTTATTTACTAAAGAAGATCAAATATTTCTACACACATATATATAAATACATAAATATATACACAAACACATGCACATATACTTTCAAATTAGATAATATCAAAATTACAATGAGTTAGCTACAAATATCAATCATCAACTTGCAAATATTAGTAGCTCAATGTCCATTGGAATAGAGCTGAATGTATATACATGTGTGTATTCTGACGATTTAAATCATTTTTCAAATCAAGTTCCAAATAAAGAGCATATACACAAAGATTTTATAGTTGTTTACGGCTCTTTCCAGGCACTATTTATTTTAAGTCAATATAGTGAATCATAAAAACATTTTAAACACGAGACTATCTTCAGAACAAAGTTTTCTGAGGTATCCAACAAAAAACGCAAATCATCAACAATGTCCATAAAAAGTTACAAATTGCACCAAAAAGAAAACAACAAAAGATTCATTGTCAAATACCCCGGTAAAAGAAACTATTTAACACTGCTTTGAAACAGCTGTGAGCAATTATAAAACATTTGTGTATGCTCAATATGAAGACATATCTTACAAACCTTGTTTAATCTTTAATGAAACGTTGTGACCTGCAAGCTGAAAACCAAACGCAAAACAACATCGGATGAAAACGCAGAACCACCAACAGGATTCGAACCCGCGTTACGAAGAGACTTTTCTAATAGCAAGAAAAAAAAGATTTGCCACTCAGCCACAGAAATAGGCGGTGTTCCTGTATATACATAAAAACCGGTCTTCCTTTTAAGCACAAACTATCTACTTTGGGAAAGTTTTATTAAACAATATGTATATATGTATATATATATATATATATATATATATATATATATATATACATTGTTTGCAGTGTTGCTTCTGTTACAATCATAAAGACTGATTTTTTTTAATTCGAACAATTAATACTATTAATAATATAAATAATACTAATATAAATTTTTAAAAATAACCTGCTCGCAACCCCCACTACTACTACTATGATTACTGTTATGTTTTATTTGTTTTTTTTATGAATTCAATTTTCTTGATAAAAATCGTAAGTCAGAAAAAAAGGATTTATTTCTCATTGTTTTTTTTATTATTATTTTGTTTTTTTGGTTGTCTTTAAATAAAAGAATTTTTAAAACACCAAATGCTCCGTCACACGATGATTTTTTTTACTCTGAAAGAAAATGTTTTTTTCTGTATTTTGTACTTACTTTATTTTGTATTATTTGTATTATTCGGACTACTATCCTCAGTTTGGCTTTTATTTTCGCAATGTTTCGTCCGATTAAATCTCCGACCTTCTTCCGGTGCATCTTTTCGAACTCGGAAATCTTCTAACCGAACTTGGAATCTTTATGGAATTTCAAACTGAGCCGTTTATTTAATCCACAGGGGCAGATTGTTCTCGTTCTGTCAGCCATGACTGAGTAGAAATGTTAAGTCATTTTTCTTTTATTGTTATTCAGTGTGTACATGGATCCATAGCGCCACGGATAAATTCGTTGAATTACAATCATTTCGAAGTAACAGTCTTCTAAAGGTTGAAGGTTCAATTCTCACTACAGGCGATACTGACTAATAACCTTGTGAAAATAACAACCATTAAGAATATAGTCGTCGGAATAATCCAAATAATCCAAATTATCAATCCTCATCTAAAAAAAAAAATTCTGAAACTTTACTTTATTTGCTTATATTTCTTCAGTATTTTCTTTGTTTTCATTGGAATTTATTTCTGAAATTTAATTATTATGTATCTCACTGTTTTATTTATTTATTTTTATCTTGGATAAGTAAACGGTTAATTTAGTCCACGGGGCTCGGAATGAACAAAGAAAACCAGAAATAAAAATAGTGAGACACGTACAGGATGCGAACCCGTGCTTCAAAAAGAAAGACCACCTTTCGCGGGTGTCCTCTTAAACAGTTGACTAACGAGCCCAACGATCAATGAAAGTTGAATGTCTACAAATAACCTATCTCTCATGCTTTCCGATGAATATGTGTTAATATTTTTACTATCGTAATAAAATATAGTCTCCTCGAATTTGTGTCAAGCAGCGAATACGGCAGACTTGTTATATAGTAAACATTGGAATTTATTTTCGACATTTATTTCTTACTAGCGGGTACCCGCTTCCCAGCGCTGCTCGGGGGTAATTTAAAAGGATGAATTAAACAGCCCACGGAACGCAAATAGGTCACATCTGGAATAGAAATAGAAATTGCCGCAGTTTCCGAAAGATGTCTACAATGTCTGTGTGTTCGAGTTTATCCTATCCGTAAACTAAGTATATATTCCATGGCGATGCTTCTTTTTCTGGATTACTTTTATTCACCCCAAACAAGGCAGTATGCCATTGAAGCGTAAGGGGCTACTTTGATAGGCAGATTTATAGGGGTTTATCTGGGCGGAGGGTTGAACAGCAATATGTGTGTTCACATTACATTTAATGTTCTGCATATTGGTACGGTTGAGGAAACAGGGAACAGAGAAGTAATTCCAAAGGAAAGCGGTCAGATAAAAGAAGCTATTATAATAGGTACTTTTCGAGCATCTAGGGACCTCTACAATGAAGAGGTGGGATTCTGCTGCTAGTCGGGTGGGTCGGGCGTATTTATGTTCAGGGAGTGCAAGTGTAGTAAGTTCATCGGGGCACATTACTTGAATTAATTATAACACAAGCACAGAGATGCAACACTGCGGCGATGGGACATTGGCTGGAGCTGGGCAAACAGTGCGGAACTTATTAGGGAAGAAATAGTTTGCGCTATGTCAATGTGGCAACCATACTCCATGAAAGGGCGAATGGTTTGAATAAAAATTGAAATTTTATTCAAATTTATAAGCATTGCTCAGAAATATTAGTAAATTTCTGAAACTACAGTAAACTCCTCAGATAATCCAAATTTATTAATATTTGTTATTGTTATAAAGCTCTATCTGAAAATATATTGAGCAATGTAGAAAAGATCAAAATAGTTTATCATCCTGTCAAAGGTTTTTTGCTGTCATTTTATTTGCTTTTTTATTGTTGAAAAAGACCACAGAAGTGAATCAAAATATTCAAATTCAAAGGTTCATGTTTTTTATGTCATACACACTAAGTAATATACGCAATTCTATGTAAGTATTTTACTATTTATATGTATATTTTCCCACTTGGCCATATATTTCTATATATACATTCAGAGACAGCAAGCGTATATATATATATATATATATATATATATATATATATATATATATATATATATATATATATATATTGGAAATTGAAAAAGTAAAACCAAAAAATATTATTTATGTATTCATCAACGTTTCGTCTTTATTTCAAGACTTCCTCATGATGATTGTCTAAAGAAAAACAAACACAAGTACATTTTTCTCTTCCGACAATCATCCTGAGAAAGTCTGTAAATAAAGACGAAACGTTGATGAATACATAAATAATTTTTTTTGGTTTTCCTTTTTCAATTTCAATTATGTCGGAACACATTTTCAATTCTTTTATCATATATATATATATATATATATATATATATATATATATATATATATATATATATATATATATATATATATATATATATATATATATATATGTGTGTGGGGGGGTATTTATTATTAATAGAGCAAGCATTAATAAACAATATAAAGTTAGATTCACGTAACAAAAAATCCAAATACGTGACGGACCGTTTCGTTGACACATGAACAACCATAATATTAAGTTATGTTTCTCGGATTTTCCATGTTATTTAATCTTTTATTATTCTTGGTTGTTCCATCGTGTATTATTTTCTATTTGAAGTCTCCTCATGATTTTATTGGCCAATCAGAACGAACGATTTATTACGCCTTAGTGATATGACGTCATATCCGTTTGGCGATGAATTAAGAGCATTAATATATAAGCGTGATTGAAATAGATAGATAGATAGATAGATAGATAGATAGATAGATAGATAGATAGATAGATAGATAGATATGAATACAGAGATAGATAGATAGATAGATAGATAGATAGATAGATAGATAGATAGATAGATAGATAGATAGATAGATAGATAGATAGATAGATAGATTAAAATAATTCCAGATAGATAGATAGATAGATAGATAGATAGATAGATAGATAGATAGATAGATAGATAGATAGATAGATAGATAGATAGATAGATAGATAGATAACTGACAAATTAACAGAGTGTTTGATTCGTTGCCACTAGCATTTCAAGAAAAAAAGAAAAGAAAAATATTCGGGAAAATCGTTATAAAATAACGCTAATAAAAGGCGACGTGAAAAGAATCCGAAGTAATTTTCATCAACGGCTTCTTCTCAGACGGTCAGTATTTGTCAGCCATTGTCATACGCAATTATTCTGAAGGCGTTTCTTCACCTTTTTCTTCGTTTCGCTAAAAGGCGTATAAATATGAAAAGAAGGACATTATTAATGCAACAATATCCTTCTTCAATGAAGGAGACGTGTTTTCTTTGCAGCGCTGCTTCATCAGAAGAAGAAGAAGAATAATAATAATAATAATAATAATAATAATAATAATAATAATAATAATAATAATAATAACAACAACAACAACAACAACAACAACAACAACAACTACTACTACTACTACTACTACTACTACTACTACTACTACTACTAGCTGGACCCGTGGAAATACCACGGTTGTATTCGGCATCTGTTGCATATTGTTGCCGTGTTTAAAAATATTTCCATTCTATTAACGCCCGGCGCGAACGGTGACCCAACGATATAATCCTACCTTCTTTTAACAGAACCAATACTACATTTAACACTAAAATAAATCGGAAAATATTTAAGTATCAAATAACTATCCAGACCTCCAATTAGGACCCCAATATAATTGTAAACATGTTAATGAATGCCCATTGGGAGGAAATAGTTTATAAATGTAATGTTATAGAAGGAAATAAGACTAGACCATATATAGCATCTAGTGTTGTAACTTTAAATCAAAATATAGAAATCACGTGTCTTCATTTAAAAGTATACCAAATGCTGACCCTTACGATAACCCAAAATCATTTGCTAATTATGTAATAGTAATACAAAATAATAACGTACTATGCGAATTGAAATGGTTCATTAAATATAGAGTAAATAAATACACCCTGGTAAATTTTAAAAAATGTAATCTATGTATCCTTGAATCGTACCATATAATAACGTCTAAGGATAATTTAATTAGCATAAAACAGTAAATCCTCCAAAATCATTCTAAAATTTGCACTTCAGCAATTTAGAACTAATTAAGAATTTTAAATAATACTTAAAAAGTAAGCTGTGACATTTGAATTAATAGTACTGATCTCTTCGGTAATTACAGACAGTAAAATATTAAGGAATATAAATAATTTACATTATAAATAACGCAATACAAAAATACATAATTGTTATAAATATACGAATAATATATAGTTTGATTGTATATAAATAAATAGATTTTAGATAGCAACAAAAAATTGTGGTTCTTTATCATGTGGAGATTAAATTATTAAATTATGTAATTAAATTGAGCATTTATTATATATGTTAAGGGATGGTTGAGATATGATAATTACAATCCACTTCAAATAGCATACAAAGCAATTTAATCGAATATACAAAAGGGCACAATATATATATATATATATATATATATATATATATATATATATATATATATATATAGAGAGAGAGAGAGAGAGAGAGAGAGAGAGAGAGAGGGGGGTAGGTTCGTGTGGGCTCCCTGTATTTACTTAATTCTGTTTTCTTTTATCTAATAACATGTATGAAACCTATTGGATGGTATGTGTTAATCGGTTAGGTTAAAATCCTGGTCATATATTTTTTCTTTTTATTTAAGGGTATTCGATAAATATATTTCTCTGTATTTAACTAGTAAGATTTAATATATTTAATATATTTGATATATTAAAATGTTTTAAAATGTTTAAAATTTAATATGATGAAGTATTTAATAATTTATGTTATTTGTGATAGGTAGGGATTATGGGGTGCGAGTGTAGATTATATTTAGGTTGGTAGAGGAAATGTGGAGGTGATATGTATAATATATGTGGGCTCAGGCATTTCTAATATTGTATATAAACAATTAAATGTGGTAATAACTGGAAAGATCCTGGGCGGGAGGATAGGCTTTATATTTCTCATATAATGTGGAGTGTTTTAGACTTATTTACAGATACGACTATTAATGAGTTATGTGTTTTCGTTTTTCGTCCATTTGGCTAGTATAGATTTTCTTCTGTAGGGTGAATTGTTT
Source organism: Sepiola atlantica (assembly GCA_963556195.1). NCBI lineage: Eukaryota > Metazoa > Mollusca > Cephalopoda > Sepiida > Sepiolidae > Sepiola > Sepiola atlantica. The sequence goes on along the minus strand of OY744519.1, from coordinate 192,386,690 downwards.
GAAAATCTCAGTTTTGATATTCATACAGATTATGGAAGAATTATTGATTGACTGTTGGAGCCTGAATTTTTCAGTGGTGCATAGTGGGCAATTCCTGGAGGTAGAGCTATAAGGCTTTTTTTATCAATTTCAGCGCCTACATAGTGGTTGCTAGAGAGGTTTTTTTGTCGTTTTCCCGGATATTTGAAAGTGTTATTGTGGGCGTAGAGCCTCTGTTTGAAAGAACCTTGAGTCATTCAGATGTAAATAGAGTTTACATCGGTTATGAATTTGGCTTCGTACACTATGAATCGGATTGTGCAACTTCTCCTGGCAGCGGGAGTTCATGACACTTTAGTTGATCATTAATTGTGGATTTTTTATCGCATGTTTTGCTTATAAATTTTCAATAAAATCTAGATAGTGATGATAACTACGAACGTTATTACTGTGAATCCTACCTGTTAAGCATATGTGAATTATTTTTTATCGTAAACAAATAATTCTGGTGTATTAACCATACAGTTGTTCATTGATTAAAAATAAAATTGTACGACAATACTCTTTAAATTCGGGTTACGCGTCGCGATATGTGTAAAGGGAAAACAAAAGAAACACCGTCATCATCTTTCGCCAAGCATATTAATATTTATTTATTTTTAATTCTTACATCGGATATACTAGCTCAGTCGGCCGTGCGTTAAGCTAAAGAAGTGAAGGTCCCTGGTTCAATTCCGGGTTTGGTGTACGTGCGTGATTTTTTTTTCTATATTATTATTCGCATATTTTCTCTCTTTTGGAAAGAGTGAATAAAGAGTCTCTAACATAATAGGTCCCGCACTGTCTACCAAGCTCTACCCACTGTCACATCGCCGCAATGTTTCATTCATGTGCTTGTTGTACAAGTACTTCAACGGAATGTGCTCCGACAAACTTACTGCACTTGTATCCCTTCAACGTAAATAGCCCCGATTAGCAGCAAAATCCCACCCCTTCATTGTAGAGGTCCCCAGCTGTTAAAAATCATTTTACTCTCATAGCTTCGTTCCTCAGACAGATTTATTTTGGATTCCCCTCCCTGCTTTCTGTTTCTCCGACTGTACCAACATGTAGATATTTAAATGTAATGTGAACAAACATCTTGCGGCAAACTCCCAGCAGAGTATATCCTTTATAAATGTGTTCCCTAATCACAGTAGCACTTTACGACTAAGTGTCAATATACCTTCTTTGGAGTAATAAAGAAAAGTATTTAAAATATATTCATGATTCAACAATGTGATAGCATAAAATATAATGGTTTTCTGATATCATAAATGCAATAGCGTATATTGTAGGTATTTTCTTTGACTTATTAACAACAATTTATTAATTACGAAATCCCACAGTATGAATTACGACTTATTCAGAAACGAGTCATTCATTTTAATATATATATATATATATATATATATATATATATATATATATATATATATATATATATATCAAGGGAGGCGCGAGAGCGCTCTACCCCTTAATAGACTTCAAAAACGGCCTATGCTAGAAATCTCATTTCTTTGATCGATCATAACTCAAAAACCAATAAACCAAATTAGTTAAAACTTTGCACAACATTTTTTTTTTGATAGGTTCTATAAGTGTGTAGAATTTCAGCATCATTAGTCAAGGCAACCCAGAGATCCAGAAAGGTCAGGTATGATTTTGTGTTATCCGTGTGTACGTACGTACGTACGTACGTACATATGTGCCACCCTGTATCTCATCAACTATTTAATGGATTCAGCTGATTTTTGGCAGAGATAGAGGTTCTATGGTCTAGTTGATGGCATTTTAATTTCAGTTTACCATATACCTTAGTTTTCCAGAAAATTCAAAAAAACCTTTAAAATGACCATTGTATTGAGGCATAGCCTTTACAAAAGTAGTGACATTCCATAATAAATGCCAGTATACTGAAATCATATGCCCTTAATAAGGTTAAGATGAAAATTCATATACACTAAATGTACAAAAGCAAGGAAATTCCCAAATTTTTACACTTTTATTGTCATTAAGGGTATGCGAGCACAACAGGACTATGTATTTTACTGGTAGGAATTTTTCTTCAGCGCACCTCACACACTTCATCCACTCATGCATAGAGATTTATACTGTAGTAATGTGATAATGAAATGGTTTGGTTGATATGTAGTCATACCCTTAATTAATGACAATAAAAGTGTAAAAATTTGGGAATTTCCTTGCTTTTGTACATTTAGTGTATATGAATTTTCATCTCAACCCTATTAAGGGCATATTATTTCAGTATACTGGCATTTATCATGGAATATATATATATACGTATCTTATTTGTTATTGTATTTGTTTTTAGCGATAGCGACCGGTGTTTTTCCACGGTGCGTTTTTATTTTTCGCCACCCTGAGCGTTTTGATTTTATTAATTTTTTCTTAAGAATATGCAAATGAGCGCATTTTTCCTTTTTAATCGGACGAGTAATCAATTGTATAAATAGATTTTTTTTAATTTATTTATTTATTTATAAACAAATTTTGTTGTATACTGATTTTTATAATTAATTTACAAATTAATTATTTGCGTGCACAAAAGTTAGACATGGACGAGCGCTTCTGGCTACAAAAAAAGAAAAAAGCGCTCATTTGCATATTCTTAAAAGAAACAATAAAAACAAAACGCTCAGGGTGGCGAAAAATAAAAACGCACCGTAAAAGAACACCGGTCGCTATCGCCAAAAAACAAAAACAATAACAAATAATTTACGTAACATTATAGGCGATGAGAAGTCGTGCACAAATGAGGCTGATCGTTCTAGTTTAGTCGTTAGAGCGCTAGTCTATTAAAATTGACATCGAAGGTTCGATCCCTCCCCTGGGCCAGAAACGCGTGTCCATGTCTAACTTAATTAATTAATTTTAAAAATAGTTATATATATATATATATATATATATATATATATATATATATATATATATATATATATATATAAAATAGTAATATATATATATATATATATATATATATATATATATATATATATATATAGGCCTCCACGTGACTTATACATTACTTCATCTTACCATCAATCAATAATTGTTTAGAAAAATTAAATTTATTCAACAACAACAAATACTATGTAATTAATAAAATGTCCTTTTTCAAAACCAATATGCAAATATCAGGAAGTTTAATCTTGCTGGTTTGGCAAGCCAAAAGCAGGCTCAATACGTTTCCTCGAATAGTGGCGATGGGGAGGCGTTCGTGAAACCAAGTCAATTCATGATGGTCCCCGGTGTAGCGCGTGCGTAAATAATAGATCAAGCCTGCTGAGGAAATACCACGTGGCGGACTTTATCGCTTTACGATGGAGGGGGAGGTGCGTGTACATGTATGCTCTGAAGAACAAATAAATGCCCAAAAGATTTTAAAACCCAATTGTATTTGTTGATGCTTCTTTACCTTTAATTACGTTTGAAGAAGAAGAAGAAGAAGAAGAAGAAGAAGAAGAAGAAGAAGAAGAAAGGAAAAGAATAAGAATTAGAAAGGAAAAGAAAAAGAAGTAGAAAATAAATAAAGAAAGAATTAGAAAAAAATAAGAATTAGAAAGGAAAAGAAAGAAAAAGAAAAACCAGTACAAGAAAAAAAGTAGAAAGAAAAAGATAAAAGAAAGAAAAGCAAAAAGAAGTAGAAGAAAAGGAAAAAGAAAGAAGAAGAAGAAGAAGAAGAAGAAGAAGAAGAAGAAGAAGAAAAACACCACCGAAACCCGACCAGTGAATCCCGGGGATCAAGAAGAACGCACCATGGAACAGTCTATCGTATTAAACTCATTAAACTCAGAATAAATTTTGCACATCAAAAAGGTGAAAGCAGACGGACAATCGTTGAGGCAATAAAAATGGGCATCGTGTCTAAATCTTACATAATAACGCAGAATACTGACATCACTGTCTAGGGGCACTGGTTTCCAACCTTATTTTGTTAATGGGCCATCTGGGAGTTATTTTATCATTCATCTATATATTAATACGCTAAGACAACTTCATGTTCGTTTGTACGTTATCATCTCCCACCCCTATTTTAAAATATGGGATCGTCCGATCGCCGAAAATTCAATACAAAAATCTGTTTTATTCCATCTGATGGCACTGTTGTGTGGAACGTGAAAGTAATCCCAAAAACGGTCAAAACAGACCTTAAATCAATCAGAGTATGTTAGAATCAAATACAAACCATCAAGGAAAATCCAATATATATATATATATATATATATATATATATATATATATATATATATATATATATATATATATATATATATATATATATATGAAGAAGAGTGGGGATAAAATGATCCGACGTAATGTAAAATGAAAAACGGAAAGCCAAAAACTATGTGATTTATGTATTCATCAACGTTTCGTTTTTATTGAAAGACTTCCTCAGGATGAAGAAAGCAATGTAGAAAAATTATACAGAATATTAATTTTGATTTGTCAGAAAGTGTCCAGACTTCGGCATGGTTGTTGACGTGAACAAGCAGAGAATGAAAAACATGATTTTGGTATTAGCGTTATCAGCAGTGGCCTGTCTCCTTTAAAGGGCGCGAGATGAATGGGGTTGATGGCTTCGACTTATTAGTTTATGGTTATTTTAGCTAGGAAGTTTGTCGGGGTCAACGACGAAATATCAGGTTTGATTTGATTTTTTATTGTATTTGTACAGTAATTCACTTTTTCCACTTATTCCTCAGCATACACACATACACATGCACACACACACACATCTATTATTGTACTAAATCTAAGTTAATCAACGATTGTTTCCCTAAAACGTCTTTCTATATATGTTCATCACTGAAAATATACGTTGAAATATTTCTTGCTTAGGGATGTAGTTATGCTTCTTATATATTAAGTTCCCGCCGTTTTTATGTGTTTTTTTTTCAAATTTTATTTAAAAGGTTTAATAATAAAAAAAATAACAACTAATTAATCGATAATATATTCTCTCTTGTTCTTTACCATTTCTTCCCAACGTTCTGTTTCATGTCATTATAAAATTTTAATTTGTTGGAAGCACGAGTGGGAACGGCATAAGTACATGTAATTAGCGTGATGATTTACCCCAGGAATGAAACACAAGCGTTCTGTGGAGTTTACTTTCGATGATCATATTCAATACTACTACTTAGCTCTACTTATGTATTGAGCACAATTAACAAAATATATACGTACTATATTATATTATTAATACCTCGCTGGTAGAAATCAAAAACAAAAGGAGTTATTGTTATATATAATGAGTATGAACAGAAATAGTGAGTCCTTAGTATGAAAGATCAAGAACGTGAGAGAGGTTGAAAGAGACGTGTTAACAATACGAAATACTTTATTAGACTGTTGACTATACAAAATTGTCTCCTCGGACAGGAGATTTCCTTATTGTCTCTGTATCAAGGGATATAATAGGCGATGTTAGTTGGTCTTGTCTATAGTGATGCTTTACATGAACAAGGCCCAAAAGCTACTCGAGGATAAGGGTTAATGAGTGTCAGGTGGGCGGTAAGACATTGACGTGATGCGTGTTGATCGGTAATGGTGGTGGAAGTTTGGCAGAATTTGATTATTTAGAAAGACGTCTTAACAAGAATTTGTTTACATTGGACTTGAAAACGAGAATGGTGTGTTGTAGTCAGCTGGGAAGCAGCTCAGCGGTATTACGTTCCACAGACGGGTGGTTCTAGGAAAGAAACTTTGCTCGTGGAAGTTTCGTTTAGCTTTAGGCACACAGAGAGAGAAAAGGGAAATTATTGACAGTGGTTGTAGCTAGACGAGTTTTTGTTGTGAATTTTTTACAGGGGAAGGACCATAGATTGATGCTTAGTCGAGCACCTGCCATAAAAGTAACGACAGAGTAGAGAAAAGAACTGAAAATAAACAGAAATTAACTCGAAAAAATGTATATTACAAAATGACTCCAAAATGCAATTCTCAAACAAAATAGATTCGAAAATTTAAAAAACAGAACGCCGGAAACTTGGTTGTCAAACCAATATTTAATTGGTATTTTACCCCCCCCCCCCCGCTCTTAATTTATACTCTCTCTCTCTCTCTCTCTCTCTCTCTCTCTCTCTCTCTCTCTCTCTCTCTCTCTCTGTCTATATATATATATATATATATATATATATATATATATATGGCTGTGAGCAAGAAACACGTGTCCATGAATACTATATAAGTATAACATTAATTTTAATATATATATATATATTAACGAAAATACGTCCTATAAAGTTAACGGCGACTAATAATGCAATTTTCTGCATCTTAATCACTTAGGAAGCGAAAAAATCAAAATAATAGTAAGCAAAAAAAACAACGAACGCTGCAATCACCAATCAAAATAATTACATAAAAATACATTAAATATTTAGGTGATAAAAATCGTACATATTTCCAGACAGGGCGACTTGATCCAATGGTAAAGACGCTGGACTACAGACATCAATATCGAAGGTTCGTGCCTTGTCTTAGTAAGCCATGCTGATGAGGGCTGTGAGCCAGAAACACGTGTCCATGGATTACTATTATGTACGTATAAAATTTATATATATATATATATATATATATATATATATATATATATATAGTTGAGCCGTGCTGACGATTAATAAAACTATGAAACGCGTACACGGATTACTTTTATGTGTGTATAAATAAAAATAAAAATAATAACAATAAAAAAAACAAATAATAATATACGTCACAAAAGAGACGGGGTCGACAGAATGCAATAAAATGCATTTGAGAATGGTAATATCCCTATCACCGCTAAGGTAGCAATATGTAATTAAATGAGCGTTCATTCGCTCAATAGCGCTTAAGAAAAACAATAACCAAAAAAAAATTAGATTTAAGGCGCTAAAAATCACACATAAAATTTGACAAGGGCGCGTGGACCAGAAGTAAATGACTAAGCCACGGGAATAGTGGTCGTGGTTTCCAGCCCTGTCAAAGTCAAGTCGTGCTTTCGATTAGTAAAGCTATGAAACGCGTACACGGATTACTTTTATGTGTGTAAAAGTAAAAATAAAAATATGTTTATTTAGCAACCAAATGTTATAAAAATGACTATAAAGAAGGCTGTAATAGTCCAACCACCAGTTAACCCATAGCTGGAGAGAGAAAAAATGATGAAGAGAGAGATAAAAAAGAGATAAAGAGGTAGAGAAAAAGAGAGAGGAATGGATTATAAAGAACAGAAAGACTAATTTTGGATTATGTCTTTTTATTTTATTAAATTTAACTGGCTTTTCAAATTCACTTTTTTATGATTTAAACAATCTAACAGTTTAATGGGTGACACAACTGGTCGCATTTTTAGCGTATATATATATATATATATATATATATATATATATATATATATATATATATATATATATATATATATATATATATATATATATATATATATATATATATATATATATATATGAGTGGTTTAGTGTTGGCTTATGCCTGTTTTCAAGATGGGTGTTTAATTATCTTTACCCAAAGGCATGAAACCCTTGAAACCTGAAACCAACGAACATCGATAAACATTACACAGGATTCGTCAAATACGGAAGTTTATTTTATTTTCATTTTTTATTTTTGGCATCCTGCCTAATAAATAATGGAAGCTGAAGATGAGTGTAAATATAAACAGACAGATAGATAGATAGATAGATAGATAGATAGATAGATAGATAGATAGATAGATAGATAGATAGATAGATAGATAGATAGATAGATAGATAGATAGATACTGCCTAATAAATAAGGAAAATGAAAAGACGGACCTGGAAAGAAAGAAAGAAAGAAAGAAAGAAAGAAAGAAAGAAAGAACAATAAAAAACGAATAAAAAAGAATTACAAATGAAAAGGGCGAGAAAAATTAAACGAAGAATAAAAACTCCAGAGAACTGAACGAAATAATTGGAAAAGGGAATGAAAGAAAAACGGAAAAAAGTAATGACTAAGAATTTTTAACTGAAATGCGGAATGACACAAAAGAACAAAATCAAAGCTTAACAAGAAATGAGAAAGTCATAAAGAAGGAAAGAAAGAAAAGAGAAAGAAAGCAGAAATAATAAACTGATAGAATGAAAAAGAGAAGGGGAAAATAATTGGGAAAAGAAAAAGAAAGAAAGTAATAGCTTATAGAATGAAATAGAGCGCGGGAAAATAATAAGTGGAAAAGAAAAAAGAAAGAAAGAAAGAAAGAAAGAAAGAAAGGAAGAAAGAATAAAATAAAGTGAGGGAAAAATAATTAGAAAAACGTAAGAATAAAAAAAGAAAGGACTGATAGTATAAAATAGAGAGGTGGCAAAATAATTAGGAAAAAAGGGAAGGAAAGAAAGAGATCATTCAACAGTGAAAAATCAGAAAGAAAAAAGAATGGACAGATTAATGTAGAACGATAGAGAAAAAGAAAGAAAGAAAAGAAGAAAGTGAAAAACAAGGAAAGAAATAACTAAGTAAAAATTACGACGTGATAGTATGAATTCGAGCGTGAGAAAGAAGACAAATAATGGAAAGAGAATCAAAGAAAAAACAAAAGAGATAATTCTACAGAGATCGAACTGAAAGAAAAAGAAAGAAAGGAAAATAAACATAAATATAGTTTTTATAGATTGTTTGGATGATGATGATTAATTTGTAATAATCTGAAGTAAAAATTATAGACAGGGTGGAAAATGAGATGTATGAAAAAAGCAGCGAATATGTTGGGCGACAATGACCTCCTAATATATATATATATATATATATATATATATATATATATATATATATATATATATGTCTCTTATTCCATCTGTACATCTAGAGTATATATATCTGTTTCTTGTTGGTGTAGGGATAATATTCTACTATTTACCCCTAATATAGGTACCTTGGGGGGCATTTGGCGCCCCATACCTCCGCCACACGGTGATGCACTTCGTATATTTTCCCCGTGTCCCAATAACTTAGTACAAAATATCGCCAGAGCTATATTATGGAATTATTATAAAGTTTATATAAATTTAAATAGAATTGTCACTAGAAGTTATAGATATGTTATTAAAATACTTTTAATTTCCTTGATTTATCTTAATATTGAATGGGACAAATGGTATAAAGTTTAACTTGTAGATTATTATAATTTGTCAAATAACTCATGATTTTAATTTTTGTTATCCTGTGAGATACTACTTGCATTCTCAGCTATGAATTAAAACTAAGTCAGGTCATCTTTCCAAACATGTTGAGTGACCGACTAGGTGACTAGAGATAGAGGAGGATGTAGTATATATCGTGGAACGGATTTGATTACTGCCTGCGACTAGTTACTCTTTCCTATGGGGACGGTAAACTCCCCCTTTTCTACCTCCTTCCGCCCCCTCTCCACTGAGATCCGCAAAACGGTGTAAATACTTCTCATAAATTATAGTACAAATAGCTTTTAAATGCTGGTTTTACGTTTTATTCTTGCTCTGCATTGCATTGAGCTCTCTTACTCAAGATCTACAAAAGGCACTCCATTTTTCACGGATCCAACAAAATATTTGGACAATTAAATAAGGCAATTACTCGCCATCCTGATGCTTTTAAATCTTATCAAATTAATCAAAATAAACTGATAGAACAAATCATAGGATATATAAATAAAAATAATGTAGAATATGTATAAACGTATATATAATACATCTACTAATTATAATGAGAAAAAGAAAAACAATAAAAATACAGTAGAAAGAAAGAAAGAAATGTTTAAAATGAAGAAGAAGAAGAAGAAGAAGAAGAAGAAGAAGAAGAAGAAGAAGAAGAAGAAGAAGAAGAAGAAAGAGAAAAAATCGACAGTTATGAACGCCGATTTAAAACACTGGGAGTCGGCAAAGAAGAAGAAGAAAAAGAGAAAATATTAACGGTTAACTTATAAACGCTGATTTGAAACACTGAGAGAAAAAATCGACAGTTGTGAACGCAGATTAGAAAAACTGTAAGTGAACAAGGAAGATTAATATTTATTTGAGGTTGACGACAACGGGGAGATGGACAACAAAGGAGGAGAAGGGAGAGAAGGAGGGACTAAAGGTATATATATATGTATGTATGTGTATGTGTGCATATATATATATATATATATATATATATATATATATATATATATATATATATGTATATATATATACATATTTATTCTTTTCTTTTTTTGATGTGTTGATATTTTTTATATTTATAATATAAAACTAAAAATAATACATTAATCACCTAAATAATAGTGTAATGGATTCGTCCAAACACTTTAAAATGCAGCAACATTTTTGTAAGTAACGGATAAATTTTATTAGACATACGAACAGCACAGGTAAAGAAAAAAAAATTTTTTTAAATAACTAATATAAGTTAGCAAAACATTTATATGGAACAAAACGTAGATTTAACATAAGGAACGTTTATGTGTTTGTCTTTTAAGGGAAGTGGGGTCTGATCAACTCTGCTGGGAAGCCATGAAATTAAATACTGTCTTGTTTTTAAATTCCCGAAACAGTTTTTCATGGTAAACAACTGATGATCCCTTAAAATAGTGTTAGAAACAAACTAATATAATAACTGTAAAAAATAAATTGACTTACATGAGTGATTTTCCACTGAAAGACTTGGGACTATAAGTTTTTGTTTTTTTTGTTTTGTTTTTTAATATAGTTTTAATGGTTGAGAAACTTCCGAGACTATATATATATATATATATATATATATATATATATATATATATATATATATATATATATATATATATATATATATATAGTTTGAAAAGTCACACATGGAAGCGTTGGTGAAATGGCAATAATAAGGAGAAATATTTTTTATATTTGGAAAACTTAAACAACGCAATTTATTAATGTTTTTTTAAATAAATTATTTATTTACTTTAAAAACTTGAGTACTTTCAGTGATATACCCCCTTGTAAAAAGTATAAGCATATTTTTTCTCTTCTTTTTTCATTTAATCCTCCTTGATTGAGACATATTTATCGCAATCAGGTTGAAATTCGTCTTGATGTTATCGACGATTTATGTTGATATGCCGCTGTGTGTAGCACGCGGTTACGTGAATAAGGTAGTTTGAAAAGTCACACATGGAAGCGTTGGTGAAATGGCAATAATAAGGAGAATATTTTTCAAAGATATTTTGAAAACCTGGACAAGGCTATATATATATATATATGATTATTTTTAATTATACATTCATCTACATAATCTGCAACACTGGCATGTCGATGTTATCGATCAATAGCTATTAAAAGCTGAGATCTCATCAGGAAGAAGAATAATCTGATCTTTACTTCAGGTCATATTTGAAAGAATGAAGTTGGAAGAAAAGAAAAGAAAAGAAAAGAAAACGAAATTCAAAATTTAATATTGAAAGGTCACGTGGTCAGATTTGAAACGGTCGAAAATTAAATATAATGTAAACTCGTGTTGTGAATGAAGAGAAGAAAAGAAAAGGGAGTCAAATTGTCGTGGCGCATTTTAACGGCAAGTTATAATGTCTGGATGTGTGTTCGGATTTACTTCTACGCGTCAATATTCTGGGCGTGGAAGTGGGAGGGAAGAAGTAGTCTTTAGCCAGGCCTTGATTCTAGGTGGGTTAGGGTTGTGTTAAGTCATTTAGATCTAATTGAGTTGATTTTTAATTTTACATTATCTTTCGGTTTATTAATAATTTGTTTTAGTGTTTTATCATTCTTCATCCTCTTTTGAACTTTATATTTTCTTGTTAATTTTGATGGCAATAAAATAATAAGGATGATAAAATTAGGAAAATTTAGTAAAATTAACCAAAATTAACTAGATTTACTAAAGTTAATTTTCCAGTAAAGGGTTCTATTATAGGTCCCCTTTTTTAGGATTTGAAACCGACGATACCGATGTTGTTCTGATCTTCTGTAATATATATATATATATATATATATATATATATATATATATATATATATATATATATATATATATATTGTTAAGATATTTGAGCCTCTAACACATTTTCAGACAATAATTATTCCGAGCAACAAGAACTCTTATTAAGAAAAATTCACACGCAATTCTCAATATATACACTGCAGAAAATTTAAGGTCAGATAAACGGCCACCGCAATTGCCCAGTCTCTGTCGAACTTATTGTCGAAGACAGATCCTCGACTGGTATGTACTATGTGTGCAAGTACCTGGCCTTTTGGCTAAGATCAAAGTGTAGTATCTGTTCCGATGAATACTGCACCCCATAGACTGGTATTGTCTCGACCTTCGGGTCTTTATTTACGCCGGTCTATGGGTCTGTCCTGTGCAGTTCCAGGAGGTCCATCCTCCCAGGCTTCGCCTCCCCTCTTTGGGGGGAGTAAGTTTATTGCTTACTGCCTGAGGCGCCCCTACCGGGGAATGCCGACGGAGCTTCCCAGGCAATTTTAAATCCCACTTTCCCGACACGACCTTCGGTCACATCTTACTTGTGGGAGTAAGATAAAAACTGGACTTGTGCCTAACTCCTGGAGAGGAGTAAATCAATACTCGACTCGGTATTAACTCCCCCTCCCCACTACAGGAAGACGTGGCAAAAGACCGGAAGGTGGGGAGAATAAGCTTAACACAACAAGTGCACACTGCCCATTTAAAAATTGCCTGGGCAGCCTCGTCGGCATTTCTCAGTGGGGACGCCTTAGGCAGTATTCTATGAACTAACTTCTTCCCAAAGAGGAAAGGCAAGGAAAGGCGGACCTCCTAGGACTACCCAGAACTTATACCACAGTCCGACAGATAAAAAGCCACCGCAATGGCCAAGTCTCTGTGGAACTGATTGTCGGGCCAGATCCGTGTCTGCAACTAGTATCTGTTCTGATGGATACTGCACCCCATAGACTGGTATTGTCTTGGCCTTCGGGGCTTGATTTACGCCGGTCTATGGGTCTGTCCTGTGCAGTTCTAGGAGGTCCACCCTCCCAGGCTTCGCCTTCCCTCTTTGAGGAGGAGTAGGTTTATTGCTTACTGCCTGAGGCGCCCCTACCGGGAAATGCCGACGGGGCTTCTCAGGCAATTTTTAAACCCTACTTCCCGACCCGACCTTGGGTCACATCTTACTTGTGGGAGTAAAATAAAAACTGGCCTTGTGCCTAACTCCTGGAGAGTAGTAAATCAATACTCGGTATTTACTTCCCATAAGGCCGAGAGGTGGATAAAGTAAACCAGCGCCCTAAAAAAGGAACACGCTTTCCTCTTAAAAATTACCTGCCACCCCCATCAGCATTCCCCGGTCATTTATTAAATTGTTAGGTAAAAGTACAGAATAGTTAATCAACCCTCAACCTCCCCATGTTAAGAATGGCTTTCTAAATTATAACGTTATTATTTCAGCTCGGTCCGTAAACTGCATAAGTACCATTTTTTTTCTTACTAATTCTCTGGATTTGCCTCATGGGTTATGGTTACAAGAAAACAACAATTTGAATTATCTCCCTTTTCAACTGACTCTTCTAAAATGAAAATAAAATGTCATCTGCCCAAGGCGATCTATAATACAGGCCTGGCAAACATGCGACGGGGATCCACGACTAAGAGCGGACATATGAAAACCAACATTACTACTAAATAATAATTACTGAGAAAAGTTTTTGTACGAAATTTCTTAGTAATGTCCAGTTATTAGCAACTATGCATATTATTAGGAAGCAGCTTACAATAACTGATTTATTTCCATCAAAGCAAATGTAAAAAGTTAAAAAAATATAAAAGAACAAAATTCACAAAAAAGTATATCTAACTAAAACTTTTCTCTGTAATTGTTATTTAGTAGTGATTTTTGTCTTCACATGTCCGCTCCCAGTCGTGGAACCCAGTTGCATGTTTGCCGGGCCTGTATTATGGATCGCCTTGCATCTGCCCGAATAATACAGCGAATTTATTTTAATGTTAGACTATTTTGATATTCGGTCATCCGTCGCTGAGTTATCTCCCTTTGTTACGAACTCGAACTAATGCGGCGTAACATTTCTATACGAAGCATATACTGTCGACGCCCATTAGCTTTATTTGACCTCTGACTTAGGCCTCCGGGCCCCAGACAAGCAAATGGCCGGTGTGCGCACGGACATTGAGGCTATCCAATTATGTTGATGCATTTATTCATAAGAATACCAGAAGCATAGGGAAAAAGAGTTCAGTAATTTTGCACTAAAGGAATCTACACAATCTCTTGAGGCGTTTTTTTATGGCGTATCGAAGAGGTTAAAGTCCGCAGTAAGTAAAAAGTGAAATAGACACGAATAAATAACGAATGAAGAGTGAGAAAGGAAACAGGTTCTTATTTAATGAAATGGTGCCAAAGAAGTCCATCGGCACCATTATCTATCTATCTATCTATCTATCTATATGTCTATCTATCTATCTATCTATCTATATGTCTATCTATCTATTTGTATGTCTGTCTGTCTATCTATCTATCTATATGTGCTCGTACTTATATGGTTAGTCTATCAATATCACCCCGTATCTCTCCTTTCTCTCCCTGCTCCTACCCCCCTATCTCTCTCTCTCTCTCTCTCTCTCTTTCTCTCTCTCTCTCTCTCTCTCTCATTTTGTTTATATATGTATTTCCATCTTTAAATCTTACTTCACCGGACACTTTATCAACAGACATTTACCAACTGGACAGACTCCATATTTTGTAATTTTCTTTTTACACGCACACTCTTACTTTCGATTACTTTATATTTTTTTCAAATTTTGGCTTTTGGCTAAGATCAAAGTGTAGTATCTGTTCCGATGGATACTACACCCCATAAACTGGTATTGTCTTGGCTTTCGGGGCTTGATTTACGCCGGTCTATGGGTTTGTCCTGTGCAGTTCTAGGAGGTCTACCCTCCAAGGCTTTTCCTCCCCTCTTTAGGGAGAAGTAAGTTTATTGCTTACTGCCTGAGGCGCTCCTACCGGGGAATGCCGACGGGGCTGCCCAGGCAATTTTTAATGACCAAAGTGCTCACCTTCTCGGGCGCTGGCTTTTCAAGTCCCACTTTCCCGACCCGACCTTGGGTCACATCTTACCTTGTGGGAGTAAGATAAAACTGGCCTTGTGCCTAACTTCCTGGAGAGGAGGTAAATAAATACTCTACTGCCAACTCATCCATCTATGTAATTCATCTGATGATACGATTTTAATCTTTGAAAAGCCTGGCTTAAGGAAAAATTTTTAAAAATGTATCCAGTAAACCTTGCACTGAACAATCGAAAATAAAATAGATCTGTCATCGGTACGTCTTTATCTCTTTTCCTTGATTTAACTATATATATATATATATATATATATATATATATATATATATATATATATATATATATATATATATATATATGGGGGACGTGATCCTCTTTATGTAGAAACGCGGACCTTAGCTTAGTAAGATATTCTGTTCTATGGAATATTCTAAGATCCACGCTTACATCTAAGTTGTTAAAGAGATGTTTAAAAGAATAAAAACAGATAAAACATGGAAAAACATGTATGAAAGTTGGATTAAGGATGAGACATGCATATAGTTGATGGAAGAATAAAACGTAGTTTAAAAGTAACACAAAATATTTTTATATGTACAAATCTTACATGGTAAAATGTTAGTTTGAAATGTTCGGCGGAAGTCAGTTCTGAGAATAGAAGATACGGGGTTATGAGAATAATAGAAAGCCGTGTGTGCGACCATGTTTGCATGTGTGTGTGTGTAGCCATGTGTGAGGCTTGGCGTGAGGACGTCGAAGTGTACGAATGTGTGTGCGTGCACGTGAGTTGATAAGTCATTTAGGCATTCGTATGTGTGTGTCTTTGTCAGCAGTGTGAGGTTGCGTGCGTTGAAGAATAAAAGGAGTGTAAGCCTCTGTGTGTATGTGTGTGTGTTTAGTAGTCAGCCGACGCGCTGGCACCTCTCGCCCAAAGGCGAGAGGTAGCCGAACTTGTATTCTCTGTTAAGCGTACGAAAGGCGGAGAAAAAAGAGGAAAGAGAGAGTTTTGCTTTTTATGTTTGACCAGTGATTTGCCCGACGTAGTTGTGAGTAACACACGTGATCAACATTTTTAGCTTTTTTCGCCTTTTTGTTAGACTGTCTTTGGGAGCTGGTTTTTATGGCCCCAGATTGAGCGTTTGTTGTTGAAGTGAATTTGGGAGTTGTTTCTGTTTACGCCGATGATAAATTATTAGGATGTCACTCCCACTCTGAGCCTGCCTGCATCCACGAACGTACCTCTTATTGGACTTTTTACCCTTTTGGATTTTCTATTTTCGCCGTACCTGAAGTTGTGGCTTCTTGGAATTTAACTTTGTATCCTCTCTCATTACATCTCGTGCCTTTAACGACCTACCTATCTACATCTTATTCTCTCCGCTGGACTTTTCGACACCGGACTTTTTAGCAATCGGACATTTGCTTGCATTCGGGCAGAGTTTTGCCCTGCGTTTCTTTCCCTACAACTTTTATTTCATTTTTTCAAATTTTAAATCTTGGCCATTGCCAACTTATCTATCCCAGCGACTTCCTCTGATGATAAGATTTTGATCTTTGAAAAGCCTGGCTTAAGGAAAATTTAACTTGAATAAATTGCCTTTTTATGGAATATACCTTGCTCTGAGCAATTGAATTGAATTTTGATTTGGCTTTTGCTTCTCTAATTCCTTTCCATTCTTCTTCATATCTACCTGCTCTATCCTGGATATTGAGCTGTATACTCTTCACAATAGGTTTTACCTTTCCTAAAAGTTCGCTTTTAGTATACCTCTTTATATATATATATATATATATATATATATATATATATATATATATATATATATATATATATATATATAGGGCTTTACGCGCTCCACTACTTTTGGAGCTGCTCCCGCTCCTCTTCCAACGCCCAAAATTGGAGCTGGCTCCTCTCACGCTCCCCATTTTCAAAAAGGAGCCGCTCCTGCTCCAACTCCTATAAAAAAGGAGCGGCTCTTTTTCAGTGCTCCATAATGAAAATGTACCTTCTTTCATAAACGTTCTATTCTGCCAAAGAGTGGTCGAAAGATAGGGGTTGGCGTCAAAGGATCTCATCAATATGGGTTGGTATGTCACTTTAAGTGTAAGACCGTAAGATAATATTTGACAAAATCTCGCTAATATTTTGAGAGTTATAGGAGAACATGTCGGACGAAGTATAGGATTATACGTAAATTTTCGTTTCCTGAGGTATAAAATAAAAATAGAAAAATCCCTGAAGTATTTTAAAACAATTTTAATTTTCATTACATTAACAACCTATTTTTTCAGGAAAGGAAAATTTGACCCGATATTTTTTCTATTTATTTTGGAAGGGAATTTAGATTTGTTTTAAGTAAATGAAGTTTTACTTTTAAACATTATTAGTGATTATTTTCTTTTTAAAGAAAACATTTCTCTGGAAGAGGATAGATAGCCAGAGCAACATTAATCGTCGTATTGTTGTTTAATATTTGTTTGTTTTACGAACGTAACTATATAGTATAATGTATATTATTATTTATAACAGAGAAACGCGCAAGTACTTTCAAACAAATCGATTTATCCATAGTACAATTTGGGGCGAAAAAAAAACAATGAAGTTTATTTTTTAAAGATTGAATTAAAAAATATTTTTCATAAGTTGCCCAAAAAATATCAATAAATTGTCAATAAACAATTCATAGATCCATTTGTCTGAAAATTTCATACAAAATATCTGGCCTAGACCTTGGGAGTTGAAAAAATATCGGGTCAAATTTTCCTACCCCGAAAAATTAACTGGAGCAAGATTTCCTAGGTCGGGCAAAAACATTTATTAAAATTAAAAATTTGAAGAAAAAAAATGAAACGTCTATATTTGAAGTCTCTAACAAAAACAAACTGTTTACAATTTTAATATTCGATAATAGATTTTTTAAGATAAAGAAAGATATCTAATCTACTTTTGGTTCTAAAAAAACAAATTAGTCAGAAAGTCTAATTATTTGCTTTTTTTAAATTAAAATTTAAGATATTTTCTTTAATTTAATTAAGTTTAAACATCGGTTTAATTGTAGAATAGGGACCGCTGTTTTCTTTCGCTCATTTTGCTTGGTATTCGCCCAAATTTAAGATGAAACTGATTGTTGGTTTAATTGTATTTTTGGTCCTGAAATGAAATGTTCATTTACTTTTTAAAGTGTTGAGAATCTAACTTTAATTCCAGGTTTTAATCGCTGGCGGTCATGTTGGTTTTTATAGTTTTTTTCTTTGTACAAAATGTATTTTTCCTTGGACTAAAGATATTTTTACTGCTTTAACATTTTATTACACACAAAAAAACTAACTTTAACATTCTATTTACAAATCCAAGTTTTAACGGAATTTAACGAATTTAAAAGTAAACATGAAAACGTTAATACATACTAGTCGTGAATTTAAGAATAGCACAAAATGTCGCCAAAAAGACGACGGATAAAAATGTGGCATATAAGTTTAATTTGATATATGCTAAAAAAATAAATTAGAATTTTTTGTCATCATAAAATGTATCATTTCACCCCAAAAAATCGATTTTATCGAACATTTGGGTGAATACCGAGCGAAATGGGCGAAAAAATCCAACGGCCCGATAGTATAATTGAACCTAAAATTCTTTATTTAAAAACACGAATTAAAAGAAAAATTGACTCATTTATTCAATCAGTAATAAACATCCTTGTCATAAATACAAAAAAAAGTTCAAATCTATAAAAAAAAATAACTTCAAAGACATCTATAGACTCACTGGCGCATTTGTAGACATTTGTTGCTAAATTGTCTCCTGCCTTAAGAACACTGTCCCATCAAACATTAAACATGTATATGTAAAAATCTGAGAACTTCAAATGTTTTGTTTTCGTTCTTTCTCCCTCTCTCTCTCCCTTCCTCTCCCTCTTCCTCTCCCTCTCTCTCTCTCCCTATCTAATATACATTTACCAGATATATCATTTAAAAATAACTCAGAGTAAACTTTCTTTTCTTTTCCTTTTTATTGCTGAATAAAAAACTAATGTTTAAAAAAGACAAAAATTAAATAATTTTGGAGCGAAAAAACCACCGCTCTTTAGTCCTAAATGGAGTTGCTCCCGCTACACCCCGCTGAATATAAAATGCCCCTCTCTCCTTCGCTCCAGCAAAAAGGAGCGTGCTCCTGTTTGGAGGGTCCGTAACGCCCTGTATATATATATATATATATATATATATATATATATATATATATATATATATATATATATATATATATATATATATATTAAAGACGACAGAAATCTTCTGTTTAGTGATTCCTTTTTTTATTTTTTCCATTCGTCGAATGATCTTTTTGACGTGTAGATGGAATGAATTCTTCAAACTAGAAGAAAAAGTCATAAAGAATATTACACATCGATATATATCTCCAACAGATAAAGAATACAAAATCAAATTAATTATTTATTATAAAAGATTCACAACGCAAAACCTTGTAGTAAAAAACAACCCCTCTCCGACCCCAAAAACACTAGAAAGAACCAATGTAGTTTATAAATTTAAATGCCTAATTGCTACATTGGTTTTACAACAACCACTCTATCCCGCCGCCTCACTATGCACCTCGCAAACACTAGTTCAATATACAAACACCTACAAACGCACAACTGCCCTACATCTGAGTTGAGACAGATATTAGTAATGAACACAAAAATAATACATTCCGAAACTAATTTTAAAAAATTAAAAATACTTGAAGCCGTATACATAAAAACGCAGCAACCTAAAATCAATAACATTTCATACGAGACAAGTAAAACTATTTTTAAATGCTTAGTCTAGTTTAGTGATATCAAATAGGGACATCTTATTAAAATTACTTACTGCCTATCTCCCCCATTTTCCTTCTCCATAATTATTAGACGAGACAAAATTAAATCAGCCATTATTTTAAATTAAAAATAATAAGAATAATAAATAAAATTAATAAATAAACGAAGAACTGTTTCAATTGTCACATTTTAAAATGTAGACGTCCGTATTTTACGCTAACGGTTTGCCGGCGTATTTTTTAAGAAATTCCATTCTTTCACTCGCTTTTTATTCATTTTTGCCATAAAAGACCTGAAGATGATTCCGGAGAGAATCGAAAACGTTAGTCAAACACATGGATCCTTCATCAATTCATTCCATCTACACGTCAAAAAGATCATTCGACGAATGGAAAAAATAAAAAAAGGAATCACTAAACAGAAGATTTCTGTCGTCTTTAATAAAACATGCCTTAATATATATATATATATATATATATATATATATATATATATATATATATATATATATATATATATATATATATATATATATATATATATATATATATATATATATATATATATATAGGCAAACATTATTAAATAACACAGAGTGGTTTTGTTTGATGCGACTTTTTTTTTCAATTTTCCGAATAGTCCATCTAATGTTTCGGTCAAATTGATGTAAATATGATCCATGGGTTTCTTGTTCCATTCTTTTTTCTTTTTTGCAAGTACTTTCGATTTGAATCGTCAAATCATCTTCAGGCGGTATTAGTGTCTTTACAAATTATGACTTTACTGTTGTGCTCATTTTTGAATTATAACGGCAAGTAGTTTATAACTTGAAAAAGCGTCTGTAAAGTTGAAATGTACATGAGAGTGTGATGGCGTTCTACACATATGAGAGATTTAAAAGTTTGACTGTTTAAACCGTTAAGAAATTGATGACGTTAAAGAAAGTGCATACAATTCAAACGCATAACTACCTCATGGCTAAGAATTTGGTAATGTTAATTATTATGCTAGACACTTTAAAATATTGCGACTAGTTTCATAATTGACATTATTAATTGTGGGATGTTTAGTTTTTATGTAGAGGGCTTCGAGTAGTTTTAATTTTTTTATATTGGTATCGTGGTGTATTATTTTGGTATTGTTAACAAGGGGAAGGGGTGCAATTATGTTTTTTAGGTGTTGGCATATAGAGCTAGTGTCGGAGAGATGTAGGGTGAGTTTTCTGGATAGTGTTGTGGAAGTGAAACCTATGTAAGAATTAGTTTTTTATTGTTGTCGGAGATACATTCTCCCATAGGGCATTGGAACTGATATATTACATTGGTTCTTCCTAATGTATTTTGGGTTTGAGAAGTGTTATTTTTAACAACATAGTTTGATGTTTTCATTTTTTATATAATAAATGATAAATCGTATTTTATCATCAGAATTGGTGGGGGATATAAAGCGATGTATTATATTTTTAAGAGCTTTTTCATCCAATTTAAAGTTTGGATGAATTTGGTTACAATAGAATAGATTTATGTAGTGGGAATTATTTAGCTTATTATTAGTAGGATTATCTAAATTTCTAATCATTAATTTTATTTGTTCATCAACCATATAATTGGGAGATTGATTATTAATTAGGACTTGCTTTATGTTTTTTAATTCATTAAAACATATTTTTTGGATGAGGAGATTAATTTTGCACGGTTTAATAGATTTTTTACCATAGCAATTTTACATCTATATGGGCATTCACTTTTAAAACTTAAAATACAGGTGTTAATAGATGTAGGTTTTTTATAGGGAGAGGTGATGAATGCATCACTGTTGGAGTCAATGAGAACATCTAAAAACGGAATTTTATTGTTAACATTAAGCTCATGAGTGAATTTAAGAACTGAATTATTTTGAAAAGTATCTTGTAGTTTTATTTATTTCATCTATACTATTTACTAAAATAAGAATATCATCAACGTAGCGGGCATAAATGGAAGGTTTAGTGATTATATTAAATATTTTATTTTATATATATATATATATATATATATATATATATATATATATATATATATATATATATATATATAGAAAGAGAGAGAGAGGTGTTACGGATAGATACAAGTTGGAGCAAATAAGACATATAATGGTGGAACAAGTTAAATAGTTTCACCCTTAATACAATGTATACACACACACACACACACACATATATATATATATATATATATATATATATATATATATATATATATATATATATATATATATATATATATATATATATATATATACAAACACACATATATCTGTCTATATACACAATGTTACAATATTATGTAATACCTGTATGAAGATGTTCTAGTGGAAACTCCGTATAATATATTTCGGAGACTCTTCCCTTTTTCAGAACCGTGCTCAACTCAAGTTCAAACGTGCATATGAAGACAGTGAGGATGTAGTCTCGCAGAAAATACTGATTACATTTGAACTCTAACCAGATTAGTTCAAGTGGGAACAGTAATTCGCCAAAACTGCAAACGTTTTCGACTTCCATGAGTCTTTATCAGGCACGTGAGGAGTTAAACAAATTAAAATTGGAAAACTTATTAAGAAAGTCGATTAAAACAATTTATTATAGCTTTTTTATTATTAAAAGCATTTTAGTATACCCTTTCCCTCCTCATATCGATGTTGGTTGATGGTAGGTTTGTTTGCTCGAATGCGTAAGGCTTCGATTATGTTGAGGCGTAGTTTGCAATTTGAGACCGCGGTCATGACAGTGTTTTGTACTAATATGTTTCTGAAATCTTTTGGGAAATGTCATGTTCTACCAGATGTTCGTAAATAGCGCCAAGGGAGGAGAGGTGGCGTGTAAGGCGGAGAGAGATATAAGTTCTAGTCATCCCGGTATATGTATTGTTTTTGGAGACACATTCTCTCATTGCTCATTTGAATACATACACAGCATTACTAGTTTTTAGTAAACTGTTATCCAAATTCGGGCTATTTCTTAGCAATAAATTAGTTGTTTTAAATTTTTATAGTAAATAGTGAAACGGAGCTTATGATTTTTAGCTGTAGAGGAAATAGAGATGAATAGCGAACGCCTCTGTGTAAGTTTATTGGCATAAATATATTTTCATACTTTAATATATATAATATATATATATGAGGATGTAATTCCGAAACCATATTGTCTGTAGATAAATACACTTTCATAATAAGTAAAAAATATTCATACTAATGGTCCCCTTTGAGATAAATAAATCTTAATTGTTGAGCACTGTCTGAAATTATAAAAATCTGAAATCGTTAAGCTATGGAAGCAAAGCTTATACGCCCGCGTGTTTGAGCACTCTTTGATCTAGTAACGTTTGAAACCTGCCGCTGGCTTTAAATGTATCTTAATTTCAGTAATGTCTGTGGCGATTTCCATTGGCCTAATTGATTTGGTCGTAGGATCGTGAATCTCTTCTGTATCTACGAACTGCGTTCGAATCCGCCTGAGCCCCTGAGACCGCCACTTCCTGCACTGATGAGGACGTAAGTCCGAAACAACGTTGTCTGTAAATACACTTTAATATTTAATAAAAAATATTCATAATATATATATTTTTAATTTATCACTTTGCAGCCTCCTAAGTTGTTCACACTTCTAGATTTTTTGGTGAATTGGTGTCTTAATATCTTGCTTGGCCTTTCAGATATAACAATTAGTTGGAAAATATTAAGTTTAACGGTTAGCCATCAAAAACAGGGTATTAGTGAGGAGCATGAATTCAAAAAAAAGGAAACTCAGCTGCAGAAGCTACAAGGAATATTAGAACTGTCTATGGGATAAATGTTCTTAATGATCGAAAATGTCAACGGTGGTTTGCAAACTTTTCTTCTGGAGACTTTAACCGGTCAGATTGGTGTCGTTAAGAAAGGCCAAAATCAATTGATAAAGACGCCATTAAAGACGCTGTGGAGGTCAATCCAAAGTTAACCAGCAGAGAATTAGCTCAACAATTCAATACAACCCACACCAAAATCATTTCATGCCTTCGCGAGTTAGGAAATGTTTAAAACTTGGACTCTGAGTTCCCCACGATTTGACCGACGCTCGACGAAATAAAGATTGACTGTTTGCACATTTTTGCTTTCCAGGAATCATTGAGAACCATTTTTGCAAAGAATTGTGAGTGGAGATGAAAATGGGTTCTTTACAA
This sequence comes from Sepiola atlantica, assembly GCA_963556195.1. Classification (NCBI taxonomy): domain Eukaryota; kingdom Metazoa; phylum Mollusca; class Cephalopoda; order Sepiida; family Sepiolidae; genus Sepiola; species Sepiola atlantica. Next base: position 192,362,592 of record OY744519.1, on the reverse strand, counting down.
GAATACCCAACGCAAAAGACAATGGTTAGACCGAAACTAAAGTCCACAGCCTGTTCAAAAACAAGGACTACACCCAAAGACGGTTATGCTCTCTTTATGGTGGAACATGAGAGGACTGATTCATTATGAGTTACTGGAGCCTAATCAAACAATCACAGCAGTAAAATGTTGTTCGCAGCTAGATGATCTAAGAATTACTTTATCAAAAAAATGACAGCATTACTCAATAGGAAAGGTGTAGTGCTTCAGCATGATAACGCGAAACCTCACACAGCAAAACTCACTCAGGAAAAGGGCATGAGTTTCAATTGGGAAGTTTTGCCTCATCCGCCTTATTAACCATACATTGCTCCATCTGACTACCATCTTTCCGGTCGTTGCAGCATCACTTAAACAATAAAATTTATGAAAATAACGACCAACTCAAAAATGACCTAAATTTGTTTTTCTCTCAAAAATCAGAAATTATTTTTGAAGAAGACATCAAGAAGCTAGTTGATCGTTGAACAGAAGTCATAGAAAATGAGGGAAATCATTGTAAAGATTAAAAATGCCCTAATGTGAATGTTTCAGATGAAATAAATGTGTTGGACAAAAACGACATTACTTTCTTTCTAACCTGATATCTCGGATTCCTACCTATTTGTGTCTTGCATACACAAATTACCTTTTTCTAAAAATACCAAATTTTTGGCATCCCCCGACATCTATAGTTTTTTTACCGATGTACCATTGGATGAAACCATTGGTATATGTGCGGACTCTCTGTAACGTAGCCCCATTAAATCTCCACTTTTTCCCCCGGGCGTATTTTTGTTGAACTGATGGAGCTTGTTACAATATCGTGTATTGTCAAATTGTACGGTATATCCATGGGCATCCCTCTTGGTCCTACGTTAGCAAATATTTTCGTTGGATTTTTAGAAAATAAATTGTTTTCTAAAACTACCAAGCCGGCTATTTACACACGTTACGTTGACGACACTTTCTTTTCTTTTTTTCGTCTTGTAGTTGGGGGAGAACATTTTCTTCAACTTCTCTACGACTTCCATTCATTGTTGCAATTTACTATGGAGGCTGAAGATGGTGGTTCTTTCCTATGTTTTGGTGTACACGGTTGGCTCATCGTTTGAAACGTCTGTGTACAGAAAACCAACCTTTACATGTCATTATTTAAATTGGTGTCTTTATGCCCCTAAATCAAGAAAAATTAGTCTTATCAGTACATTTACTTAGTTCATGGCCAACTGCCTAAGGCGCCCCTACCAGGGAATGCCGACGGGGCTGCCCGGTCAATTTTAAGAGACCAGTGTGCACTTGTTGCACTGGCAAATTCTCACCACATTGTCCTGTGGTGGTATGGAAGTTAATACCGAGTTAAGTAGTAGAAGCTAGACTGGTGACATTGTATTTCTGTAATATAACCTTATTCTTCTTTTCAACGTATATGTTTGTCTTATTTATTATGTACCTCCAAGGACATAACATTTATGTAGGTTTAATTCATCGATACCGGTGTATAAAGTTATTTATGCATACGGGTTGCCGTTGCCACCATCATCGTTGTGAGCCCAGGTTGTTTTTTCGTTTGCTGACATTGTATTTCTGTAATATAACCATATTCTTCTTTTCAACATGTGTGCTTGTCTTATGTATGTATTAGGCCCCTTCAAGGACATAAAATTCGCAAAGATATTTCACTGAACTTTCGGCACATGAAATAATTAAAAATTAGATTTAAATTAAAAATATGATAATGAGCTAGTTTAATCAGAATACTCAACTTTCCAACCGTCATAATTTCCAAAAAAATGTACAAAAAATCGAAAAAGGTAATTATTATTTTCGGCATTTTTATTGACAAACGAAAGTTAATTTAAAACGATTTGAAAATTAACGTTCTTTTAATGGAATAATTTTAAATTTAAAAATGAAAATTATTTTCTAATGAAATTATCCGTTTGCCGAAATGTCCGGATACCTGAAAAGTTTATTCATGGGAAAAATATATCTCCTAATTCTTATAATATATAAAATTATATCAGCTTGATTTTCAAGTTGAAAAATAGCATTTAAGCTGACAAATCAAACTTTGATTCTGACTAGCCAATTTTCATTTGTTAGTGTTATACTATATTATTTGCAGTAATATATTTGCGCTACATTCGTTAGAATTTTTTTGTTTTTTAATACTTAATAAGGTCCAGCAGTTAGGTAATATGAAGACATTCTTAAATAATCACATTTAAGAAATCAGGTAAGGGGAATAACTCTTATACTTAATATGTAGTTCTAACTTCCTATCTATTATTATACTAAAGCTGAGACAATCAAGGTTTTTTCCTTGAGGTTATATTTTCTTATATATCCTAATCACACAAAATGCATGCTATTCCTTAGTTTGGAGATTGGGTTATGTTTGAAAAACCTTAAATTTGAATTGTTCTAATTAACACTAATTTCTAAATAACTGACCCAGCTATAACTAACTTTTTATCCATTAGTCTCTCTCTCTCTCTCTCTCTCTCTCTTTCTCTCTCTCTCTATTGGTGTAAATTGTTTGGCTCTCTCTCTCTCTTTCTCTTTCTCCCTCTATCTATCTATCTATCTATCTATCTCTCCCTCTCTCTCTATTGGTGTAAGTTGTTTGGATCTCTCTCTCTCTCTTTCTCTCTTTCTCCCTCTATCTATCTATCTATCTATCTATCTCCTTCTCTCTCTCTCTCTCTCTCTATTGGTGTAAGTTGTTTGGCTCTCTCTCTTTCTCCCTCTATCTATCTATCTCCCTCTCTCTCTCTCTCTCTCTCTCTCTCTCTCTCTCTCTCTCTCTCTCTCTCTCTCTCTATTGGTGTTAGTTGTTTGGCTCTCTCTCTCTCTTTCTCCCTCTATCTATCTATCTCCCTCTCTCTCTCTCTCTCTCTCTCTCTCTTTCTCTCTCTCTCTCTCTCTCTCTCTCAGTTGCGGATAATACAAAAGAAAAGAATAAAAATATTGGAATAGTTCGTTATAAACAAAAGGGAATGTCAGCAGGAGTACTAATATTATTTAACCGGAGCTGTAAGAAGAAAAAAGATATATAGCGAGCAGAAATAGATTAACTTTGGATTTTGTCTTTGGATATTATTTTATATATATTTAACTAACTTTGCAGACACTTTTTCCTGATTCAAACAATCTAACCCTAAGCTCAATAGGTGACCCAACGGGCCAGATTTCTTTCTAGTTATTTATAATTTTAAGAGTTAAAAAACTCGAAAGTATTTATGTGATTTAAATTCCAACGTTTCGTAAGACATACGATCGATTTAATTACAAAATGAATTGTTTAAATACACATATTCCTTCATTGAATTATCGATACTTATCCAGATTAGAACACAAGCTAAAATCGATTTGACGTCGGTAGTTTCCGGAGGTTTACGTAGACGGTCGAAAAAGAAGCTGAATAAAAAATCGGTTGCCTGCGTCCAAAAAATCCAAATCTAGGCTGGATGTACAACTGGAAAAAATAATAAAATGTTTTTTTTTAGACGTAATTTTTTTTTAAAGAAAAATATCACTCAACAAGTGTTAAAACGGTGTTAGGGTACGTGTTAGGGTTTTAATTTTTTTATTTCTGCATAAAAAGGTTAGTTGTTCATTGAACAAGTAATCAGCGTTTTCCAGCCGTCTACGTAAACATCCGGAAACTACCCACGCCAAGTCGATTTAAGCTTGGGTCTTAATCTGTATAAGTGCCGAATTATTGATTTTAAAACCTCTCTCCCTAAAAATAAATGCAAATAAATTAATCTTTTAATATCACATTGCTAAAGACCAGGTGCATTATGGGAAGGGTTATTGTAAATTTAATATGTTTCCTATGCTTAGTAGCACAAATGAAGAATATATTTCATTTCTACCTTTAAACATTGATTTAGAAGCACCAAAACACTTTATTACTAATGTACTTCCGTTTATCAAGGCACAAAGGCCACTTGAGGATAATTGTTAATGAGATTGCCAGTTGGTGATGATGTGAGGGTACGAACGAATACTATTCTTATTAAACATCAAAGAAACGAGCAAAAACGTCAGTATCCGAAACAACAACGATAAAAAGAACCCAGCACTCAAACATTTATATTAACAATAACAATTTATTAAACATATGTGGCACATTAAAGTTGTACAAATTACTGAATGAAAGTCTCTCCGAGTTTGTTTTTTTGTATAGAATGTCTCTTTCACTGTTTGAATAATGAGTTTCTTTTACTATTCAAAGAAATGTCTCTTTTAACGGTGTTCGTTGGAAACCGCACGTGTATGGATGTGTGCGTGTGTCTAAGTAGAGAAAAATGAGCCGTCTCTTAACCTCTTTTTTCACTGTGTAGGCATTTTCGTGTGTGTCACTCTTTTGTCCGTGTGCGTACACATGTGTGCGTGTGTGTGTGCTCGACGGTAATTTAAAAGAAGAAAAAACGGGTGTAAGCTTACTATTGTCCAGTGTCAGTAAGGAGAAAGGAGAAACGATGTGGAGTTGAAATTAAAACAACAACAGGCAGCTTGATACATCGCATGGTGGAAGATCTGTTGACCGGTCCGTCTTACTCGCTGGATTGGAAGCAAAAGAGGAAGTTTGGCGCTGTGTGATGCCTTTTATATTTTATCACGCCTGGTTGCACGGACGTAGTAACAAGCAGATCATGTTACAAACATTTTTGGGGTTGTTTTTTTTTCAGTAAAAATGGGCAGTTAGTCCTGGGAGCTGATTTTTTGGAAACAAACTTCCGATTTCGCTCTTAACTGGAATTTGTAGGGAGCGGCCTGTGTTTTTCGCACACGCCATTGGTCAATTAATATTATAAAGATTTGTTGTTTTTTTGTTTATGCTATTGATTGAAAATGTTGTAGTCCCAGAATGAATAACACTTTAAGATGATTAGAAACGATGGATGTAATAGTTAGAATTTAATTATTTAGTCGAACGGCTCGATAAGAATATGTTAGCATTGGACTTGACAACAACCATGTTATAGTCAGCTGGGAAACAGCCCCGTGAAGTTGTATTTCATGGATGGGAAGTTCTTGGAAAGAAACTTTGTTCATGGCAGTTCCGTTTATTTAGTTTTAGGTACACATAGCAAGAAAGGGAAATGGACAATTATTTGCAGTGGTTGGCGAGTTTTTGCTGCGAATTGATTTTTGCTTTTAAACGTAAATTCCAGACAGAAATTATTTTCTCTCCGTAAGTTTTTTCTTTTATGGAAATCGCTTCAGACAAGGCATGAAGCCACTTGATGTAAGGAGCTAACAAGAACGAAATATGATTATCACAAAGACACGAGATGCCTATTGGCCTGTGTCTTGATAAAAACAAGGCTATAAGTATGAGGAAAACAGTCAGCAGGAAGATAGTTCCACAAGCCTGGTCATTACCCCATCCCAGATCAGAGACATCATAAAAAACCTTGACACCTCCAAAGCTTGTGGGTCTGATCTTATACCAGTATTAGTAATAAAGAAATGCTCTGCTGAACTGGCCCCTGTCCTCACCAAACTCTACAATAAATGCCTAGCTCAATCTTGCTTCCCTGATAGCTGGAAAATTGCCTCTGTGGTACCAGTCTACAAGAGTTCTGGGAATAGAACCGATCCTCACAACTATCGCCCAATCAGTCTGCTGCCGATCTTTGGTAAAATCTTCGAATCCTTAATCAATCAAGCGATAGTAAGGCACTTAGATAATGCTAAACTTCTATCTGACCGCCAGTATGGATTTAGAAAAGCACGATCTACTGCGGACATCCTAACGGTCATCTCTGAACGCATGTATCATACACTTGACAAGGCAGGAGAAGCTAGGGCAGTGGCGCTTGATATATCCAAGGCCTTTGACAAGGTATGGTATAAAGGGCTTCTCCTGAAAATACGCTCATACGGTATTACTGGGCAATTACTTAATATAATCAGATCCTTCCTAGACAAAAAAAAATCCAGGTTGTCCTTGATGGCCGTTCATCTAAGCAACATGACATAAATGCTGGTGTACCCCAGGGATCTATCCTTGAACCTCTGTTGTTCCTGATCTATATAAACGATCTCCCTGATGACACAGTGTCTGAGATTGGTTTATTTGCTGACGACACCACGCTTTACTCTCGCCACGTTGGCAAAACCGACACAATCATATCCGAGGCATTGGCTGAATCCTTAGAAAATGACCTCCAGGCTGTAGTGGATTGGGGTCACAAATGGTTGGTAACTTTTAATGCCGCTAAGACAAAGCTCCTTTCCTTCAATAACTACAACGAACCTCTCCAACCACCGATTGTCATGGCTAATAACATCCTACCTGAGAGTTCATCATTCAAACTCCTCGTCCTAACCTTCACAGGTAACATGAATTGGAACAAATACATCGAAGACATTGCCAAGACTGCCGCAAAGAAGGTTGGCTCCCTTTACCGTGCTAGTAAACTCCTCTCACCTGACATTATCCTGTATCTCTACAAAACCACCATCCACCCATGCATGGAGTATTGTTGTCACATCTGGGCTGGTGCATCATCTACTAGTCTCTCCCTCCTTGACAAAGTCCAAAAAAGAATCGCCAACCTAATAGGTCCCTCACTGTCAACCAAGCTCTAGCCCCTGTCCCATTGCCGCAATGTAGCATCCTTGTGCTTGTTTTACAAATACTTAAATAGATTGTGCTCTGATGAACTGGCTACTCTGGTGCCCACTCGACGTAAATTCACTAGACTAACTCGACAATCAACTAAATCTCATTCATTCACTGTGGAGGTCCCCAGATGTCGGAGAGCCTTCTACTCAAATAGCTTCTTTCCGAGTGTTGCTGGCCTCTGGAACTCCCTCCATACCCCCTGTTTCCCCGACAGTACAGACATGCAAAAGTTTAAAACTAATGTAAACAGACATCTCGCTGCACAGATCCCAATCTAGGTTGACTGCCCCTACCTTCTCCCCTCTTCTTTTTTCTCAGTAGCCCCTTACGTCTACAGTGGCGTCCTGCCTTGTTTGGGATAAACTATGTTTAAAAAAAAAGCCTTCAGTTGTTGGAAAGAAGCTACTAGAATAGGAAGTTGTATTACAATGAGATATCAAAACAGCAAATTGATGGAGATCACAAGACCAATGAACCAAACGAGCTGGAACAAAAGAAGCAGGGAATAGATCACATATTTCTGAAGAACACATGCCATAATAGTATTTATAGAAAAAAAACTGAGATTAGAAACATCACGTCTGTGAGAGAGGGAGTGTAGAGAAGAAGAAAAGATAGGGTCAATCAAATTACAAATACGTTTGTTTCAAGAACCCTTAAATGGGACAGAAATTCACCAGTTCAAATATGGCAACAGTACTTCATACATGGTCTGGTTGTAGATTTGTAGAGATAGAGAATAGCCTTAGGTGTGAGAAAGTGTTTCGAGCGATACAGAGAACCGACTTTACGAGAAGCAGAAATATCAATGGATCTAGTGTATGAACTTCAATGTAAAGGGTTCAAAAGTACTATCGACTTTCGAAGTGTCACGGTACCGTAAACAGGTCAACACTTTTAATTTTTTTGTTAATAGTTGAAAAAAGAATGAATTACTTCAAAATTTGAAAGGAATTTGGAAGCATTTAAACTATCAAATAGAAAACCATTAAAACGGGTTTTTAAATTCTTAGCAAATTCTCATGTATTAAAAGATTGAAAGTTTTGAAAGCTATTTAGATCCAATAATTTTATAAATAGAGATTAAAACATTACCTTCAGAAAATGAATTATAGTTTTATAAAAATGTTGTTCACTTAATAGTTTAATAACGAAAAGATACCGTAATAAAAATTGTCTGTATTTCTGAGATGAGGTGTTTTCATTATGGATTTCAGTGTTCGGACTGACTTCCTCATCTCGGATGCCATGCTCACAACGTTTCGGCCGTTCTGCCGTCCGGCCGTCATCAGGTGTCCTGTATCGAACTCGGGAACCGTCTGTCTGGACTCTCGAACCCAATCCCTTTATTGTGACGGGGGGTACCATGCTCGGATTCACTTGGTTGGCTCTGAGCCACACTCGTTAATTCTTCGCTGCTTTCAGTTCTGCTGCTGCTGTCGCTGCTGCTGCTGCTGCTGTCGCTGAATGTTACTTTCACTGACTCCGCCCACCATGTATGGAAGGAGAAGGGTGACCATCGCCCCCTCTGGGAAGAAGTAAAAATAATAAACAGTGAGTCCCACTGGAAAGTGAGGACACTTAAGGAAACAGCTCACATTCTTGGACATGACAACCTTGTGGAGGATGCTAACCATAACCTGCTGAGCAAACCAAGCATAGATCTGAATACGATTTGGAGACCTCTAATAGAGAAAGAAAACCTTGAATAACAAACATTGCCGACGCGAAATCCACGGAGATTTGGTCAGGATCGATAGAAGTACCATTTATTTGTTTGTCTTTTTGTTTTGTTTTTCCGCCAAGGTTTTCAGGATGTTCAATCGTAATCGTCTAAAAAACGTAGAACTTGTTTGTTTGTTTGTTTTTTTTGGGGGGGGGGGGGATTTAGCGGAGGATGCTCATCTACAAAGACACCATTTTTTTCTTTTTAGTAAAATCATTTTTTCTCTCTATGTAAGGGACATCACTCTGGGCGACTATCCATTCAGCAAGCTGTTTGCTGGAAGTTTTCACAAATACGTTTTTATTGGATGGGTTCCAAGGATTTTTTAATGTCAAGTTGTCTTGGTTCGTACAACTGGAATATCTACACGGAAAAAATGACTGTTCATGTGTGTTAATCTCGTCAAAAATTAAATTCCGTCAAACTTTCACCCTTTTTAACCTCGCTATGATGTTAGATTTAATTATAATGCTGTAAAATATGTGCAATTCTCAAAGTAATTGTGGCAAGGGAGGTAATTTGTCTGAGTTAGCTTGAGTTATCTGCTCTTGCATTAAAGACCCTCAGTTTCTCTATAAAATCTGACAATATAACACTTGTGTGGGTTTATATATATATATATATATATATATATATATATATATATGTGTGTGTGTGGGTGTGTGTGTGTGTGTTTCTCCATTTATGAAAGCTTATTTTACTGGGGGTTTTTTTAATGAGAAAAAAAATGTTTTTCAAAAAGTTATTAATGACTCACCGCGTGAAATTTATTGCAGCTTTGTATACGTTGTCAATGCGCGATCTTTTTACGTTTAATTTATATGCCAAACTGATACCCAGCCCAAACAGAAAGAAAATTCTAAAATAATTTTTTTTTTTTAATTGGGGGGGGGGGGCTTGTTTGTATGTTTGCTTGTTTTTTTTGCGCCAAGTTTTTTAGGGTATTCACACGTAATCCCCTAAAAAAGTAGAATCTCATATAGAGGGTTAGCTGAGAGTCTTATTTACAATAACATCTTTCGTTTATAATAATAATTTTTTGTGGGTTTCTTTCGTTTCATAATGACATGTTAGGCCTATCTTTAAAAAAATAGCTAAAGAAATGTATAAACTTTGTTATGTACTTACGTGGTAGCTGAAAAGAAGACTGTACACCAAAAATTACGCAAATTCATCCAGTATTTATTAAATTTTAAAAAAATATATTTAATTTGATTTATCGTCGCCATTTTTTGTTAAACTTTGAGTTTTTCCGAGAAAAAAAATCTGAGTTATTTCCCTTGCCTAATCAGTAAGCTGAACTGGGTAAAATATGTCTAGTTATACGTAAGATCGTTTTTTTTTTTTTTTGTTTCTTATAATTTAATAAATCCTGGATGAAGATGAGTTTGCGTATTTTTTTTCTGCAATCTTATTTTCAGCTAACACGTAATTACATAAAGTTTATACATTTCTTTAAATATTTCCATGTCATTGTGGAACGAAAGAAGCACCTAATTTTGTAAAAAAATAATTTAAAAAATTTAAAAAAACACGATATTATTAAAAAATAAAATCGAAACAAAAATGCAAGTAAATTGAATCCCAGGTAACACCAGGTATGTTCAGATAGTACTTAACAAAGGTAAGTATTATAATAAGTATTATAGTACTTAATAAAAGTAATTTACATTTTTAGGGTAAAAATTATTACATTATAAGGCTAAAATACTAAGAAAATTGTTTCAAAATGATTTTGTTTTTGTTTTTCAATTTTCTTTTCTCTTTGCTTTGACTGCGGATGGGGCATCCTACTGGGTGCCAGACATTCACCCGTTAATATTTATAAAATATATATATTTAGGTATACACTCTTTATAACACCCGAAATTGTTTCAAATTGCAAGCTTAATGAGGTTATGTTACAAGCTTCAGAACATATATACCGTAATATATATATATATATATATATATATATATATATATATATATATATATATATATATATATATATATATATATATATATATATATATATATGTATATATATATAGTGAATGTCGATGTTATCGATCTACAGCTCTCAAGAGCTGAGGTCTCATCAGGCAGAGAATTTTTTTATGATCCAACCTGGTCGTTGAATTCCGGGAAGAACTTCCTGGAATTCAACGACCATAAAAAAATTCTCGGCCTGATGAGACCTCAGCTCTTGAGAGCTGTAGATCGATAACATCGACATGCCAGTGTAGCAGACCTTGTACATGTTTGAATAAAAGCATTCACAATACAGCTCTATATTTTTATTGAGCACTCTTTTATCAGCCCGGTTTGATTCCCTTTGGATTTCTACCCTGTGGATTTTTACCCTACCTGGATTACTATATATATATATATATATATATATATATATATATATATATATATATATATATATATATATATATATAATGTATGTGTATATATATACATATATATGTTTATATATATGTGTGTGGGGGGTGCTTTACGCCTGACATAAGCGATCGCCTAAAAATTAAAAAATCGATGGTACATATATAAATATTTTGTGTTACTTTTAAACTATGTTGTATTCTTACTTCAACTATACGCATGCCTTATACTTCATTCAACTTTCATACAGTAGCGACACAAATTTTGATATTTTGTGTTACTTTTAAACTATGTTGTATTCTTACTTCAACTATACGCATGCCTTATATTTCATTCAACTTTCATACAGTAGCGACACAAATTTTGATATAACAAAATTGAAACATAGTTTCCAAAAATGTGTGTCGCTACCGATTTCGTCAAACAAAATGCCCATCGATTTTCTTTTCTTTTTTAGGCGGTCGTTTATTTCAGACGTAAAGCATTATTATTATTTTTAAATAGGTTTACGGTACCACGAACCCAAAGTCCGAAGTTGGTTTCCAGTGGAATTAGGGTAAGTTTAAAAAAACAAAAACTTGTTAAACCTTAACTAAGCGACCATCCCCAAAATAAAAAAATCGACGGCCATTTTTTTTGACAGAATCGGTTAAGCGAAAGTAACGAAACAAATTTTGAAATAACAAAACTTACAAATAATTTCAAAAAGTTTTAAACTAAAAGGTCGATAGAATATTAAATTTTCTATCGTTTGGTGACAGTTACTTGTTATCTAAATATATAATATCCCCCGCCGTCTTTTTTCGTTGTTAAGTATACTACACGTTTGCTAAAAATATGTTACATCACTGGTTGTCTTCAAGTTGAATGTCAACAAATATCTGTCGTTGTCCTGTGAATTAATCGGAGTTATTAATCCTTTCATAGAACTGTTCAATCATCCAACTGAAAATCTCACTAACCCTTATCATCGAGTGGCTTTTGGCCTTGGTATGTGGTGAAACATTAGTATTAAAAAAATATTGTTTAAAGTGTCTTCATTATTTGACGTTACAAAGTACAAATTTAAAAAGTCATTTCTAACGTCTCAGTGCAAGGGAGATAACTCTCAGAATACATTTTAGAGTTATCTACCTTACAACCATTTTTTAAAGCGTCGCTATTAGAAAAATGTTAAATTCAATTCCATTTTGACGTGTTGCCTACATAATAATTTAGACAACACGTCAAAATGGAATTGATTACGATTTCATTTTTTGCCTGTTTGGTTATTAAACTGTCGTGTGCTTAAATGATAAGAGAAGGATAGTCTGATATGTTGTATAATGTGAACCATTGTGGCGAGTACCGTCAACAGGGGGATACTTTGACATTGGGGGCTACTATGATAATCCTATGTCAACCTGTATTTTTCGTTTTTTGCATATTTTTACCCCTGGAACTGAGTTGTAATATATGTATGCTACAACTGTAACATATTTTATGTTTTCCGTCAATGATTAGCTAGTCCAAGAAGGTCTTTGGAGATTCGATTGCTAGTATGATTAGAGACTATATTTTTCATTTTAAAAAAATAACATCAGAAAAAAGTAAATCAAATATAACTCGGTGCTTGTGTCAAATGGGGTTGATAATGCAGGGTGTGGATAACTAGGCTCCATTAAGAAAATAAGCATAAAATGAAAAGAGAATTTTGGACGCTTATTACACGGGGGTTGTCGAGTCTGTCGAGTTGGTGGCAATAATAGTTATTTCTCATGAACGATATTTTTAATGCAATAAAAAGACATTTTACTTTCTCCAAGACTGTTATTATTTTGATTGATTGCAACAATAATTTTAATTGACTCAGTTATAAGAAGTTTCATTTTTTTGTTGTTGTTGTGAAGTTGTCCAACAGTAAATAATAAATAAAGGAAGTCAAGTCGAGGGTTGGTTTAACAAGTGTATTAACAAAGTAAGAAAGTGACTAGCACTTGGCTAGACAGTTACAAGACTGTGCTTTGTCTTCTCTGTGTCTCTGGTGACTCGCACTATTTATAGTGACAACCGGTGAAGTTTCTCCTGTATAAGAACGGCCGGTGTAACAGTTTTCTTGTAGTTAAATTAGGAAAACCTTTTATTAGATTCGTAAAAAAAAACATTTCTGTTAACTAACATTGTTACAGTTTATTTATTTTTTTATGTTCTTGTACGTTAACAAGTTTATTTAATATTTTTTAATTCGTTAG
>OY744519.1:192127098-192342098 GCA_963556195.1 Sepiola atlantica | reverse complement strand
AAATATAAACACAGCCTCTGTCCTGGAGGGGACACCCCAAGTAAGCGATACAAACAACGATAGGTTCTTCCAGGTTGTACAATACGACACACGACTGTTGATACGCGGATGAAAGATCGGCTATATTATTTTTCGCTTCACTTTATTAAAACTTCTTAGAATGCATTTATACTATTTTGAAGGAGGTGGCCGTGTTGAAGTGGAGTACGACGCGGACTGACAATCTTGGTGTGCTAAGTTCGAATCCAATCCCCTCAATAGTATTAGATAACAAAAGCCCTCATTCGAATAGACTGAATGAGTGTTAGAGCTGGCAGAATGATTGACGGATCCTAGGTTAAAATGTGACCACAGCGAATAAGCAGAAGTTAAGAATCTGACGTCATTTCCGGAAAAGGGTATTGTGGTACCTGTTCCTGGCAGCTTTTCAAGTGAACGGTCACAAAAAACGGTTATCTGTCCCATCCTGATGTGTTAAATTCTATATCTATCTCAGTATCACTTAACCCAGTCAGTATCTTTTTATATGTGTCTCGCTCAGGTTTCTGTAATCGCCTTGTTACTTCTTTCGATATGCAAATCATTTTGAGTCATTGGAACAGCCGCCAAGAATGTATTTCTCGCTGGCAACGACCATCGGTCTTCTATGTAATTTGCGTGACAATAAGCCTCATCAAGATCCCAGTAATCTTGCACCCTTTTAGCGGAGGTCTAGTTAGTGCTCTTCTTCCTTGGTCTTTCCATCCCCTGGACTATTCACAACCAGGTGTGTGGTAAAAACCGAGGTTGATGCCCTAACATGTTTGCGTGTATTTGTTTTGGGGTGTGTTTGATGTGACCAAGAGTTTACACAGAAATCATCATCAGGAATGATTGGCAGCTGCGAGGTCAGAAGTTGACCCTAACGAATAAAAGGAAGTTGAGAATCTGAAGTAATTTCTGTACAAGGGTATTATGATCTATTTCCTGATAAATCCTGAGGTGAATAGACTCGAAAATCAGTGTTCTCTCCTAACTCCCGATGCGGTGGGACCAGCAAATTATATGATATCCTAAGCACAAGGTAGGTCAATGCATGCCTGTTTCTTTCTCGATATCCCTCTCCTCCACCCTATCTCTCTCTCTTTCTCTCTGTCTCTCTTTCTCCCTCTCTCTCTCTCTCTATCTCTGTATATATATATATATATATATATATATATATATATATATATATATATATATATATATATCAATCTCTCTTTATCTTTCTCTTTTAACTCAATAAGTCAAGTATGTATGTTCTATTAATGTGCTCCTCATACTAATAGATCCTCCATCAAAAAGAAGTCTTGTGTGCCCTGTGAATTGATCAAATGCAAAGACTATACAACACATAAATCACGGCTGCCAGAGTGTATAAATGTTATATACGCATCAATAGATGAGCAGTATGTAACAATGGCACCACTTTCATTTGTGCATGTTGGCAACCTTCACGTAGTCCTTACTCTAAGAAACAAATGCCAACGACAGAGTCAATCCGAACAAAAAGGCGAACAATGTTGATTCATACGAATTTACTTTTTATCCTAATTCCTATTTTATAACTAAAAACAGATTTATTATTTAATTCATACAAGGGAATAATAATTTCAAAATTAAAGTTCAGAATAATTATTTATTACATATTTCTTATTAACAGTAACTTCTTTTTACTTTCTTTCTTTCTGTCACCTGTTATGAACTTATTTACAAATATTTGTTTTTCTTACAGCGAATAAATAAGCAACCGTTTTTTTATTAGTATTCAGTTCGAACACAGAACACACCATTATCTAATATATAAAGTAAAGTCAGTCTGATTCTTGAATTTAGACTTATATAGAATTGAATCTGACAAATCGATATTTTATTCGCCATAGCCAATATTTTTTTCTTTCCATCACGTACTTTGTAATTGTATTTAGATTAAGTTTTTTAAAATATATACTTATTCCGACTAGAAATGCTGTTACAATGGACCTTTTTTTTGCTGATGACATTTTAGTAAAACTAACAAAAAACAAGAAAATGCGAAAGAAAAGTGTAAATATAAATACTCCTGAGCAACGCCGGATCGGATCAGCTAGTTGTAAATAATTTTTTTTAAAAAGAGATTGATTCTGATCCCATGCGGCGTTCCTTCTTTAATGTCGCTCTACATTTAAATTGAGAGTTCATACATTTCACAACGGTATTAGTACCTGATTGAACACGATAGTTGATCGTAGCACGGTACTATTAATAAGGATGTAACTTAGTACTTTAACTACTTTTGAGTGGGATCGAAACCAGATGGACTGTTGTAAGATACCGGTTAGTTTGATTTCGTTCGCTACGTTCTCCACCTGCTGGTGCTGCCCGTTGTAGTAGTGTAAATATGTGAAATGCTATATGTTTAGTAGGGATGCATAATTGAAGTGAATGCAGATGACAGGCCTGCAATGGGATAAATATTTAGCTAAGAGAAGAGAGACCACCCAACAAATGGGCGTCTTTGAAATAATAATGTATTCTTGGATACGGCGTTCCATGCTGTGATTGTGAGCCACTTTAGTTCTGGAAAAAGCAATGCCACTCCAGATACAAGACATCTTTAACAGTAATTTTGTTTATGTCTATAGATAAACTGGACAATGATTTTCAAGTATGTGGCTTGGTGGTCTACCACAAATGACACCAATATTTTCTCTCTCTCTCTCTCTCTCTCTCTCTCTCTCTCTCTCTCTCTCTCTCTTTCTCTCGTCCCCTCTCTCTCTCTCTCTCTCTCTCTCTCTCTCTATATATATATATATATATATATATATATATATATATATATATATACATTTGTAGGATAGGCAAGGAGGCTCGTTTGGGTTTCTGTGACTCTCGTGGGGCAATGGGTCCTTTGGTTTTTAAGCTGATGGACTCTTTGTGTTCGATTGGACTTTTGTTTTGATTCGGTACGGCTCAGACTTCTCGTTGCAAGGCTGTTGTTCGGTAGAAGAAAACGAGTATTTTCTACCTTCTCTCAAAATAATCGTCATTCGTTATAAACTGGAGTTGTGATTTTGTTTGGCGGGAGAATCCTTTTGTTGCAGCAGGTATAGCGATCACATGATTGACACCGCGACCGGTGTCGGAATCAAATACCGAATTTGGACGAAGACAACAAGCAGACGATCTTGTGCAATGAACGCACACAGACGTACGTTCATAGTAGCTGTTATAATCGTCGTAGTACCTCGAATGCTTTAACATCGCGTCAACGACTGTTTCGATTTGTCAGTTGATGTGGTAAGTTCACACAAGACACAAAAAGAAACACATACAATTCTTATCTTTTGGAGTTTAAAAAAGTTATCCTCTGTTTTATTAATGCGAGTAACACAGTAACAAAATTCCGTTGTCAGTATATTAATTCTCTAGCAGATAGATTGTTACTCTAATCTCTTTGTGTATGTTGACATGCGTGTTTTTTTTTTTGGCTGTCTGCTGTCATCAGTCAACTACGCAGTCGTGTGCCTGGCTTTAAGGTAAATTCGTTCTTCTGCTCTTCTTTCACTCTGTCTATTTTAGTTATCTTTTCTTCTTGCTCTTCTAACTTTCTTTCTGTTTATTTATCTTACGATAACTTATACGTACGATTGACGTACATAAACATTCTTCGTATTCTTAATATGGTTACAGCACAAAAGCTAATTCAAATCAGAATTCAGATATTTTACTTTTAGGATTCTATATTGTTTACCAAATCTTAATAAACTATCCTGGCTATTGTCCGTTGATTGACACCATAATACAAATCTGAACAGTAATTGTATTTTCAAAATACTTAAACCAATTATGTTTTAATAATATTTTAACAAAAGTATCCTTTTTTTATTTTGATAGGTTTGAGTTCTTTGTTGGTAAATGTATGATTAAATTATACGTCTACCGTCTCATTGTTTTATACGATTGCATACTCCACGATAATCACTCGCCACATTTTATGGGTTAGGTATGGTGTGTTTATGCGGAAAGATGTGTATCTGCTTATGGGTGTGTGAATTTGCGAGAGTTGGTTTGTTTGACATTTTTACAACGTATTAACCTTGCTGGTGCCGAAAAATAATAAAAATATCAAATTAATTAAATTAAACATAGCCCACTCTAAAAAAATATAATTAAACAAAGAATGCGCTTCTATACTCCCCCTTCCTATCTAACACCATTGTTCAGAAAAACAATATACACCTAGACATTAGATGATTCCCTGTTTAAAATTATGTTCTTTACCTATTTACTCTCCTTTTACATTTGTATATACCTTTTTACTAATATAATGTTTATGTATATTTTGTGCATACATTTTGTGTACATATATATATACATATTTAGTTTTAATATTTATATGTATATTGTTGGGACCTTGAAGGGTCGATAATAATTTACACAACACAGTGGTATATTTACTATAGTGTACTTACAGAAGTACAAAATAGTATGTTATAAGAAGTTTGCATCTGATACTGTGATTATGACTTCCACCAATGACTTTTACAACACTTAGTCGTAACTCTATTCATAGTGTCTGAAAGTGTCCATCTAAACCCGAAATAGGGTAGATCAGCATCTCTCTCTCTCTCTCTCTCTCTCTCTATATATATATATATATATATATATATATATATATATATATATATATATATTGATTATGGCGTAGGATCGTGACTCTCTTCTGAATTTACGAACTGCGTTCGAACCCGCCTGAAACCACCACTTCCTACACTGCTGAGGACGTAAGTCCGAAACAACGTTGCCTTTAGGTAAATACACTTTAATATTTAATTTTTTTAATTCATAGTAATGGCCCCTTTTAAGATAAATAAATCTTAATTGTCGAACAAATTATAAAAATCTGAGGTCCTTAAGCTATAGAAGCAAAGCTTACACGCCCGCTTGTTTAAGCACTCCTTGATCTCGGGACGTTTGAACCCAGCCGCCTGGCTTTAAATGTATCTTAATTTCAGTAATGTAAGTGGTGATTTCCGTTGGCCTAATGGATTAGGGTGTAGGGTCGTGACTCTCTTCTGAATTTACGAACTGCGTTCAAACCTGTCTGACCGCCTGAAACCACTACTCCCTGCATTGATGAGTCCGAAACAACTTTGTCTGTAGGTAAATACACTTTAATATTTAATCAAACAAATATTCATTTTATATATATATATATATATATATATATATATGTGTGTGTGTGTGTGTGTGTGTGTACATAATTGCTTATCTTTTTCCCTGACATAATTAAATTTATTATACTAAGATTACAATATATATATTCCCTCAAATTGCAGATCTCGTCTTTTGCCATTTTTTCAACTTCACTCTTGATAAAGCCTCGGTAACAGTTGGGCAAAACGTTGAGATAGACTCTTGAAGTTTTAGGTCTTCCCTTTTTTTAATTTTTATCATATATCGTCAGATTTATTTTATCCATTTATTTGTCACAAAACCTATTATAAATATTTCACGGTATACAATTAACTGAACTCAACTTTCTATTTTGTTCAAGAAATGAGTAAAATTGATTATTATTCAAATTAATACAATAGAATCCAAAAAGAACGTGAGCATGGCGTAACAGAATCCATACGTCGTGACAACATCCATTAGGCCGACACACTCCCCATTACGTGGGTAATTTTGTGGGCTGGAATATCGTGAGTTAATGTGGATGGGTGTGTGTATGTAATTCTTCTTCAGAAATGGTTGAAATAATATGTAGAAAACTCCGTAATAACACCTACAACCGTAGATCCCTGACTCACGCCACACGATATGTACACTTCACAGGCATCACTTGCCTGGTGGAGAGAGTGTGTCTTATTCTTTACAGTGAATGATCAATTCCAATAAAATTCGTGTCTTTTTTCTTTCTTTTCTTTTTTTCTTTATATTCACATTTCTACTAAAACGTAAACGGCTACTATAAATTAGGGGTCAGATTAATAGGTGAATCCTAAGAATGTGTAGCGAGATGTTTATTAACATTACATTTAAATTTCTGAAGTCGGTGAATTCTAAAGACGAACATTTCGAGGAACGAAACTATTAGAGTAGAAAGCTTGCCGCCATCTGGGGACCTCTACAGCGAAAGGGGTAATATTTTATCTGATTGTCGGGTTGGGTTAGGGTATTTACGTTGGGGGGAACGCACAAGTACAGCAAGTTCGTCGGAGCACATTTTATTGAAGTACTTGTAAAATAAGAAGATGGGTGCAACATTGCGGCGATTGGGCGGGGGCTGGAGCTGTGTAAACAGTGTGGGACATATTAGGTTAGAGGCTTTTTAGGGGGCCTGTCTAAGAGGGAGAGACTAGTGGTTGGAGCATCAACCCAGATGTGGCAACAATACTCCACGCATGGGCGAATGGTTGCTTTGTAAGATTATTTACTTAATTCTTTTGACACCAACATATTGCTGGTCGTCGTCTCATCGACATAAGTCTTTTAAATAAGTGTTGTTCGTTGGCACGTCGTAGGTAATCATAATGATGACCGCTGTAGTACTTGTCGTCGAAGTCGTGACAGTGTGTACCTATTTACTTGTTTCCCCGCGAGGGCAGTGTTGGAGACAAAGACGGATTTTAATGTAGGGAAAATCAAGCTCCCGCAAAAGGAGCTCTTTGGTTTGAGACACAAATAATAATTGCGTCAGTCTAGAAGGATTTCTCCTTCACTGAAGGAAGGCAGTAAGTGTAGTATCAGAACAGATACTACAGTTTGCTTCTAGCCAAAAGTCCAAGGCTTTTTGTGGGGTCGTTTGATTATCAGACGGTCATCCGTTGTTCCCTTGATATGCGTGTGTAGATGAATGTTTGGATGTTTACGTATGTGGATGAATGTAAAAATAAAATGTATATGTGTAGATTTGTGTGTGTGTAGGTTTGCGTGTGTACTGTGTATGTAGGTTTGTGTGTGTATGTAGGTTTGTGTGTGTGTATGCAACACGTGTGCTCAAATGTTACGAGTGACGTGCGAACTTACTAAGCGGGTTTACCGTGGTCACCGCAACCGTCGTAGGTGCGGGAGTTGTTGGTTTCGGGGTGGTCGGAAGCGTCGTAGGGGCCGCAGTGGTAGGTGGGAGGTCTTTCTCCACGCAGAACAATTGTCCATTCTGGTAGCAAAGGCCGGTGGTTGCCTCTTTATGGCAGAACGGGTGCTTATTCACGCATTTGTATCCCGGCACAGAACATTCGGGACCTGGAAATAATTCGAAAGTTAAACATAATATTAAACAGGGAAATATTCATCGAAAAATCCATTCTCACATCTTCAAATCAATAAAACGAATATACTGTTTTAATCGACGGGACGACATAAATTTAATTTTGAAACAATTCATTTAAAAATAGATACAGTCGGAATTATTTTACCTTAGTGACATCAGATTAATTTTGTTTATTAAATTGTTCGGTGAAATTAAAGAATAGCTAATTAACCCCCCACCTCCCCATGTTAAGAATGGCTTTCTAAATTATAACGTTATTATTTCAGTCCGGTTCGTAAACTGCATAAGTATCCATTTTTTAAATTTATTTTCTGACTAATTCTCTGGATTTTTCTTTATGGATAACCCATACAAAAAAATAAACAGTTTGAATTATTTCCCCTTTCAACTTACTCTTCTAAAATAAAAATAAAAATTTCATCGGTCCTCGGGAGTTTTTTACTGACATTTATAATTTCAATCATGGATATTTCCATAACCCTGTGCATTAATCAACCCTAACCCTAACCTTATTTGGATTATCCCACACATCGCATGCATATGACAACGTGGGCAAATCTTCTTTGCGTGTTTTTCAAGCATGTGGTCATACCACGGTTTTCCACTTTTTTTACGTAGTTCTTTGCATTATTGTTGTACTCTGCAAGATCTTTTAAGCTGCACTGGTTGAGCAGTAGAGGGCATCGTATGGCCCTCCTCCCCACATTAACAGATGGTTGAATCAGATTTTTAGCCCCATCTACTCATAGCAACTTTTGATCTCCCTATTCCCGTTCTCAAGCGGTTGAGTGTTTTCCACTGGAGCCAGGATGCTTCTGAACTTTGGCGAGGGCCTCAGAAAGGTGGGTTCCTATGTCATTAGGAAGGGGGGGCATTCTCTAGCCGTCTGGTCCACAGCCGTAGTCTGGTCTCTTCCTGAGATGTTATGGCTGAGGAAGCTTTTCCTTGACTTCAGTCTTTTTTAACATAGTTCACCCCAAACAAGGCAGGCCGCCACTGTAGACGTAAGGGGCTACTTGGACAGTTGATTCACGTCCACGAAAGAGATGGCGTTCATCATTGATAACCTGTATGATTTCTATTTCTACTCAACTGGAAACTTCCCGTCTCACATCTGAAAGGGAAATGACAGTAGGCAAATGATAATATTGAAAGACGTAACGTAATGCTATAGTTTTCTCATTTAATATTTTTAAAGATTCTTTAAAACTGAGACTTAATACATGGATAACATGCCGGCGTATTTGTTTAATATTTATACACTATATTGATCAGATGGTATTTAAAAGAACCGCCTTTTCGCAACAGTATTTATAGGAAATGGTCAGAATAGATCCGATCGATTTTGAAATTTAAACTCAGCATAGCTAGATCCATCGTTTTGCTTTTCGTATACGCGATCACGCCTCTCACGCCACCCAGTTACTGCATTCTTCTCCTCGGATGTTCTCATCTAATGATTCTCCCCTGACGAATATCCTATCACCTATTTGAAGCGAAAAAGGCTACGTTGTCTGACATAGTTTGTTGACATGTTAACCCTCGACCAGACGCATGCATTTACCGTATCGTCTTATATACCAAAACATGAATATTAGAAACTTAGATAAGGCTACGAATTTGTCAGTATTCATAAGTAATTTGACTGAAGTCAGAGTAAATATATTCCATATACAAACAATTTAATAATTGCATATTTTATTCAAAGAAACGATATCATATTTAAATTTCATTTGAAGCTCATATCTCCTCAGGGTGTGTGTGTCAAGCGACGAATAAGATGAACTTATAATTAACTCCAGAGAAAATAGGATGGGTAGTCAGCTTGGGAATGGCCAAAGAGACAAAAGACCGGACATGGGATTTCCGGTATAACAAAATATGTTTGTGAGTCAGAGTTTTTTGCGACAGTTGAGTTTCACGACGGTTTAGTTTTTTAAAAAGTTGACGAGTTTTACTTAGTGTGCCAATTTTCGGCTCGTGGTAGAGGCGAGCAGATCGGACAGAGCCTTAGAATACCCGAGATGAGCTGTCGACTTCGGATACCGACAATGTGGGGGGGCGTCAACAGTCCGCGACGGTGTCACGCACACTCAGAGTTTCAACTGGCTTATACACGATGTATCTGAGTTTGTGTTTTTCTTGTGAGTCGCGTTGTTTTGTTTTACTTCAACTTGTAAACCGGTGCTTGTTCCCTCAGCGATCGTTGGTGAAATAGACGACATGGCCAAAACAAGAACAAGAGATGAACGTTGAGAAATAGAAATTATTACCGACAAGGTGTTGTGTGTATCGTTTCATTCTTTGGTTGTAACTCGTGTTTGCTTATGCAATACCCTTATAAAATAAACGGGGCTGGAAATACAGAAAATTCACAGAGAAAAATGAAACTCTTACAGGATTCGAACCTACGAATATGAACCTCTTTAGCTGGCGGGGCTTTAACCAACTCGGCCAACAAGACCATGATTGAACACGGGTCAAATCTGTACATAGAACGCAAATCTCTACTTTATGAACGACAGGGTTATGGAGTCGGAAGGTATAAGGTTCAACTTCGACTCCTATAATTCCAAAATCTCCGACTCCGGCAGCGACTATTTATGTTAAAGTCTTCCAATATTCAGACTGTCTGTCGATGCTTCGGAGATTAAAAGCTTCGACTCTGACTCCGATTCTTATGCAGCAGCGCGGATCCTAGCTTTTTAAGATGTTGTGTCTAAGAGAAAATGCTAAGATCCATGCTTACATTTAAATTGTTATGAAAATGTTTAAAACAAAGAAACATGCATGGACTAAAGATAAATGGAAGACAGAAAACATTATTTAAAGATAAAGATATATATATATATATATATATATATATATATATATATATATATATATATATATATATATAATTACAAGACATTAATTGTTCATCTGAAATGATCAATTAAAAAAGTAATAAAATGTTTATGTCTGTAATTTATGAGTGCGTATTGCGTACGACGGTGTAGGCATTCGTGCGATATTTTGCGTTAGAACGCGTAAGTGTATTAATGTGTGTGTCGCCTTTTGTCAGGGTGCGTAGTTGTACGGATGTTGAGTATGTGTGCGCGTGAGATGTGAATCGATTGGTACAATGTAAGCACTTGTGTGTGTGCCGCTTTTAGTCAGCAGGGTGTGTAAGCATGTGAGTGTGTGTGAGTTGAATAGTGGCAGCTTCCCAAGCCCAAGATGGCGAGAGAGGTGGAAACGTTGTCCTCTGAGTGAGTGGTTAGAATGCATGTTTTCTAACCAGTCGGTTACGGGTTCAATCCCGACTTACGGTACCTTTGACAAGTGCTTGAAAATCATATGGCATGTGTCAACCCAAAGCGTTGTGATTAAACTTGGTTACGATAAACATGTTCACTCGAAAAGTTGATGCGTTTGTACTCACATGTCTTTGGTTCGGCGCAATAATAGACTCCATTTCTGAAACAGAGGTGGTCCACTTTCGGTCCGCATCTCGGATAAATGTTTTGACAATTGTATTTTCCATTTACGCATTCGGGGCCTGAAACGTAGAAATCGGGATGTTAGAGATTGGCGGATGGTATTAAGGCCTTCACCTAGGGTGTTTGTAAAAACAAACATTAGATAGATAGATAGATAGATAGATAGATAGATAGATAGATAGATAGATAGATAGATAGATAGATAGACTTAGAAATAGATAAGTAGATCATAGATTGTTGAAAATGGAACATTATTAAAAGAAAGAATGGCAAGGTCTATGCAGACAAAATAATTAACTTTTATTCACAACTTGTATATATAGGGATAAATAATAGCAGACTGCCATATAACAATTTAATAATAATGAGATAGATAGATAGATAGATAGATAGATAGAGACAGAGAGAGAAATAGAGAGAGAAACAGATAGATAGATAGATAGATAGATAGATAGATAGATAGATAGATAGATAGATAGATAGATAGACATCTACCTATCTACTTATCTTTCTATCTAGATAGAAAGATAAGTAGATAGGTTGATATCTATCTATCTATCTATTTATCTATCTATCTCTCTGTCTGTCTGTCTGTCTGTCTGTCTGTCAGTCTGTCTGTCTATCTATCTCTGCCTATTTATGTACATACCTATCTATTAATCTATCTATCTACCTAGCTACTTATCTACTTATCTATCTATCTATCTATGTACATACCTAGCTACTTATCTATCTAGCTATATATATATAGATAGATAGATAGATAGATAGATAGATAGATAGATAGATAGATAGATAGATAGATAGATAGGTAAGTAGCTACGTGGGTAGATAGATAGATAGATAGATAGATAGATAGATAGATAGATAGATAGATAGATAGATAGATAGATAGATACCTATCTACTTATCTCTCTAACTGTCTCTTTCTCTCTCTATTTCACTCTCTCCCTATATATATTTCTCTCCCTCTCCCTCTCCCTCTCTCTCTCTCTCTCTCTCTCTATATATATATATATATATATATATATATATATATATATATATACCTATAGATCTCTAGATCTCTAGAACTTTAGATAGATAGATAGATAGATAGATAGATAGATAGATAGATAGATAGATAGATAGATAGATAGATAGATAGAATAAAATAAAATAAAATGAAATAAATAAGTGACCCTTTAGTCTGCAAATAGTGCAGGTAGTTCTTGTTAGATACTTACAAACTACATAAGCTTGCGCCAATACACACAACATGGCGCCCAGGGCGACAACCACGAGTTCGACTTGACACAACATACCGGCAAATCGGGGGAAAAGTAGAAGAGTGAAATCAAATGATACTGTAACGTTAGCTTTTCGTTTTCTCGTTTCTTACATTGACAATGGTGGCGATGCTTCTAGCTTTATATCCTGGACAGTCGCAAGAATACGATCGATATAGACCCAAGAAAAAAGGCGCAAAGCACAAATCATTTTCTTTTTAATTATTATTACTATTTGCTTATCTTTCTTTTATTTACTTATGTATTCCGATATTTGTTTTCGATTTCTCTATTTCAATATGTCACGGGGAGTAGGGCGGGAAGGTGTCCGAATTAATCTTACAAGAGCGGCTATTCTGTAGAGCTAGATACGCCCCAAGATCGACTACTGCTGCCACATATGGGGAGGCGCTGCCCAGAGCACTCTCCCCTACCTTGGCAGAATTCAGAATCGACTTCGAAATCTACTGGGAGACGATCTCTTCCATCCTGGTCTGTTGGCTAAGATCAAAGTGTAGTATCTGTTCCGATGGATACTACACCCCATAGACTGGTATTGTCTTGGCCTTCGGGGCTTGATTTACGCCGGTTTATGGATCGGTCCTGTGCGGTTCTAGGAGGTCCACCCTCCCAGGCTTAGCCTCCCCTCTTTGGGGAGGAGTAAGTTTATTGCTTACTGCCTGAGGCGCCCCTACCGGGGAATGCTGACGGGGCTGCCCAGGCAATTTTTAATGGCCAGAGTGCTCACCTTCTCGGGCGCTGGCTTTTCAAGCCCCACTTTCCCGACCCGACCTTGTGTCACATCTTACCTTGTGGAAGTAAGATAAAACTGGCCTTGTGCCTAACCTTCTGGCGAGGAGGTAAATAAAACGATCTCTTCCATTTCTTACAGTCCCTTTTCTCACAGAAGAGACGTCGCTAGTCTCTCTCTCTCTCTCTCTCTCTCTCTCTCTCTCTCTCTCTCTACTCTATTGTTATTTCCATGGAAGGTGCTCGACTGAGCTGCAATCTCTGCTTTCTCCTTGTAAGATATTCACGGCAAGAACTCATCTTACTACCACAACGATGAAAAACTTTCTTTCATCATCATCAGTGTGCTAAGCGTCAGGCGAAATTTCCACGGACAGAACTCATTCGCAACGGTTTCCTGTCTGTGGAACACATTGCCGCGGAACTGCTTCCCTGCAGATGATAACTTGGTCATCTTCAAAACCAATGTTAACAGATTATCTAGAACTGTCCCCCAAAAAATATCGGTTCTGATAACTTCTTCTTTCGTTTGCTTCACAGCATCTCACTGTTAGATCACCAGCTCGGTTGAGAAAAGCCATGTTAATGTTTTGTTGTCTAGCGCAGCTATGCCGGCGTCGCCGTTGGGTGGTCGATATTTAAGGCATGACTCGATGATGTGGTCTACTGTCTGTTCAGAGTGACCACAGTCGCAGACAGCCCCGTCCCTGAGTTCCCATCCTTTCATCGTCGCGGCGAAACGGCCGACACCTGTCCTGAGGCGGTTAAGCATTGTCCACTGCCGGCGAGGGAGGTCCATGCCTGGTAGGTTATCCGAGTCCTCCACAAATCTGTGAAACCTTGATTTATCTGCTGCCTGCCATTCCTCCGTCCAGCAACGTTTCAGCCAGATTCGTTTTGTGACGTCACCGGGTGTTGAAAGCAGGAGCTGGTGGGCATGCTCCGAGAATGAGCGTCGTGACTTCAGGCGAGCTCGTGGAGGGGTCTCTGTGGCGAGCTTGTGGAGAAGGTGGTCTGATAAGCATTCCATCTCAGTAACCCTTATCCACGAGTGGTATCTGGCCTTGATAAATGGTGATGATTTTTAATATAAAAAAATAAATAAAAGAAAAAGATATGCCTAGTCGATCTGCGGACCTTATTCAATCTGCAGCAGCATTGGTGGATCGTAGGATCCAAGTGATACCAGTTGGCCTATGGTGATCCTTCTTCCAGGTTGAAATGAAGGCCATCAACTTTGCCCTAAAAATCGTGCACACCGAACAATCTTATCAGAAAGTCCGCGTGGTTAGCGACAGTCAATCAGTCCTTCTTCGATTTAAGAATGCGCACCCATCACAACTTTCAACAAACGCTGATGAATGCAGTATAGTTAAAATCATGTCTAACCTCAGTGGACAGAGATGCCAAGTCACGTTTACCTGGTACTCAAGTCACTGCGAAATTACCGGCAATTAGCAAACTGACGAGCAAGCCAGTAAAGACTAAGCTAAAGTCGATGTCCACTACGTTTCAGCCAAGATGGCGATCAGACGGTCAACAAGGAGAAGTCACACCAAACACGAACTTACCCGGATAGTCTACGGTAACAGAGGGGAAAAAGATTAACTGCCCGGTCGAGAAGAATCTAGGGTGGAAATACCAAACGTGTCTTAGTTGTCTATGCAATGGCCATAACCGGACCTGAAGTACTTGCTCGCCAAACTCAACTGAGCGAGGACACTGTATGCCGAAAATGCGGACTTAACGAAGAAACCGTCGAACATACCATGCATGAGTTCACGTGCATCAACTGTCCTCCCGCCGAACCAATTGCGCACATATCACAAGATCCGGCATTCCCAATTAAGAAAGCTGCACTATGATGTTCAACAACAAACACAATCAGTAGCAGCAGCAGCAAACGTAAAAATATCAGCTGTTGATTGAATTAGAATCTTAATACCGAAAGTTTATTCCACCCAATCGAAAGCGCATGAAATATACACTTTCACACTTTTTTAAAAAATAGACGTTGGAATATTAGCCCCATGTGTTGCATCCCTTTAATTTCTCGTACCTTTTCTTCTTCGTCGTGGAGGGGCGTCGTCTCTGTGTCGTCTAGTTGTTGAGTTCCCTCTTCGTTTCTGTACTGTCGTGAACATCGCCGTCCGCTGTGTCTGCAACAAAACCTTCATACCACGATTCACGAGGCAAACAAACTTTTAAATTTCGATTTGTTTATTTCAGGCGTCAGTGTACCGTCGCCCCTTGGAGAGGTTTCACTAACGTTAAGGGAGAGACCAAATTATTACTCTATCGTAGTTAATTCCTAGCTTAAGTCCTTAGCCATTCGAGGAGGG
This sequence comes from Sepiola atlantica, assembly GCA_963556195.1. Classification (NCBI taxonomy): domain Eukaryota; kingdom Metazoa; phylum Mollusca; class Cephalopoda; order Sepiida; family Sepiolidae; genus Sepiola; species Sepiola atlantica. The sequence goes on along the minus strand of OY744519.1, from coordinate 192,326,980 downwards.
GGGAAGAAGGAATCTCATACCTGTATTCTCTTAGGGAATTTAATTCCCCTAATCATTTGAAGACTACATAGAGAAATCGTCTGTTCGGCCTGCTTCCAAAACCCAGACTGGCAAAACTCTGTTTCCCACACAAAAGCCCGTAACGTCACAGAACCCCTATGCACAGGTGCATCTTGACCCTTAACATGAGGTCTCGTCAATGTGGTGGCCCTGTCAAGACCTGTGAGTTACGACTGTGAGAACAGCTTTATTTTGCACTCGGTTGTACGGGTTCATCTGTACTAAATCGCGCAAGCCAAGCCAAACAGTCTCCCACTCATATGTCCACTTTAATATGCGTCCGACCTCACAGGGCTATTTTACAACACATGCACTGGAAGCTACCTAATTGATACTTAAACTAAAGCCCAAAAATATTCTCTACAGTCTGTCCGAGATCTTTCACTGCGTGAATCCCTTTCGGTTCACTGCCGGCAACAAATTTAGACTATCCAGTTTCTGCCAATATTGCCCTCTGCCTAATGAGCACTCCACATATCAAGACGCTGTTTCATTTCAAGGTCAGCATGAGACTGTATTTTATCAGTGCATATTTGGCTTTTTTCTACAAACTCGATGTATGTCTCTATGTGAACCTGTATGTATGCGTGCGTTCAGTGCACTGGCCGTAATCGTCCCCACACGTTTGGCCGGTCCAAAGAAGTTTGTTCCGCCTAGTCAATGCTGCAACAAAGAATTCCCATTCCAAGCAGAATCATAACTCCAGTTTATAAACAAGTAACAGGTTTATTTGTTGGACGTTACAAACAATACTTGTATTTCCAGGTTGAATGACAAACTTGCAAAATGAGATCCTTGTTCGACCAGAAAAAAATAAGTCCAGCACAATCTTTTAACTAAGAGACTCAGATGAGTCCATCCTGACTGGGCGGGCACCCCACCTTCAACTGCCTGCCAGCTCTCCCCCTCCCCCGCCCCCCCCCCTACAAAAATAATAACTTCCTGTCATGCCCAAAGTGCCGAATCTCATCCTATCATCTCCTTTCCTCCTGACCGAGTCTTTCTCACTGGTCATCAACTGGCTACTTGAGATATACATTATAGATAACTACCAAACAGGTAGGAGTGGGAGCTTATCATGAAGACAATCTAAGGACATTACTTTCTGGTCTCAGCATGATTCTGTTTTTACGAGATATTTATTTTATTTCAAAGTGAAATAATGTTCTGGGTGGCCCGATATAGAATAAAGAACATTTTCAAATTTCTCTGTGCCCCCTTCTTCCTCTGACCGAGCATCTAACCTGAACGTCTGCCATCTAAAAAATGCAGCCTATTGCATTTTTACATCTATTTACTTGCTCTTCGCACGAGGGAACAATTAGATACAAGGTCGGTTTTTAATATGAGGAAAATCCAGCTCCCCAAAAGGGGGCACTCTAGATTTGGGAAAAAAATTAAACTTGTCTGTTAAGAAGGATTTCTCCTTCACTGACGACGACAGAAAAGATAAAGTTTAGTATTAAAACAGATACTAAACTATGCTCCTAGATGCGCGTACCACGATGAAACTGATTCTATCATTATCCACCTTCTCACACACGTATTCACTTAGATTTAATTAACTTCCTTTTCGCCATACAAGGAGTGCTGAAATTGTGACTATAAAAATTGAAACACAAAGAAAGTATCTCTTTTTCCTCTTCCTCGCCCGAAACACGTGCGCATAACCCAAACACAAAATCCAAGGTATGTGAGACATATTCTCTCGGGTTCTTCACACACACCTGCGCATACTCTTTTCAGACTTTCTTGGATCTATGTACGCACACAATTCAACTGAAAGTGAACATTTTTGGGTTCGCGTTTTGTTTCTTTGTTTCAGGTATTTGCTTGTTGGATACGACATATAATGGAGAGACGTTGCCCAAGTGTCCATTAAATTCCACACAATCTTTAGCATGACAGACTGACAGAAACTCGTGTAGAGATGCATTGGCGCTTCTAAAATGTTATTTTAAACTTAATCGCAATCGATTGACGGACAGAACCTTTTCTGGAGATGATATATATATATATATATATATATATATATATATATATATATATATATATATATAATGATGCAGAAGTTCAGATCAACATTGTACCTTAGGTTTCAAGCTAGGCGAAAAGATTCCGGGTTTTCTTGAATCTTTCTCTACAGGCTGTCTGTGATCCCTCTACCCTTGCTTAAAACCCAAACTCCACCTCGATCTGAACTTCTGTAACATTACAAATAAATATTACACTCTTATGATTAAATAATCGAGCACTCTATTGAACGTATTTCTACTCAACAGAACCAAGAATTATATATATATATATATATATATATATATATATATATATATATATATATATATATATATATATATATATACTAGCAGAGCTACCCGGTGTTGCCCAGGTTCTAACCTAGGATAGCATCATATGCAACATCATGGTAAGGAGAGTTTACTTTAACAGCAACCTTGATGCTGTCCGCTACATATCTTACTCACCGAGCTATTCAGATATATGTTAATACTCTTAAACAAACGTTAATAAATAGATTAATTTCATTGTGTAACATGTTTGAAAATGGACATTAGCTTCTTTAAGGGGCAGCCAGGGACGCAAAAATTGTTCCATTATGTTCACATACTAATTGTGCATGTGAATACAATTATATTGAAAGTACACTTCCTAGTATGTCTTCGTTTTTAGGGGCAGATATGCACAGACAGAGAAGTGTTGTCATTTATTATATATATATATTTCATTTGAATCAAAGGGAAAAGTTTTCAGTGGAGGGCTTGTGCCCCCGGGGGCCATCTTAATATTATCAAAATTTGCTGAAATTTTGATAATAGACATCATTTTTGGTCATTTACCTATGGTTTAAATTTTATTTGAATCTAAGGAAAAATAGTTTTCACTTGGGGGCTTGTGCCCCCGATCCCCCCCCCCCCAGCGTTGAAGTGATATATTTCTTATATAGCCTATGACCTTCACCGAGAGGTTAGTAGCCTACATGCCAATTTTCAAGCAATTCTGTCCAGCGGTTTCGGTGAACATAAGACACAAAGATCAGGCGGACACACACACAGACAGAGTTACTATTATATATATATATATATATATATATATATATATATATATATATATATATATATATATATATATATATGTGTGTGTGTGTGTGTGTTCTGTCTAGCCTAGAATAAGTCATTTAGAGTTATCTCCCTTTCCCGGCCCCCAATTCGTTAGGGACTTTTTTATCCCAGACACCGGCTGGCAAGCAGCTGCCGGTGCTCTGTTTCTGAATGCTCGCTGCCGCTGTGTAACGGAGAAAACCGCATGGTGGAAATTCTATCTCTCTACAGATTCTGACATTTTGGCCATCTTCGTTTTTTACCTTATTGATGGATAATAAAACCTGCAGTTAAAATATTCGACGACTCAGAGTCTTGTTTATCAAAAGGAGTTATGCTAGCTGTCTTGAGGGTTAAAGCCAGCCCTAAGGCAGCATAGTAAAAAACGAAGAATGGTCGGAGGCATCAAAGTAAAAAACGAAGATGCCTCCCAAATGGTCGGACTCAGGCATGATAGAAACGGACGGCCTCCTAATGACTGGAATACACGTTCTACACCAACCGTTAGAAATGCGGTCATTCCATGAAGACGAGCAAAAAAAAGAATCCATCTGAACTACGGACACTACTTAAAAAACAGTAGTGCCCATACAGTTCGTCCTTTTTCAGCTTCAGTCTCACAACCAGTCACCCCTATTTTTATCATTTCGACGATGAATCACAATGTGTCTAACCGGCCATGGCCTTATGCCTCACGCAACTCTCGCTCCTCGAGGAGGATGTCCACGAGTGTTGCTGCTATCGCCCGAGCAAAGGCTGAGGCGGCCAAGACACGTCTAGCCTTTGTTGACAGGGAACTGGAAATAAGGGGGAAGTTGGAGAGATTACAGCTCGAAAGGGAGGCGGCCACTGCTGTGGCCGAAGCAAAGGTTTTAAGGGAAGCCGCCAACAAGTACAACAAACGGTCTAGCCATAGCTACTCAACAAAACTTGGCTATATAAAGGAAAATCCCGGGTGGTCTTTGACTCCAGTACCAAACATGACGGAGTATCCCTGAACAAAGTGCCAATAAGTGGACCCGACCTAAACAACAATCTGGTTGGCGTTCTCACCAGTTTCCTCAAAGAAGTCATTACCGCGAACACTGAAGGGACGTTATACCGTTTCCCCGCGAAAGACGAATACAGGAACTTTCTGATATTCCTTTGGTCCATCGACAATGACCCCACCAAAATCATTGCTGCAGTAGCGTACATCAAAGTCACCGACAAAGAAGCAAATTGTCAAATCAGCCTCATCACGGGGAAACTTAAACTTACCCCACGGCCTGAACATTTTGTCCCCAGACCGGAGCTTTGTGCTGCCCTTCTGGCGGGCGAACCGATCTCTTCTGAGACGAACTTGAAGGTTCACTCAACTACCTCGTACATGCTCAATAAGGTAGTCTTAGGGTACATCCAAATCGAAACAAGACGTTTCTACATGTACCTCAGCAATCGTGTGTTACGTATACGTAGACCTTCTCATCCTAAACAGTTGAAATACGTACACACCGATCAAAACCATGCTCAACTTAGCACCCGCTCTATACCTGCATCTCGTCTCCGGAGAATCGCTTGGCTTGACAGTCCTGTATTTCCCTTACCGGGATGCGAGGGCCACCCAGAGACAGTCTGTCCGCAAGTGTCTATACTAACCATATCTTCTTCGAACATATTGCTTGGATCCCTACATTTTGAGAAGCTCTCCACTTGGTCGTCAATAACCAAGGCCTCACCCAACTTCATACATATCGCCGACACTTTTCGATATGTTCAAGCCACCGAAGCAGCTCCTCCACCTGGATCTCCCTACAGATTTCCTTCTTTTTCTAAATCTTCTGCCTCACCTGCTAAATTGAGCATCTCTAAGATTACATCTTCACCTCAGGCGACATGTTTTGTTCAGTCAAAAACAAACACCACTTTAAAAAACGACCTACCAGCCAGGTTAGCCTTACTAAAGATGACCGCAACTACGAGCACAGCTAAAGACGACAGAACCCAGAGTATTCTTGAGAAGACTGAACAGTATTGTAAATTCGCTGGTGTAGACAGGCCACCGCCCGAACCACCACCAAACCTAGAGGTTATCCTGCCAATAACCATCAAGAGAAACAAGAACAAAGACAATCATTCCTTAGAGGCATTGCATCTTCAGCCATCATGGCTATAGCCGTAAAGAAACCATTCGCCTCCGAATTCACTAAAGAACATAATACGGTCAGCCATCACACAGTATCTTCAACAACACCAAAGCGAAAGGGCGTCACCACAACCCCTGGCCCAGCCTATCTCCCCAGCTCACTCCATGCAGCACTTGCTCCAGCCTCCCACTCGTTTCAGCTGCTCATGCTCCTTCCAGCGGCTTCCATCTGTTTTTTGCAGCAACTACTCAGACCCGTTCTTTGTGTCAGGGACTAGTGCAATTTCATGACGTCGAAGACGCCAGGTGAGGAGTGTTCTGTCTAGCCTAGAATAAGTCATTTAGAGTTATCTCCCTTTCCCGGTCCCCAATTCGTTAGGGACTTTTTTATCCCAGACACCGGCTGGCAAGCAGCTGCCGGTGCTCTGTTTCTGAATGCTCGCTGCCGCTGTGTAACGGAGAAAACCGCATGGTGGAAATTCTATCTCTCTACAGATTCTGACATTTTGGCCATCTTCGTTTTTTACCTTTTTGATGGATAATAAAACCTGCAGTTAAAATATTCGACGACTCAGAGTCTTGTTTATCAAAAGGAGTTATGCTAGCTGTCTTGAGGGTTAAAGCCGGCCCTAAGGCAGCATAATATATATATATATATATATATATATATATATATATATATATATATATATATATATATAGAGAGAGAGAGAGAGAGAGAGAGAGAGAGAGAGAGAGATTATAGAGATATTTAAACAGGTTTAGAATATGTCTTGTGTAGCGATAACAAATTTTATTTAAAAACTTACACATGACAGGCTAAAGGGGAAAATGTTGTTCCAAACTAAATCGGGACAGACTGGCAGACAGAGGCCTTTATAGAGATGCGTGGACGCATATTAAAAAAAAACTCTGCTCCAATACAAAATATGGCACGTTCTCTAAATATTAGACACTCATTCCAGCCATCTGTAAAAGCAGAGATCGCGAATAATGGTTCAATTAATCTATTTAAAAAAAAGACATATTTTACGAAATGTGTTATTGATATGACCCCATTATTAAACAAAAATCAAATACGACGATGCGGTATGCGCTGAAAAAAGGCATGTTTGCTTTATTGCAATATACTAGATTCCCGGCAAGGCGTTGCCCGAGATTCTTTTTTTACTTTTATTTTGTTTCACTTTTTTTAACTCTGCTGTTATAATTGTTAATATATATATATATATATATATATATATATATATATATATATATATATATAGAGAGAGAGAGAGAGAGAGAGAGAGAGAGAGAGAGAGAGAGAGAGAGAGAGAGAGAGAGAGATAAAGTGAATAGAATAAGGTGAGAATCAAATTTTATTACAGTTCAATGTTCAGGCAAAGTTCTTTAAAGTCCTTAACTCATGAGTTTTCAAAGAAAATATTCTCCTCAGAGGACCATTACCGCAATGACATTACTGCAGGTAATAAAAATTAAACTTTGAAAATATATAAAAAATATATATAAAAAAATACATAAAGGTATATAAAACATCAAATATATCGGGCCAAAACATACTTTTTTGTAAACCTATACAGTTCATCCACGTCAACAAGTTTAAAATAACTCCAGGCAAGATATCAAAGAGGTTGATTAAGAAATAATCCAAATGGTGAATGGTGGTCCACAAATGCAAAAAGTTATCCAGGCGGGAAATTCGTTTGCTATCGATGCAGTAGATAGCAGTGAAAAGTGTATTTAAGGTGTATGCAAATTAATAAAACGATAAGAAAACGATAGGGAAAACAAATCATATGAAAAGTTCAGAAAACTCACTTGGTGTTGAATATTATAATGTCCAAATTCAGGGTTATTAAGAGCTAATAGGAGTCATGCAAACCATAACTTCCTGGTTGTATGCAAGCTCTGCTAAATCCAATTCGAATAAAATTAAACTGACCTGATGTATATATATATATATATATATATATATATATATATATATATATATATATATATATATATATGTTATTGTTTATTTTATCTATGGACGTATACGTTTCGTCTCTTTTCAATCAAGACTATATATATATATATATATATATATATATATATATAGGTTTACTTTATTGCAATATACTAGCTTTCCCGACAAGGCGTTGCTCGAGATTCTTTTTACTTCTATTCTGTTTCACTTTTTTTAACTATGCTGTTTTTTTAAGCAAGTTATAACTTTTTAAATAGTTTCTTGAATACTTGCGTGGACAACATTGATATATTTATTACTTAACCTTTGCAAATAAAATGAAACCAGTTGCTCTTTTAATTCGCACGTTTGAATTAATTTAGTATATAAATATACAAAAGATAAAGTCATTCTCTTCTGAATATTACCTTTATTCATATGCTTTAACATCGAAAAGTTAAAGTACAATCTTATTTTATTTAATACCGTAATAAATAGCTGTATCTACCCAGCATTTTTTTTTTAATTTACTTTTTTATGTATAAAGGTTTGCTAAGAATGACTTTCTATTCGACAGTTTCAATGCATCAAATTTTTTTTTCAAATTTCCAAGGGTCACAATGTAATTAAAAAAAATTTTCGACTATTAACAGAAGATTAGGTAAAATTGTCGTTTCCTAACCAAAATGACGGACAATAAATCGTCTGCAGTTTTCAGACCTCACAAATGAGTAAGTAAACCCGCATAAATTGTTTTGGGCTAATTTAAAATTTACCTTAAATTATAAGGGAATACAGTTGGGAAATTAGTCCAAAACAATTTAATTTAGTTTACTTACTCATTTGTCAGATCGAAAAAAAAATCAGAAAACTGCAGACGATTTATTGTCCGGCATTTTGGTTGGGAAACGACAATTTTACCGAAGATTAAAATGTGTGATTTGTTTATGAAGAAACAGAAATGCATTCTGGTAAATTTAATTTCGTAATTATTTATTTTTTAAATATGATTAAAATGTTCCTTACCCTAACATGAGAAAATTGAAGTACATTCTCATTTATTTAATACCCTAATAACTCGCTGTATCTACCCATCGTTTTGCTTACTTTCATGTTTTTAAATAATAGAATTTTGAAAGTTAAATTTAACTATTAACTTCATTGTTTGGTCATTAAATTATTAATCAAACCAAATTATGATATCATTACTATTTCTTTTGTTAAATTAATGTTGTTTTAATCTCTATTTATAAAATGATTAGATGCAAATAGCTTCAAAACTTACAATCTTAAGGTAAGAGAAATTGTAAAACTACCAATTAAAACTTGTTTATGATTTCCAATGTAACCAGTTATCAGAAGACCTTATGTCTCTATTCAAGTTCAGTAGTGAGGTTCACAGTGCTGATCAAGTTCTGAAAAGTTCAGTAAAAAAACTATTATATATCCCTTCTATTAAAACAAAAACCTATGGAAATAAGTCAATCAGATATTTTTGTCAAAAACTTTAGAATACAGTTTTTAAATCGGGTAGCATTCAAGTAAATATGATTGTAAGTAGAATGCTAAGTTATCTTTGGTTAAAAGTTTTCATCATCTTAAGAATGCGCTCAAGAAACATTATCTATATGAATATTCTCTAGAATACTGATGCTATAGCCATTTGACGTTGGATTTTGTCATTTACAAAAAAAAATTTCATTATTTATCTGCCTTTTTATATCTACTTACTCTATCCATTTTCTCTCAATACATGAGGATTTGCTAAGAATTTTAAAGTCAGTTTAAATAACTTTCTATTCGACTTTCAAATTCTTTTCAAATTTCGAAATGTCACGAAGTTATATCGGTAACCACTTGAAAGTGGACTTGTTTTTAGTGGGTTGTAGAACCATGCTGTCCCGCTCGACGACCATTAACCCCAACGTTGCGTGTCCGTTGCTTTCTTCTTGTCTTCATCGTCGTTCTAGTCGAGTCGTCTATCCACTGACGAATCGTCGAGGACACAACACTGGTTTACAAGTTTACAAAACAAATAAAAGCAACAATAAATAACACAAACTCACATACATTGTGTTTCAAACAGTTGTACTCTGGTTGTGTGTGATACCGAAATGGGACCCAAAGCGTTAACTTCCACATTATAGTGAACATAGATTAAATTGTCTGTCGAGGCCAGCATCGTCGCTCGGTTGATCAGTTCATCTCATCATTTGCTCGGCTCGATCTGATCTCGTTCGGAGTTGAATCCAAACTGAATCTTTTCCCTCTGAGCCCCAACTCGTCAACTCTTTGCCACAAACCGTTGCCTGCCGTAAAACTAACTTATTGTCGTCAAAATTGTCGTAAGACCATGTCACTTCTAAATATCTTATCTCCGGTCTTTTTTTCTTAGTCGCCGACAAGCCCTCACCTCTAAACAATAGAAACGGACCATTCTTTGTTTATAATGGTATAAGGCAAACAAGGAAAGTGAGAGCGTGGATAGGCGAAATCTAGAGGAGTTAGGTGGATAGATGGTTGAGATGATTGGGATTACTTAATTATCCCCCTTTAACCATCAATAACTTTTGCCATCTTAGAGCCGATCTCTTTACCACCATAATTATCCCCCTTAATCATTACATGAATTGGCTTCCCATTCCAACCATCTGTTGATCCGAACCTATATTTACAATTGAAACACTTAACATATGTATTAAATATTAAATTGAAAAAAAGAAGAAGCAAATACTAAATAAATTTAAAAAATAAATAAATAAATTGAATCTAAATATTAATATTTAAGATTAACTTAATTAATTAATCTTGATAATTTATTAAATATCTTAAGGATTGCATTTTCTGGAAGCCTCGTCTTTCTGCGAATCTCATGTTGTCTTAGCTTTCTTCAACTGACACAGCCAGTCCAATTTTTTTTTTTTTTTTTTAAAGAGAGGTTGGTACTCTCAAAATGATTAAAGTTTCTACTATTCCGGACCTTTAAATATTTAGCAGTAAGCCCACCAATTTTACAATTTACTGTCTTTATATTGTAATTTTTTAAATATAAATAAATTGATCTGAGATTTTCCATCTCTTCTCATTTATTTATTCCGGTTTTCAACATTGCATTGCTCCTGCCTCGCAATTCTCACCTTCATAATTACTTGTTTACCAGCAATGCTTCAAGCAAACTACCATTTCCTTTCATATATATATATATATATATATATATATATATATATATATATATATATATATATATATAGTAGAGAGAGTAAAGACCCAAACAGCTATTTGTATGTCTAATTTGCATAGCTGTTTTAAACAGTTTATAATAAATTAATGTTTCATGTTATTCATTTGTAATTTTATTGTCCTATTTTCTATATATATATATATGCAACAGTTTTCTTGATATTAACAGTAATTAATTCAAATGATTTAATGAAAAAAGAATAAATTACCAAAACTTATTTTAAAATATTGTCTTTATTAATTTTCTGCATTGCTGTGTGGAATTGAAGTCTGATTGTAATAGAATTATTTTTATATCGTTTGTATTTGTAGTTAGGTAAATTATGGTGCCATGCAACTGATCAGGGATGAACAGCTCCCCAAAATGTAGATTTAAATTCCCGTTGACATTGTAAAACAGAATAAAGTCTCCTAGCATTCTCAGCTGCTCAGGTGGAGAATAGATCAAGTCTTTGGAACAGCTCTTTGTTGTTAAGCTCATTCATCTATTAGAAGCAACAGTTTATTTCAACTAATCACAAAGCAAGAATAAGGTTACTCCCAAAATTTCGTGCGTACTATAAAAACCTAAACATCGTTTTTCTTCCTCTTTTTCTTTCAGAGACAACACACATGCACACGACACAATCCTGCTTAGGTCTTTTGGGGCTGAAAGACCTACCTCGACAGATGCACGAACTACTAAACATAGCGACTGCATATACACAAGTATGTACACAGTGCATACATACATACACTCTCTCATAGGCACGCTAATATACACACACCCTACAATGCCTTTCATATTTACACACATTGTTATACATAAGCGCACATAGTGCAAGCCGAAATAGACATGTCTGCTCAATTCCTTCTTACAGGCTAAACAACACTTTCACTAGGAACGTTCCTTGAAAACTCCGTACAATGATATATTATGAACTCTTTATTTCTCGTTGTCAATAACATGAATTATTTTGTATGGATAGACTTTGTCATTCTTTCATTTGATAATGTCTTATCTTCAACACATCGATCGCACGGCACGGCACTACACTACACAAATAATTATCTACGGGGCTGTGAATAATTATTATCCGTTTATATAAATGCTAATGCAGATACAAAGCACTTTGGTTGTGGAAAACTCTTTCAAACTAACGCGCCATTGTATTGAGATAACGAACAAAGTCAAACGGGTTCTCTTCTTGATTCACAGATCTATTCTCAACCTAACGGCAGACACTTCCCGTCTCTTATACATGTTCGGTACGGCCCATTCTTAGTATGCGATCCAAGCAACAAATCTTTATCTACAAAAAGATATTGTACAATTGGAGCATGTTCAACAGTTGGCAACCAGAATGGAAACAAGACTTTCCACGCTTACCTCATTGATCAGGTCATGAAAGTCCTAGAAAGAATTGTTGAACAGCTGATTAGACAACAAATACAGATTGCTGATATGCAATTTGGCTTCATGCCCGGTAGGAGCACCACAGATGCAATTTTCATCATACGCCAAGTCATGGAGAAACATCTAGCAGCAAACAAACCACTGTACATGGCATTTGTAGATTTGGAGAAAGCTTTTGACCGTGTCCCCAGAAGGATCATCTGGTGGGCCCTGCGAAAGTTGGGTGTTACTGAGTGGTTGGTTCAGGTGATAACGTCTATGTACACCAATGTATGTAGTCGGGTACGAGTCGGTAACAGCTACAGCGACGAATTTGAGGTTAGAGTAGGCGTCCATCAGGGATCTGTCTTAAGTCCCCTTCTATTCATCATTGTACCGGAGGCTCTATCACTGGAATTCCATACTGGCTGCCCGTGGGAGCTGCTATATGCCGATGACATAGCGATCATTGATACTTGACTTCAGTCACTCAAGGAACGTCTGGATAGATGGAAGAGTAGCATGGAGGAGAAAGGTCTCAGAGTCAACATGGGTAAAACTAAGGTCATGATCGCAGGTCCAAACCTCAGCTTACTACAGAAAACAGGAAAATACCTGTGTGCTGTATGTCTGAAAGGAACTGGCAGCAACTCAATCATCTGCACTCACTGTTCAGGTTGGGTCCACAAAAGGTGCAGTGGCATAAAGGGCTCTCTCAAAACAGATCCTCACTTTATGTGCTTTTGTTGCACCGGCACGGCAAGACCAATAGATGGCAGACCACTGACGGAGATGGATACTGGTGACAACAAGCTGGAAGTAGTGACAGACTTTTGTTATCTTGGAGATGTGCTGTCATCAGGTGGAGGCTGTGAACTCGCGGCAGCTACACATTGCGAGTGTGCCTGGAAAAAGTTTAGAGAGCTGCTACCAATCCTGCCAACAACTACGAGAGGGCGTGTATACTCCTCATGTGTCAGAAGTGTGCTGTTGTATGGCTCAGAAACTTAGGCTGTCTCTGCTGGCATACTAAAGAAGCTGCGCCGTAATGACAGGGCAATGGTCAGATGGATCTGTTTGGTGAGGCCTGAACAGTACGTTTCTTTTGAATCCCTGCTCTCACAGGTCGACTTGAAAAGCCTTGCGGACATCATGCGGAAGAACAGACTGCGTTGGTTGGGTCACATTGGGCGTAGCGATGGCTGGATTGCTAAAGTCCGAAAGTTGAATGTGCCAGCAGAGAACATCACCACTGGCAGACCCAAGTTGACTTGGGAGGACGTAGTCAAACGTGATAGGAAGGCCATGGGTATGGATTCCATCAAGCCTTGCCAAAGACAGGAGTGGAGGAAGACTTAGATTTCGAGACTACACAATCAGGCCCCACCCTCATCAGAGGATTAATTGTGGCCTGATTCAACAAATAAACCGGTTGATGATGATGATGATGATGATGATGATGACGACCTACAAAGAGCCGTCCCAAAGACTTAATCTATTCTTCACTTGAGCAGCGGAGAATGCTAGGAGACTAGATTCTGGTTTACAATGTCAACGGAATTTGAATCTACTTTTTGGGGAGTTTTTTGTCCCAGCATCAAATCGTGGTCTCCGCGGGCATCAGCAAGACATATCACCATCGTTTTCGGCTCAATAGAAGAACGGCAGAATTTTCTGTCCGCGATTCTACTCGGTGGAACAACCCACCAGAGGAGGTTGTGACGATGACTACTATATCCAGGTTTAAAGCGTCCTTGGACAAAGATTTTGACTCTATGTAGATTTAAATAACTTTGACCTGTCTTTTTACATGGTTTGTTTCACTTTGCTATTTTTTAGCCAAATAAATTAAATTTAATAAAATACAGAATTTGCCTATGCGAAAACACTGTTATCCTTATAAAAGCAGCATTTGTAGTAAAAAGAGGCAGAGTCAAAAGTAAATGGCAACTTTATTTACGTCTTGTTAAACTACCAAAAGAAAAGAGTTAAGAAATGTTCAAAGTGTCTAGATGAAGAAAGTGTTACTATGTTAGGAGTTATGCCCATATGTATGTGGACTTGTGAATGAGGCTCTGGAACTGATAAGCTGTCACTATATTTAGTAGTTCATGATTGATTTGTGTTGTTAGCTGAGATGCCAGTAGTAAAGCGACGACAGCTGGAGTTCGTTTCCTGCAAAATGTCTGTGTCGTAGTGTCATGACTGACAAGGGTTCGTTTGACAAGTTGGGACTCTCACAGCGACTCACTGGCAACAGCGCATAGACGCTTGCTTATATAGATAACATGAACAGGTGCTCGGCTCCCACAGATATTCTTTGTGGTCCAATATAGGCAACCAATTGAGATTGAGTATTTTGATCCAATTAGTATTAAGTATTTCAACCAAGTAAAACATTAAATATTTCACAGATCATTTCTCTGCAGTTGTTGGTGGTGGAGGAGGGGAGAAGGAGGAAAAGATGTTTAACCCATTTACTCTAGATAAAGAGAGAATAGATGGATTCATACTTTTCCTAGGTGCATTAGTGAAAATGGCACAATAGAACCCGACAAAACTAAAAAGTGACACGCTGTGACCACATTCGATATCAGTAAACACTAGAAAGTTGACCTTGAGTTTACTTTACGCATCTTCGTAACTCACTTCTCCACTATTTTGTCCTCGCATTCAATGAGCAAAGTTTCTGACAAAGGGAGAAGAATTGCTGTTTTCTGAGCTGGCTGTTGGTTTGAGTTGGTTGTATGCAGAGATTTTCAATCCTCTCATAGTATTCTGCTAAAATTGAATTCCCTTTCAATGTCGTCTGCTAATTTACGATGATTGAAAACAAACTTATAAACTTAACTATTTTTATACTTCATACATTTCTCACTTAACTTTCTAATACAAAAACATGATTATTGACTCTATTTAGTAACTTTCAATGAAATGTAATTTATGGAATTCAGTGAGGAAGTTTTGATTACAATTTTTCAGACCTGACTCAGGCTTCCTCGATATCTCAACCAATGAATCCTCCTTTTCGGCAAAGAAACTCAAATATGAACAATTGTTCTGTTTTCCTATCTTTTTAGACTTCCATTTTAAACATATATAAAATATCTCTTTTGTGAATTTATGCTTTTGAATTCATTATTTTGTTTGTTGACCAATAACATTTCTCTCGCTCTCGCACACATTTGAATGTTACTTAAAACTGTTTTTCCTTAAAATGTTTCTATAAAACTCGGCTCTCCCAAAATCTTCTCCCCCAAAACTGGAACCCTAAAAAGGAAATCTCCAAAGTTCTCATTAGGGAATACAAAACACCGGAAGGTATCACTGTTCTGCATTTCAAATGATTTTTACAAAGGTCAAGATTTTTCTGAGGTCAAGATTTTTCTATTTCTATGCCGGATTATAAAAATATTCAAATCTTTTGATCAAGTCTGGTTTCTAAGATTGTCTCAATTTATGGTTCTTGAGCTGTTTTAACCCCAGCTGATCTTTAAATAACTAGTTGCACCCATAGGTCTAGATGTTCATCTTGATCCAAAGGTTCACGTGTCATCTACTAGATAAAACGAAATACAGGATCTGATTTGATCCATGACATCATCCACTATTCATGGTTTTCACTCATCTGTTTTAATGGATGACGTCATCCTTTAGCAACAATCATTTATGATGTCATCCATTGTGCACGGAAACAAGACCTACACAGTTTTACTAGTACATATTTGGTTGGCAATTGACCTATCATACTTTTACCTTCGTGGGCAATCTATTTTGAAATTTACTTATGGTCAATCTCCTTTTAACTTTATTTACAAATCTATCTATACTTATATAACTAGATTTTATTTTTCTATGTTTAAGAAAGGCAGATTAATTCATATTTTGAAAATAAAATCAGGCACAAAATGTTAAGGTATTATACATATTTTTATAAAAAATATCTTGGAGTATTACTCCACTTTTTGTAATGAATTTTATATAGGGTGACCTGGGGTAATTCCACCCATGGGGGACTTCCAACTCCCCATACAATTGAAGGGAACCAAATCAAGGGAGGCACGAGAGCGCTCTATCCCTTAATAGACTTCACGAATGGCCTATGCTGTAAATCTCATTTCTTTGATCAATCATAACTCAAAAACCAATAAACCAAATTAGTTAAAACTTTGCACAAAATTTTTATTTGATAGGTTCTATAAGTGTGTAGAATTTCAGCATCATTAGTCGAGGCAACCCAGAGATCTAGAAAGTTCAATCATGAAATCATGTTGTACGTACGTACGTGCCACCCTGTATCTCATCAACTATTTGATGGATTCAGCTGATTTTTGGCAGAGATAGAGGTTCTAGGGTCTAGTTAATGGTATTTTAATTTCAGTTTACCATATATCCTAGTTTTCCAGAAAATTCTAAAAAACCTTATGAGAATGCATTGTATTGAGGCATAGCCTTTACAAAAGTAGTGTCAGTATACTGAAATCATATGCCCTTAATAGGGTTAAGATGAAAATTCATATACACTAAATGTACAAAAGCAAGGAAATTCCCAAATGTTTACACTTTTATTGTCATTAATTAAGGGTATGACTACATATCAACACAACCATTTCATTATCACATCACTACAGTATAAATCTCTATGCATGAGTGGATGAAGTGTGTGAGGTGCGCTGAAGAAAAATTCCTACCAGTAAAATACATAGCCCTATTGTGCTCGCATACCCTTAATGACAATAAAAGTGTAAAAATTTGTGAATTTCCTTGCTTTTGTACATTTAGTGTATATGAATTTTCATCTTAACCCTATTAAGGGCATATGATTTCAGTATACTGGCATTTTTCATGGAATATGTCAAGTGTTGCTTCAATCTAACCCTAAACTTTCCACCTGGTAGAGTGGCCTCCCTTCTTTTTCTCTGCCATTTTGAACCAGTGTTTTCCCGCCTTCTACGGTTGTACACCATCGATCCTGATCGACTTATCAAGTACAACATTCACACTTCTTCTGAGGCTATGCATGTGATATAAGATTGTATTTTTACTCTGAAATAGATTTCATTAGGTTAAAACTCTTTGTTCCTTCCTCTGTAAACACTTGTTAACTTGTATTTGAGACCTACCTTTGTTAACTGGTGGTTTTCATAAACCATACACATGGGGAAAATTCACCCCCGAGGAAGAAAGGCAACCAAAGAGAAGCAAGTGTGGGACAGAACTTGCAGGAAAGGGAAAGAGAAAGGGAAAAAATATGCCAGAATCAGAATTTCACGATGACAGGGACCACCAAAATGCTCGGTCCTTGACGACAGAGAGAAAGAAGATAACAATCTCCCCAAAATTAGCAACAGAAACCTTTTTGAAGACTTTTGAGCTAAAACAATGTTTGGGAAAAATTTATGTGACATCATAACTTGTAATTATGATGTTCAAAGGAAGGTAGGGGCATGGAGGTCGAGGTGGTGAAATTGCCATTTTTTAATCAATATTGAAATTAAATCATAAAAAAAAAAATATTTTCCATTCATTTCTTTTTGTCATGCTCAACTATTCTTTTGTGTTTGCCAGTAATTTTTGTGAATTAGAGGGTGGAATTACCCCGGGTCACACTACATCAATATGGCTTTCTAAAACATAATTCATATTTCAACAATGCTTCCAATGGACCATAACATTTTAAAATCTAGTTAATTTTTGTTAACAAAAATTATATTTATTATCTTCAGCAAACTAGAATTCTATTTTCCAACTTAAAGGCCCATGCCCCCCCTCCTCCTTCCTGACCCGTCCCATTTTCGTGCATGTGAAATTTAACATAGAATGATCCCGCATTTCAAAGCTATTTTGCTTTTTAGGGCAGTTAACCCAAAGAAAAGTTTGGCTATGGAAGATAAATCTTTTTAAACATCGAAAAATTAGCACTTTTTTAAAGGATTGAAAAATATTTCTTTGTATTTATTAAATAATTCAGTGAAAAAGAATTGAAATTCTGTTTTAGGTCATTACATAAGTTGAATCCTCCCCAAAAGGACAAAGTTTTTTTCATTGCTAATATTTATTCAAAAAAAGAAAGAGACAAGCGAAAGAAAAGAAAAAAGAGAGAAAGAGAAAAAAAAACTAAGAAAGTGAACGGGGGGGGGGGGGTGTTCTCTCCCTCTCTTTTTCTCGCTGCTGCTATAACTACTATTACAAATAGCTGAGAGTCACAGTGTAGGAGGGGGGGGGGGTCAGGCATGTTTACAAATTTATTATTTCAGTTCGGTGCATTTAACTTTTTATTCACAAAACTAGTCTTGAGCAAAAGTTCCCAAATGGATACTTGGAGAATTCACCAGAAGACTTTCAGTCAGCTCAGCAGAAGATAGACAGACCAAAGTCGACGACCAATCAAAGACAAATTCAAAAGACTAAGTCTTGTTTCCAAAATTTGACATCCTCTAATAGACAAAAGCAGAAAGCAAATTCCAAAGTCCCTAACAAAGACTTAGTCCCAGTTAAATTGCTCAGTTTTGCTTTTCACCCCATAAATTTTCATTTTTATTATTGTTACACACTTGCTTTAATAAATATTTGTTTTTGTTCACTGCCAGTTTTTCTGCCGTTGGAAGACAGAACCGGCCACTTACCAAAGTTCCCAACTAAGCTGCATTAACACAAAAGTTCTGCGGATCTTTTAAACGCAGGATGAGCGTAGAACGATTCACAAAGCAACCAGTCAGAACGCATGCAAGCCTTACGGTATCTGATGACATTTAGTGGCAAGTCACTCAGGATACAATCCCGAGTGACTTTCATGGAACATAGGGTCATATTTGGTGCAACGATCGGGCCACGCTGAGTCAGTTATAAAAATAACACAGATTCCTGCAAAGATTTCTGAATCCACATCTGAGATCAGAAATAGCTGAAAAAGATTACACCTGATATCAGAGTCGGTTTTATAATGAACAACTCCCAATTCCTGTCAAATTTGCTGAATCAAAACTTCCGCGCCAAAGATATGAGGTGGTCGAGTCGACTGAAAAAAAAAAGTCTTATACCTGAGTCAAGTTTTTAAAAATCTGACTCCGGACACAAAATTTGCCGAATCCAAACTCTTGGACACAAAATTTGCCGAATCCAAACTCTCGGACACAAAATTTGCCGAATCCAAACTCTCGGACACAAAATTTGCTGAATCCAAACTCTCGATCTGTCATTTATTATTATCTATCATGTTCGTGTCTCATACTGAGGTTAGGCATTTTGTGAATGACTTCCAACTCCCGTCCACGGCCATTTCATCTCCACCACCTGCTTGGAGCATATCGTCATTAACTGATCCCCGCCATGTCTTGGGCAGTTGGCATCGATGTGGGAAACACTTTGGAGCATTTCAGACGAGTGACGGCACACAATGTGGCCATATTATTGGTGATATCGTTGTGCGATACAATTTTTTACAGTAACCTGGAAAAAAAAAAAAAAATTTTTAAATCAAGACTTTTACAAAATTACCAACTCAACACGATTGATAGAATGTTGGTTTTATCGCATGAAACTGCTAAGTGTGTGAAGCAAATAAGAAATTGGATTTGAAAAAAATAAACGACAAGAGAAAGATGTTTATAATCCATGTTTTTTTGTTTATTCCATAAGAGTTGATTTATGTCTGATTACAATGTTAAAAAGAAATGGTTTGTTTGTTTGCCATGATGATGTTTTAAAAGATGATGACGGCAAAAATGTTTAGGCTGGGTGGTTTGAGAAATGTGAAAGGGTTAAAAGAAGAGGTGGGGTACTCAGCAGAGCAACGGGGGGGGGGGTAAAAGGAGAGAAGGAGGCAGGGCAGATGATCCTTCGGGTGGTAACGATGTGGGGAAGCTGTCAGTAACAGGACATCAGGACAGACCAAATCTTTCTGCTCGTTTTCTCTTCTTTTCCTAAAAGGAAAAATATATACAAATACATTTGGAAGTGGAGTACACATCCTGAAGAAAACGTTTTTTGAAAAAAATCAAGAAACGTTATATATATTTTTTTTTACATATATTTATTAAATGAATAAAATCCTTTTTCATAAATATACGTCTCTGAGACTTCGCCGTAAAACGGCCTAGACGAAGAGTTATTTACTTTTTTTCCTTTTTTTTTTTCTTCCTCATTTTGCTGACGTCAAAATCGCAAGTAAATCCACACGTGGTTCCAAAAGGATGACTTTCGTCTGATCTCGTTGACGATTTTGAAGAAAGTGAACATTTTAGATGTGTGTATTGGCGCGGTTCCGCTTATAAGAATTGGAAAGGGGGGTACATATCCTTAAGAAAACGTTTTCTTAATTGTATTATAGAATTTAGATTTTTTTATTATGAGCTGACCTCCTCAGCTTTGCACGACGTCTATATATATATATATATATATATATATATATATATATATATTTAAGCATGCATTGTTAAAAATAACAGAATTCAGCTGCTTAATCCTACTTTTTTTTTTTAAAGATCTTTTTTTTTGTGTTACAAAAAAGATTAGATAAACAAAATAAGGTATAATTAAAAACTGAGGAATTCTGTTATTTTTAACAATGTTTGCTTAAATGAAAAAATTCTGCCTAAATACATGCAATATATATATATATATATATATATATACAGGGTGGGCAAAAATAAGGGTCCTATTTTTAAAAATTCATAACTTTTTTATTTATTGATTTTTTTTTTTTTTTTTAGAATAAGTAAAGGACCCCTTCCGAAGCAAGCATGAGCCGTATTAGCCCTAAGGAACGTACCCTCATTTAGAAAACATTATTTTTGCTTAAAAAACTCAAAACAGTGTAAAAAACAATACTTTAGTTTTTGTAAGTTTTAAGAAGTGTTTTTCGGCTAAAATTTGTTTTGTTTATTTCAAAAAATCTCGGAAGGGTCAGTCTACACACACATAAAGTTTGGTGAGTTTAACTTTTATTTTGTGGAAGTTATTCAAATTCAAGTTATTCAAATTTAAAGATAGGACCCTTATTTTGGCCCACCCTGTATATATATATATATATATATAGATTGACATGTAGCTATAAGGCATATTCCGACAATGTTCGTAGAATCTCTAAGATAGTCTTTCTTGATATGCCGCCCTTCGCATAAATATAACATAAATTCCATTCTTAATATGGTAACGTCCTGTGGCCTAATGGTTACAGGGCTTGCTTACGGAGTCTAGGTTGACTCTGTGGCAGGCGTTCGAACCGTGCGAATGTCCGAGATTATCATCTCTGCACTGATGAAAGCGAAAGCTTGAAATGCTAGCATATGTAGGTAAAAATAATTTAATATTATTAATTTAAAATTAATATATATATATATATATATATATACTAGCAAGACACATGGAAATTCTAACATGCTTTTTACATCAATCTGTATCATTTACTGTTAATAATATTTCTTTTAAAATAATGTCTGTCAGGGTGAATACTAATAAGAAAAAAATTACTTTCTTTTATCCGTAAAAATAATTGTCATTGTCAGTTAAATATTCTTTAAAAAATTAAAACAACTATGTCTCCTATTTTTTATTTAAAATTGTAACAATTCAATTGTTTTTAAAACAATATTCTCTGTCTAATAAGACAGAGAATATTGTTTTAAAATAAACATTTCCATTACTAACTCTGTTGTAAACACGAAACAAAATCTTTATCATTTATTCATACAGATAAATATTAACATTTTGGTAATTCAATACAAATTGATTTATCTTTGAAATGTGCCCGAAAAGAAAGAAATCGATTTGCTTTTTCATAGATTGCAACTTATTGAAAATCAAGTCCGTCCCTCTAAAGAAACAAACATTTAAACACAAATGCTAAATATTTGTCAAACAATCTTACGAAACAGAATTATTTGTTATATTAAAATCAAAACAATCATTGAAATAAAAAAAAAACAATAACAAATAATAGTTAATTAATAAAATGTCCTTTTTCCAAACTAATATGCAAATTAGGTAATCTTGCGACTGATATCGCATATACATAAGCAGTATGTGAAGAAGATGGTGTGTCTAGTGTATAAAGTTGAATTAACTTGAAATTGTTCATGTTACATGTCGACCACCCCGGAGTCTGAGAAACATGCAGCACCTTAAATTACCAAAACCGAAAGACGACTTTATTTTTAAATTTTCTTTCAAGGCAAAAATTATAAACATTACTATATTTGAAATCATAATTTCGTTATAATGCAATAAATTAATTTAATTTCGTTTATTTACTTTTATTGGAATAAATTTAATTTTTATATATGTAGTTGTTTTTTTTTTTTAAATTGCATGATTATCTCCCTTGCGAATTATCTGTCCTTGAATTATTTTTAAGAAAAAAGATGGACGCTTAGTGAAGGAATCGCTGTTGTGATACGAAGAATGGAAAAATACTTGTAATTAAAGTTCTAGTAGATAATTTTTTCTACTTTTTTGTACAGTGAGTAAGAATATAACGCTTAATAAGTATATAATATTCTTTTTATAAAAAAATAATTTTTTCGTACGGCCACTCATCAGCACAAGCACCGTTTTTAATTCTTAAATATTAGGTATGACAAATAGATTTACGATTTTTTGTCATCACACGGAAAGAGAAAAATACAGAGACTGTTGATAACCCAACAGGAAATGTTTTCGTTAACAATTTTTTTAATATTTTGTTTCATTGTTTAATTTTTGTTAAAACCAAATATTGAAATCTAAAAAATAAATTGTTTTTGTAAATAAAGTTCGAAAATCATTTGTTTTTGTTTTTTTAATGGAAAAAAATTGAAAATGAATTTTTATAAAATACAAGCATAAAATCGAGATAAGTTATCTCCCTTACCACAGCATGAACTAAACAAGGGTCTATCAAATTCTCTTAAATAGGTCATCAGCAGAACCCCGAACACATCCATTATTATCACGCGAAAAGAATGTTTTCTTTTTTTAAACGAACCATAGCCGCATAATCGCACCACATTTTTTTATATTTCTAACGACTATGTTTCGTTTCAAAAAATTATTATTTTCACATTACAAACATCAAATACTTTCAAATATTGTACTTGTATGTTAGTTCTTCAAATCAATCATCTTGAGAAAGTCTTGAAATAAAGACAAAACTTTGATGAATGTATAAATAATTTTGGTTTTTAATTTTATATATATTCAAAACCAATATGCAAATTAGTTATCCTTGAGACTGATACAGCATATACATAAGCAGTATATAAAAAAGGTGGTGCGTCTATTGTGTCAAGTTGAATTAACTGTAAATAGGACGTTTTGACTTTACGGTTAGTGCAAGAAATGGGCACAACTTTCACGTTTCTTTATTTAAAAGTTAAAGAGTTATGCGTACATTACTCTATTAGAAAAAAATCTAATTTTGTGTAAAAACTTAAGTTATTAACTTCAGTAGACCCAAATATTTAAGCCATTCTCGCACTAACAGTAATATTAAAATGTCAAATTCAAATTCACTCAATAGGAGAATATTATCTTCCTAATACCCTCATCATGTGTATGTAATTAAAGTTGTAAGATTAACTAATTTGCATATTGTTTTGCAAAAGAACATTTGATTAATTAACTATTCGTTTTTACTTTTTTCTAATTCAATGACCTGATTTTAACATAACACATACTTCTACCACTTATAGCAAGTAAAATATTTGAATAAAAATAGTAATACAGGATTCAGGGTTGGAAGCAGGAGTTTCTTGTTTCCTCAATTTTCCCAGGCATCGCCGAGACACAGGTTCTGCTAATATGTTATATTTTCATAGTTAGAATCAAACTCAACGAAAGAATGTGAGAGGCTTAAAGCAGACAAAAGAAAAAAGGAAAGAAAATAAAGAATTACCTCAACTTCTTCTACAGTTTTGGTGCCAGCCGGGGTTGGAGTTGTTGCTGGGGTCGGGTTCGAAGTGGGACCAGTGATTTGACCAAATCTTTGTTTTCTTTTACGAAGTTTATCTTCATCTTCCAACTGTAAACAAACAAAAAAAAAAAATATAAGAAATAATTGCACGATTAAAAATTATTTTTATTAGCTTTTGTACAATCACTCAACCATAAAATAAAGTGTTTTTCTTTCAACTAAAATATTTTATAATTTTTTGTATTAATAAACAAATAATGAACCGAATTTTGTTTATTTTTCAGAATTTTTAAATAAATATTTCACTAAGATTTTTTGGTTCTTGTTGCTTAAAAGTACAAAAAAAAATTTGTTTGTCTTTTCCTGAGAGAGAGTTAATTAAGGGGCAGTAATTCTATTAAACTGTTATTATTGCTTTCCTCCTTCCAATAGACCAATATTTTGTTTTCTTCTTTTCAATAGACCAATATTTTGTTTTCTTCTTTTCAATAGACCAATATTTTGTTTTCTTCTTTTCAATAGACCAATATTTTGTTTTCTTCTTTTCAATAGACCAATATTTTGTTTTCTTCTTTTCAATAGACCAATATTTTGTTTTCTTCTTTTCAATAGACCAATATTTTGTTTTCTTCTTTTCAATAGACCAATATTTTGTTTTCTTCTTTTCAATAGACCAATATTTTGTTTTCTTCTTTTCAATAGACCAATATTTGTTTTCTTCTTTTCAATAGACCAATATTTGTTTTCTTCTTTTCAATAGACCAATATTTGTTTTCTTCTTTTCAATAGACCAATATTTGTTTTCTTCTTTTCAATAGACCAATATTTGTTTTCTTCTTTTCAATAGACCAATATTTTTTTTTCTTCTTTTCAATAGACCAATATTTTTTTTCTTCTTTTCAATAGACCAATATTTTTTTTTCTTCTTTTCAATAGACCAATATTTTTTTTTCTTCTTTTCAATAGACCAATATTTTTTTTCTTCTTTTCAATAGACCAATATTTTTTTTCTTCTTTTCAATAGACCAATATTTTGTATGGATACTCCAATAGTGAAACTCTGAGAAGTCTCATCAGCAGATGTGATCCTGAGTGAACTTTGCACTCACTCACCTTAAACCCTCCAAGACTATCTCTTGGTCATCACAGTCTAAATCAGGACAGTGCAAGAGAGGAGAGCAACAGAATTATTAACAATTTTACACGTTTTATCCAGGTGTGCTTGTAATGGTAATAAAACAATGTCTGTTGGACACTCACGATTGATACTTGGTGGACAAGTCAGACATAGACTGAAATTTATTTGTACCAAAAAGGTTCGGATCGCAGAAAGGATCGTGAATTTTGTTAACGATTTCATTGGTGACATGTTTTTGTTACTCTGTACTACGACAACTACGAAAAGAAATTAAATTCCATAAAATCCTCAACAACAGCATTCACCCCGGATGGTTTGAACCAGTTCCTTCTCTCGCCTGCACCACATCCTGTACGATCCTGAGTAATGTCACACAAGATGATTAATCAATCACGATTCCACCGTCAAAGGCAAATCACTTGTGAACCCGAGACCTTAGCAAAGTCCACCCTGATCGTTGTTGCTTACAAATATGCTTGCAGCACCCAGGCAGAGTAGTAGAGGGGGATTAGGTCGTGAATTAATTCTCCATCTAAGCAATGAGCTGCATGCCCGAACTATC
Organism: Sepiola atlantica; assembly: GCA_963556195.1. Taxonomy (NCBI): domain Eukaryota; kingdom Metazoa; phylum Mollusca; class Cephalopoda; order Sepiida; family Sepiolidae; genus Sepiola; species Sepiola atlantica. The sequence goes on along the minus strand of OY744519.1, from coordinate 192,301,523 downwards.
AAAGATGTCGCTACAACAAGACGGACGGCAGAGAATTTTTTTTTTACATATATTCACTCCGAACAAGACACATTGCCACTAAGACATAAGAGGCTACTGTGAATTGGGGGCAGATTTATAGGGGCATGCTAAGTGGGGAGGTGTGCAGTGTGTTCACATTACATTTAAAGTTCTGCATATTTGTACAGTATGGAGAAACAGGGAGGAAATTCCAAAGACAAGCAGTAAGAGGAAAGAAGCTATTAGAGTAGAAAAATGTCCAGCATCTTGGGACCTCCACAGTGATGGGGTGGATTTTGCTGATTGGCGGGTGGATTTACGTTGAGGGGGCACAAGTTCAGCCAGTTTGTCAAAGCACATTCCATTTAAGTACTTTAAAACAAGCACATGGCTGCAACATTGCGGCGATGGGACATGGGCTAGAGTTTGGTCCACAGTGTGGGATCTATTAGATTAGAGGTTTATTTTGGACCCTGGGAGAGACTAGCAGTTGATGCACCGGACCAGATGTGGCAACAATATTCCATACATGGGCGAATGGTACAAAATCTTTTGAAAAATTTACCGTTCAATTTTTTAGAGGGAGTTCAATTTGCTTTGTAAAAGTTTAACATAAAATGAGGCATCAGCCTCAACTATCAAAGAGGTCACTACTACAGTTGAAAATACTAAAAAGGCATTTTAAACAAGTATTTTGGCTAAAGACAAGTAAAAAAAAAAATGGCTATCTTTTTACTTAACATTGGCAATTTATTGTTTCAAGGGAGATAACTGGCCTTTAGTTTTAAGCTGGCAACAATATTTTCCGTATTTCTTCTGTTTATTTTTTTCAACAATTTTTATTTACAAAAACAAACAAAATTTTATTTGTTTTGAGATTGAAGCTAAGAAAACATTTTGTTATTGGCTAGTTAAAGGAAAACATAACTTTTCTTATCTGAAATTACAAGAAATTTATCTCTCAAGCAGACAAAAAAATGTCAACAATATTAATGAATAATAACCTGAAATAATAATTCTGTCATTTTTTATTTATGAATCCCTAAAAAAAACTAAATTCCAATAGCCAATGAAATAGCATTTTACGGGTTGTAAATTTATTTTCCTTTAACTAGCCAATAAAATATTTTTCTATATTTCAATTTCAAAATCAAATAAAAAAGAAAATCTTGAGATAAAAAATAAACAGAAGAAATAGGGAAAATATTGTTGCCAGCTTAAACTAAAAAGGGCCAGTTATCTCCCTTGATATGACAAGTTGTGACCTTGAAGTAAAAAGAACTGGAAAATCAAGATGGGGACCATTTTACATTAATCGGAATCTCCTTGCTAAAAATTGAACATAATTTTATTTTTTAATAATCAGTAAATTTAGTGTTTAATCAATAAGCATTGCTAGAAATTAATTTTATGGGGCGATTGTAAATGATGGTCAAGTGAGATTCATATAAATACGAAAGCTACCTTTGTGAGCGTGCTCGACACAACTGTTCCAAATCTTTCTGCACGTTTCTTTAGTCGATCAATATCATCAGCCTGAAAATCAAAAAAAAAAACAGATTTCATAAAATTTATAAACTTGGTTAAATACTGCTCTTATAAAAAATGAAAAAGATTACAGTTCATGAAAAAGAAAAAGTTTTTTATTTTATTTTCCATATTATTGAAAAAAAGGTTTGGTTGGTTGTTTTACAGCATATCAACATATTTTGGGTTATTTAATGCCGAATCCAGTCATTTTTGTAAAAATATTTATGGGGAGAAGGGAAGGGGTGAAATGGATGGGGAATTGTTGCTTTTTGTTTTTGGCTTCGCAGAAAATGATTAAGTTTTGCAAAGAGAAAGGAAAAAAACCCCAGTAAAACACCAATGTTTTAGTGCATTTTGGATCAGGAAGCCAATAGCACCAGGCAGTCTTAAAGGCTGACACCCTCGTCAACAGATGTGTTTCAGGAGGGGCATTAGTTGTAGAAAGGTCAGGTGTTTATCCACGGTCTTATAACGTTAAACAGAACAGATGTTTGTCTGTTTGTTGCCAGTTGTACTTCCCAGCAAGGCCGATACTCTTTTATACACCTGGGTGGAGTATTGGCTTACGGCACCTGGCATTCCAAAATGATCACCCATCTAAATACTAACCAGGCTTAACATCACTTAACTTTGGTGATTTGTCAATGTGATTTAACTGTAATTAATAATGTGTTCAAACTCTTTAGATGCACAAGGTAAAGTAAGACATTGTTTAATGGCACATCAACCCTAAGGGTCATTTCATGCCATGAATGTAGAAGGAAATATCATTTGAGTCTTAAGTCAGTGGGTCATCTATAGTCATTAGTTAAGAGCTTTGGTATTTTGAACTGTTGTCATTTTGGTGAAGGTTTTTATGCTTCAAGTTCTTTATATCTTCAAATGTTTAATCATGCTTTTTGCTTTGGTTGTTTTATGGCATATCAACACTTTTCGGGTTATTTAATGCTGAATCCAGTCATTTTGGTGAAGGTTTTTATGCTTTAAGTTCTTTATATGTTTAAGTATTTATTCATGGTGTTTGGTTGAGTGAAAGGGTGTGGGGAAGAAGAGGTAAGAATAGGGTAGGGAGGAAAATTGTTTTTTGTTTTGAATTTTGCAGAACATGATTGAGTTTTGCAAAGAAAAAAAAACAATAAAACATCAATGTTTGGTGCATTTTGAGTCAGGAAGTCAATAACTTCAAACAGTCTGATTTGGTAGTGCTAGTAGGTTCTATTTGATCCATAGATGGGGCCCTTACAGAGTGGACCTGGGAGCAATGGCAACTAAGGGGCAACTCCACATACCCTACAGCTCCCAAATGGATGTCTTTTAAGATCATACCTAGGACCTTTTAGATGTACAAAGTAAAAAGATCATTTTAGAGGTGTCTTGCATATGCACACCTTATACCTCCTTCATTTTTTAAAATTTTATACACCAGTGTCGTCGTCGGGAACCGGGGTTCTTGCTTGTCTGTGAATACAATCACTGACGCCAATGTTTAGTTTTTAATAAAGGTTCATTACAAAAAGAAAACAGTTACAAAGACTGGTTACTTCATACGAGTGAACGAGATAGACAGACAGATAGCTCGTCTCGCTACACGTAGTTACATAGTGTGCCCCTCCCCCCATTGGGGACGGCACTCTGCACACGTCTTTCCTGCTTGAAGTCTCACCAGCCAAGAGACAGAAAAATCTCCATCCGGATGTCACCTCTGACCCTTAGGTGTCACTCAAACGTTTCCATTCAAACAACAGTCCTCGTTATGTAACACTCCTTCCTCACTGGTGAAGCGAGGTTCATCGACACTTAGACTGTTTCTGCTTCAAGCAAACCAGATTGTTTTTTTTTTCAATCAGTCACAAACTGTTTACATGTCACCATGCAGGAATGGATATGAGATACTGAGTGGGGCCTTGAAAGATACAAAAAGCTTAAATTGGTTGAGCATCATCAACATGATAATCATCATCCGGTTTATTTGTTGAATCAGGCCACAATTAATCCCCTGATTGTCTAGTTGAAAAACGACTAGACAGTTTTAAAGCAATTTTACGGCTGGATGCCTATTCTTCACCAACTTGAACATTTTTGGCAGTCCAAAACCTCCACCGTTCCCATCTAACTAGGACTAATGTGGTTTCCACTTAAGCATGTACCAATGTCAAATATTACCTTTGAGTTGGCGCATTCACTACTGTCACCCACGTTGTGACAGACCATCCAAAGCTAGCATTTTCCACATGCTCCGTTGCTGGGGATTGGATTGGTAAGTGTCGAGACATGTCCACATACCAGTGAGCCCTGCATACTACATCTCTAAGGCTCCAATCTACTCAGAGATCTCTAGCCAATTATCCTGGAGCCGCAAAGAGCCCAGTATCCATGCTATACCACGGGAAAGTTTAGTTAGTCATGTCAGTAGAAAGGTTATATACCAGCAAGGAAGAGTTATGCACTTTTTTTTTTTCCGTCCAAGGACTAGCTGGCGGATGAGGTATAAAACGGCAGGTGGGAAGCATATGCAACCACATCTACACACAGCAACATTACTTTACACATAGTAACTCTCGCTTCCCTTATTTTGTCCTGTAGTTCTCACATTTCCATGAGTGATGTTTCTGACAAAAGGGGAAGAATTGCTGTTTTCTTGGTCGGAATCTATCCATTTAACACTTATCGTTGGCTAGTTTTTTACTTTTTTTTTTAGCTCCTTACATCAAGTGGCTTGTGCCTTGTCTGAAGCGATTTCTATATAAAAGAAAACAGACCTGTGGCATATACCACCACACCAACAGGATCACATAAATATTTTCGGCTAGTTTTTTTTTTTTTTCTTTTAACGACGAAATAGACATGGTACGAAATACATACTTTAAAAAAAAATTTTTTTACATCAGATTTTTTTAAAGTTTAATTGAATTACGGCATCGTTTCGTTATTAACTGAATAAAATTGTTTAACGTTAAAACATTTAAAAAAAATTATTTAAAATGTTACATTTGAACATAAATTGCCACAGACAGACGATATGTTGTCTGACCATTTTATTATATAGATGATACACAAAATAAGGCAATTGGCCTTTTGGCTAGGAACAAATTGTAGTATCTTTTCTGATACTACAATTAGTCTATTCTCTTCTCTGTTAGTGAAGGAGAAATCCTCCTAGATAGAGACAATTTTTATTTTTGTTCCTATCCAGAGTGCCCCTTTTTGGGGAACCGGATTTTCCCCACGATAAAAAAACATTTTGCCCTTGTGGGGAGGCAAGTAAATAGGAACACTGCAATAGATGGTTCAACAGATTATTGTGCGGTTCAAGTTATCTCCCTTGGTGTTTGTTAATCACACTCATTGTGATGTCATACTATTCTCTATCTTTTGTTTGTCCCAAAAAATCATTTATGGGAATGCCACCAAAATTTGGTATGAAGCATTCTTGACATGCCAGACGTCATACCCCAATCATGAATTACTTGAAGTCTTTTCAGGTTTCAGAGAGAACTGTCATGAGAGGCAAAAATCTGGGGGTTTTTTTTATTTTTAAAAAAAAAAGTGGATTTCGATCAAAAATCAGAGAACTCACATTCATGAGAGGCTCTATCGATTTAAGCGGAAATCAACTTTTACCGGATTTTAAAAAAAACGGAATTCTGCTGAATATCGGAGAACTTGCATCCCTGTAGTAATAATAATAAAGGCTTATGGATTAAAAACTAATGGACCAATATTCTACCAAATTTGGAATGATACATGCGACTGGGGACTGCTTGTGAATTTAATATTCCCTAGAAACTTCCTCGTTTGGAGAGAGTTAACACAACCCGCTCAGGGTGAATGCTGCAACTGGCAGGCAAATTTGGCATGACAAAGTATATCTAGATGACGAAGCTATCGAGATGTTTTTTTACCTTGGTGATAACACTGGAGCTGAGTGGATCAGGTGCTAGTGTGATTGCAAGAGTTAGAAGTGAATGGAGTAAGTTCAGAGACTTCTGCCATTACTAACCAGCAGTTATTACTGCCGACCAAAGGAAGAGTCTACCAGGCATGTGTACACAATGTGATGATGCATGGAAAGGAAACCTGGCCAATGAGTGTTGAAGACATGCATTGGATGGAGAGAAATATATGAGAACGATATGATGGATGTGTAATGTGAGTCTAAAGACAGGCTTAATTCTGATGACCTCAGAGGAAGATTAAATCTGGACAGTATAAGGAAATGTGTGCAAAACAGGAGACTTTAATGTTATGGTCATGTGTAAAGAATGGATGAGAGTTGTTGGGTTAGATGTAGAACAATTAAGGTAGCAGGTCTAGTTCAAATGGAAGGCTAAGAAAAACATGGGAGGAAGTGATAAAATACATTTGAGAGAAAGGGAGATAAATAAAAACCTGGTCAGAGATAGGTTACTTTGGAAGTCAATTTTTTAAAGCTGTCCGATGCATGCCAGCATTACAAAACGGATGTTGAATCAGATATGATGATGAAAATACTCGTGAAATAACATGAGGAATCAACATTGTTATACTACTATGACTAATAGCAATAAACAATTATGGGTTAAGAATTAGAGAACAGAATTGCACCAAAATTGGTATGAAGAGTTCTTCAGAGTTCAGAATACTAATTATGATACCAAAGAACCCTCAGCAGGAGCTTTGACTAAAAGCCGCCGTTTTGGCAGCTTTTTTGTCTAATATTTAAATAGAAAAAATACAAAAGTTTGCTTTTATTCATCACACCTATATTATCACCAAAACGGCTCAGGTATTTAAATCAATACAACATAGTCGTTTGAAATACTATATATATATATATATATATTGTGTGTATATAGCATATTAAATAACCTGGAGTGTTTTTATTTGATAAGACTTCTTTTTTTTTTCTTTTTTTTTTTCAATTTTCCGAATAGTCCATTTGGTATTTCGGTCAAATTGGTGTATGTAAGTTCCGTGGATTTCTTGTTACATTTTTCTTTCCTTTTTCGCGAGTACTTTCGATTTGATTCGTCAAATCATCTTCAGGCGGTGTCAGTTTTGGTGTCTAAAAGCAAGCATACTTTTGAATCTTACATGCGCTTAGAACCTAATCACGTTTGCATGTAACATCTCAATATTATAGACGCTCTTTTTAAAGTTGTAAATTACTAGCCGGTAAAAAAAAAACTCAACCGTAAAGACATATTTGTTAAGACACCAAAACTAACACCGCCTGAAGATGATTTGATAAATCAAATCGAAAAAGGAAAGAAAAATCGAACAAGAAACCCACGGAACTTACATACACCAATTTGACCGAAACACCAAATGGACTATTCAGAAAATTGAAAAAATTAAACAGTCTTATCAAGCAAAAACATTATGTGCTACTTAAATATAAATAAATACATACATATATATATATATATATTAGTAGAGAGCAAAGACCCAAACATAGCTATTTCTATGTTTAATTTGTATAACTATGTTTTAAACAATTTATAATAAATTAATGTTTAAGTGATTTAATAATAAAAAAAATTAAAAATTACTAAAATCTTTCTTAAAATATTATGGTCATTAATTTTCAAGGGAGGTAATTCTAATGAAAGCTATTAGCTTTTAAAACTACATTAGATTTATATTAAAGATGTGTAATATAAGTTATACATTTACAAAAAATACTTAGAAGTAGATGACTCGCTACCGGATGGCAGGTACATTTTTGCTTGTAAAAACGAAAAAAAAAAGCTGCAATTTAGAAAGTTTAAAAGAATTTCATAATAGGAGTGAGAAAACAATCAAAATTATAAAATAAAAAAAACTCAAGAAACTAAGTAGTATATTGTTCCCGGGTAATGCCGGATTTCTGTGCTAGTCTAAACTAAAAGACATCAAAGCCACCTACTCACCGTAATTGGGGTTGGCGCAATTTTCGCTGAAGGTTTGTTGCTCAAGTTTGTGGTCACCGTACCAAATCTATTCATTCACAAAAGAGAAAACATTTTTAACAAGAATTTGAAAAGGAAACCTAAAAAAACTTTGGGGTATTATTTATTGAAGTTAACAAAAAAGGGTTAAAAAAAACAAATGTGTAACAAATAAATGTTACCAAAGGCAAGATAAATTATTCTTCTATCTACCTACCTACCTAAATAAGTTTTTTTGTGTTTTAACTTATTTTAAAGCGTTGTCTGGTTAGAAAAAACAAAGTGTCCACTGTTCAGTTAGAAAAAAGAAAAAAAAATGGCACCAACTCTTGCTGCCCTTATTTTGTCCTTTAGTCTTCACATTCGATGAGAGATATTTCTGACAAAGGGGGAAGAATTACTGTTTTCTGGGTCGGAATCTATCCATCTAACACGCATTTTGACCTTAAAGTAGTATTTATTTTTAGCTCCTTACATCAAGTGGCTTCATGCTTTGTCTGGAGCGATTTCCATAAAACAAAAAAATTTTAAATGAAGAATCAACAGAAGGAAGTTTTTTTTTAATGACATATCACTCAACAAGTCATGATCCGAACTAATAAGTCAACTTTTAGGCATTTCGGCTTCTTAGCCTTTTGGCTAAGATCAAAGTGTAGTATCTGTTCTTATGAATGCCACACCCCGTAGACCGGTACCATCTTGGCCTTGATTCCGCCGGTCTTAGAGATTGTCCTGCGCAGTTTTAGGAGGTTCACCCTCTCAGGCTTTGCCTTCTCACTCTTTCAGAAGAGAGGTAGTTGATTGCTAATCGCCTGACGTGCCCCTACCGTGGAAATGTTGACAGAGCTGCTCAGGCATTTTTTGTAGGCCAGAGTGCTAAACTTCTTTGGTGCTGGCTTTTCAATCCCACTTTCTGACCTTGTGTCACATCTTACCGCAGTGGGAGGGAGATAAAAAAAATAAAAAATAAATCAACTTTTAGACAAAATTTGACTTTATTCATCAACATAGTCTTCTAGGGCGAGACACTGATTCAAACACTTCTCTAATAATTTAATGTCTTTTTTGTAGAAATATTTGTCTTTGGCCTCAAGTTTCGATATCACTTCTTCATTAAACCCAAATCTCTTTCCCAGAAGCATTGTTTCGCCAGTAGTCGTTGGAGGCCAGATCTGGAAGATAAGGGTGAGCGCAGAAGCAACTCAAAGTGTTATTTATGTAGTTTTGTTATTTTCATGATGAACTTATGACATGGTGCATGGTCTTAGTGAAAGGGCTCTTTCTTTTATGGCTGTTTTTGAAAATCTATTCTTTCAAACGCACCAATATTCGCTATTGATGGTTCTTCCTTTCTCAAGGTAATCAATTAACAAAACACCTTGCGCATCCCAAAATACGGAGGCCAAAACCTTGTCTGCTGATGTTTGTGTCTTTGATCGCTTTCGACAGCTTTCACCTGCTGATGTCCACTCAGCTGTCCGTCGATCTGACTCCGGAGTGAAGTTGTTGATCCAGGTTTCATCTATTGTTACATAATGATGCTAAAATTTTTTTTTATTACGTTGAATCGCGATACCCACTTTGAACACAACTTTCTCAAAAAAAATGGTGAATATGCTACTTCCTGATACCTTAACTCATCTTTTTCTTCAATTTATGATCGACCAAAACAAGTATAAACTCTTTTGATGTCTGCAGGACAACTCTCGAATTTGGGCAACCCGAGCATGCAGGATCATTTGTGTCTGTACGACCTTGTCTAAGTCAGCATACCACCTCTTAAACGTGGTTTCATATGGAGCAGAGTCCGAGTAATAACACTTATAAAGCCATTGCTTTGCTTGACCAGTATTTTTACCCCATCAGTTAAGGTCGCAGGTCCAGGAAAACATTAGATAAACTGATAAAAATGGACTCTAGAGATAAATAAAAACCTAGCCAGAGATAAGTTATTTTGGAAGTTAATTTTTTAAAGCCGTCCAACACATGCCAGCATGTAAACCGGACGTTAAACCGAATGATGATGATCATGATGAGAAAGCAATGCTTTTTCAAGACACGAAATTCAGATTTTTCCTTTTTTGAAAATTTGCAACAGTAGCTTTACTTAAATAACAGAAGAGAGGTTGCTAGTCTTTCTCTACTCTATCGTTATTTTCATAGTAGGTTCTTGACAGATCTCCGATCTATGGTTCCCCCTGTAAAACTTTCACAACAAAAACTCGTCTAGCCACAACCACTGAAAATAATGTTCTTTTCTTCCGGTGTACAAAAAACTAAATGGAACTTCCATGAGCAAAGCTTCCCTCCAAGAACTATCCATCCGTAGAACACAATATCACGGGGCTGCTTCACAGCCGACTATAGCATGGTCGGTTTCAAGTCCAATGTTAACAAATTCTTGTTGAGCCATCATCTTAAATAATCAAACTCTGCCCAGTCTCAACCATTGTTACTAATCTTCCGGACAAACTCATTAACCCTCATCCTCGAGTGGCCTTTGTGTCTTGATAAGCGGTGACTCGTTAGAACATTTTAAAAAATACAATTTTTTTCACTGAACACCTAAGGGAAACAGATTTTATAAAATATTCTGAAAACCCAGACAACGCATTTATTTATATTTTTTTAAATAAATTATTTATTTACTTTAAAAACTTTAGTACTTTCGGTGATATGCACCCTTGTCAAAAGTATAAGAATATTTTTTCCCTCTTCTTTTTTTCGTTTAATCCTTCTTGATTGAGACATATTTATCGCAGTCAAGTTGAAATTCGTCTTGATGTTATTGACGATTAATGTTGATATGCCGTTGTGTGTAACACGCGTTTACGTGAATAACGTAGTTTGAAAAGTCACACATGGAAACATTGATGAAATGGCAATAATAAGGAGAATATTTTTAAAAAATATTTTGAAAACCTGGACAACGCAATTTATTAATGTTTTTTTTAAATAAATTATTTATTTACTTTAAAAACTTGAGTACTTTCGGTGATATACACCCTTGTCAAAAGTATAAGCATGCCATTTCATCAACGCTTCCAAGTTGGACCTTTCATTCTCGAAGATTTTATATTTTTACGGGCGGAATTAAAGAAAAATGAATTACCTAGCAGCTCTGGCAGCTTTTTTATCGTTATCAGATGTGATCCCAAATCTCTCAGCTCTCTGACGCAGTTTCTGGAAAAAAGAAAATTGATTTGTTTAATCCAAGTTTCAAAAGATAAATAATAATAAATTATACTTTAGTAGGCGAGCAACCTGCGTGCATTTAATTTAACCATTATCGTATTCGGTTTGACGTCCATTTTACATGTGTTGGACGGCTTTTAGAAATTTATTTCCGAACTAACCTATCTCTGCCAGGTCTTTATCTCTCTTCCTCTCAATCCATCCTTATTTTCATTTTAGGTTTTCCTTGGCCTTCTGTGAACTGACCCTGCTATCTCAACTGTTCTACATCTACTAACCTAAGAACTTTCATTCTTTCAACGTGGCCATACCATCGAAGTTTCCTTTTCTGCACATATCTCCCTATAGTGTCCAGACTTAATCTTCCTCTGAAGTCATCAGATCTAAGCCTGTCTTTAAAAATTCACATTGCACATCATCATATCATTTCTCTCCAGGCAATGTATGTCCTCAAACCTCACTGACCCAGTTTTACTGTTTTATTCGATAGTTTTCTTTTAAACGAATATGATGATTTTTTTTTTTGATTTTTTTTTTAAACATATTTCACACCAAACAAGGAAGGCCACCACTGTAGACGTAAAGGGTTATTGAAAATTTGGGTGTGGGTTTTGGGTGTCACCCCAAGTTAGAAGCAGTGTAGCGAGATGTCTGTTTACATTAGTTTTAAACCTCTGCATGTCGGTACAGGGAGGGAGTTCCAGACGCCAGCAGCACGAGGAAAGAAGCTATTAAAGTAAAAGGCTCTCCGGCATCTGGGGACCTCCACAGTGAATGGATGGGATTAAGCTGATTGTCAAGTTGGTCTAGTGAATTTACGTCGAGGGGGCACCAAAGTAGCCAGTTCATCAGAGCACAATCTATTTAAGTATTTGTAAAACAAGCACAAGTATGCTACATTGCAGCAATGGGACAGGGGCTAGAGCTTGGTTGACAGTGAGGGACCTATTAGGTTTGTGACTCTTTTTTGGACCTTGTCTAGGAGGGAGAGACTAGTGGATGATGCACTAGCCCAGATGTGGCAACAATACTCCATGCATGGGCGGATGGTGGCTTTGTAGAGATACAGGATAATGTCAGGAGTGAGGAGTTTACTAGCACGGTAGAGGGAGCCAACCTTCTTTGCTGCAGCCTTGGCAATGTCTTCAATGTATTTGTTCCAATTCATGTTACCTGTGAAGGTTAGACCAAGGAGTTTGAATGTTGAACTCTCAGGCAGGGTAGTATTTGCCTTGACAATCGGTGGTTGAAGAAGTTTCTTGTAGTTATTGAAGTAAAGTAGCTTTGTCTTTGCGGCATTAAAAGTTACCATCCATTTTTTACCCTATTCCACTACAGACTGGAGGTCATTTTCGAAGGATTCAGCCATTGCCTCGGATATGATCGTGTCCGTTTTGCCTACATGACGAAAGTAAAGTGTGGTGTCATCAGCAAATAAACCAATCTCAGACTCAATGTCATCAGGGAGATTTTTTTATGAAGATCAGGAACAATAATGGTCCAAGGATAGATCCCTGGGGTACACCAGCATTTATGTCATGTTGCTTAGACGAACGGCCATCGAGGACAACCTGGATCTTTCTTTTAGTTAGGAAGGATGATGATGACTTGTAAAAGAAAACAAGATGTTATTATTGTTCAAATCTTTTCTTAATTTTAAGCTCGTACTCAAACATTCAACTGAAATCATAGAAGAACAGTAATTGTAATAACATTTATATAATAAATACACTAACCTAATTTTATGTTCATACATACGTTATCACTCTCCACCCCTTTACCCCTCTTTTAAAGGATTGGATCGTCTGATTGCCGAAGATGCAACACAAAATAAGTCATTTTTTTTATTAATGTCATCTGATGTTGCCGTTGTGTCAAACATTAAACTCGACCTACAATGCACTTCCTTGGTCTTCGGGCTAGGATCAAAGTGGTCTTAGTATATAAATCTATTTATGAAAAAATAAAATTTCCAACAAATTTGGGAATATCTAAAGTAAGAAGACCCCCTAGAGTAAATGTGGTATTGTGGTGACTAAGATGATTCTAGTTAAGAATAGGATAGACATTTTTATAACTTTTGACCAAGGATGACCTTGCACCTAATTTGTTACACTGTAAAGTTTTTACCTTATAGCAAATAAATAATTCAAGGTGTAGTATCTGTTCTGCCCAAAGATGGTATAATAATATTATAGGGTCCCCTACAAGGATTTTGGAGACATCCCGATAACCAGATATATTCTGACATTACATTCACCAGGGTACTTAGATAAGTGTTTTTTCTACCATATCTGTAAAAATCCCAAGAGTTGACATGAAAGCTCCCCTCCCAATCTTCATCTATGTCATCATGGTTGGAGACAGAGTTACTTTTGTTAATCTTTTCTTCTCATGTTCAAATGTTAGATTTGAATGGGTAGATCATCTAGAATATAATTCAGTTAGTTGACAATATCATCATCCGGTTTTGGTATTTAAGGTGTTGCAAGTGTCCCTGACAATGGAGTGGGCAACACCAGGCAACGTCTTATGCCTGCTCAACATGCAGTCCGATCCAAAGGATTAAAACCAGTCATGCTGCAAGCAGTCAAGTCACTTCCTACACAGTCAAGCCAGGTCTTCCACACATCCTCATGCCTGGGGTATTCATGCATGTTATTGAGGTGATGCAGGAGGTGGCATGTTGTACACCTGAGACGCCAAGAACGCAAGCCATCTAAAATCCCACCAATACCAAGTTTCTGATAGAACATGGCTGAAAGGGTTTTTTTCCTCTAGTTTGATCGGTTAATTACTTTAAAAATACATATATATATATATATACATATATACTGTAAACTTGCAGTGGGCTGCAGTTTTCAGTGGTGCAGCGAATAGCAGACGTTGCAGGTGTTAGCTGCTCGGTCAAAGGAGGGGGGAGGGGCACAGAGGAATTTGAGAATGTCTTTGGTTTTATATTAGGCCACCCAGAATCTCATTTCTCCTTGAAATGAAATAAGTGTCTCTTAAAAACAAAATCATGCTGAAACCAGAAAGTAATGTTCTTAGATTGTCTCCATGATAAGCCCCCTTGAGTAGACTGTCTGGTAGTTATCTCTAATGAATATCTCCAGCAGTCAGCCTCCAGGTTTTTGAATGGTGACCAGTGAGAAAGACTAGAATCCAAAATTTCCGGTCAGGGACAAAGGACCCCAAGAGATTGGAGGGGGCAGACCTAGACCTCTGAGCATGACAGGAAGTTTAGTTTTCAGAGAGCTGGCGATTTGTTAGAACCGTGTTTCTGTTCAAGCATGATGGGCCCACTGGGTCTCTTGGCTAAAGGATTCCGCTGATTGGACTTATCCTTTTTTTGGGGTCAGGAAGAATCTCATTTTGCAAGTCTGCCATTCAACCTAGGAACACGAGTTTCATTTGTAATCTCCAACAAATAAATCTGTTAGTTTTTTATAAACTGAACTCATGGTTTTACTTGGGAGTGAGAATTTTTTGTTGAAGCACTGAATGAATCGCACAACATCTTTGGACCGGCACAAGTGAGGACGATTGCGGCCAATGCAGTGCAGGTTCACAATACTATACATAAAAATAGATAAAACATATACAGATACTCAACTTTATATAAATGAATATTGTTTTTTGCTAAGTTTTCTTCATAAAAAACGTAAAGTAAAAAAAAAAAATCAGAGCTGTGCTTCAATTCAAAGTTCGAAAATTTGTGAAAGGTTCGACTGACTCCCAAAGCAAATCAAATTTGCTGACTTCAAAGCCCTGAATAAAAATAAATTACTGTCTCAATATAAGAACATAATTTTCTCCCAGCGCAGTGTGGCGACTCACCTCATCGGAGCTGACGGCAGGCTTAGCTGACACCGCATCTGACTTATCCGTAGCATCAGTGGTCTCTGATGTTGGCGCGGTGATCACTGGGATGTCTTTCACTGTGATTGATTCACTTACAGCATCAGGCAAGGCTTCTTTGCTCTTTGCTTTTTCCGGAGAATTCTCAGCATTTTCAGGTGGTGTCGGTTTTCTATAAAACAAGAGAAAAGAAAAATGATAAAGATTGATGGAATTCAGGAGTCTGAGCAAATAGATTGCTTTAGGAGTCCGAGTCAAAGGTCTCCCAACCCCCAGGTGTCAGAATCAGATTTACATCATTTTCAGCTTGTATTTAAATTATCCACATACTATTTTGTTATTGTTAAACTAAATTAAGTTCAAAATAGCATTTTCTTTGGTACATCATGCTAAAGTTTGAAATATATCTGTCTATGAATCGCTAAGAAAAGGTTCCGTTCATCTGAAAATCTGTCAAGCATAAATTCGAAATAGCATTTTCATCGCTAAAAATACTTACATTTGTTGAGCTTATGGACATCGTTCGTCTTTTGGCTCATTTCAAAGTGTTTGGTACAATTCGCAGGTAATAGTAAGTATTACTTGACAGGGATTGTGACGTGAATGCTTCTACCTTGAGGAGGACTATTCTCTAGCCGTCTGGTCAACAGCTGTAGTCTGGTCTCTTCCTGACATGTTGTTAGGGGTTTGACATGGAGAAGCTTTCTCAGCCATGTTGAAGCCCTAACAACATCTCAGCTAAAGACCAGACTACAGCTGCGGACCAGATGGCCAGATAATGGGCCCATCCTACTGACATGTAAATCCCCCCTTCTAAGACCCTCTCTTCCCGATTCAGAAGCACCTTAGCTCCAGTGGAAAACACTCAACCGCCTGGGAACGCGAATGGGGCCACAAAACTGGCCCAACCATCTGCGAATGTGGAGAGAAGGGCCGTGTCTGCCCGACCGGTGCAGTTTAAAAGATCTTGCAGAGTACAACAATAATGCAAAGGACTGCGTAAAAAAGTGGGAAACTGTCGTATGACCACATGACACTTCAAAGACATGCAAAGAAGAAGAAGAATCGTTAAATGCGCCGATTGAATTGACATAAGTTAAGAACATCGATTGTAGTTTGTATAAATACTAATTGTACCCACCCAGCGTTGCTCTGGAGTATTAATACTGTTAAAAGGCGGAGAATTCAAATCCATGTATAAGAGGCTCTGTGCATCGATCTGTCACGCTTCAATGTAAAATAGCATTTTCATTGCTAAATGAGTAGATTGAATGGACGCATCTTATTTCAAATGCAACCAAGTATCTCAATAATAGACTGTCCAAGAAAGATATTGAGTGTGCATGTGTGTGTGTGGGGGGGGGGAAGAAGACAGGAAGTCATTCTTTAACTTAACAAAAGTCATCTAACTCCCTACCCCTTTCATGAATCGTTTGAAGTCAGAGAAAAATTAATAGTTTCAGTTTTCAGAGAAAACTCATTAGATGGAAAAAGAAAGATAAGACAAGACAGAGAGAAAAAAAAGGGGAAAAAAATAAAGCAATAAAGAGGAAGAAAGAGAAAAAGAAATAAAATGCAGCCAAATAGCAACTAAAAAAATAAGGAGATAAGGCTCTAGCGATTTGGCAGAAATAATTTTTTTCTTACTTAAAAAAAAAGCAGAGAACTCGCATCCATGTATAAGAGGCTTGGTGCATCGATCTGTCACGCTTCGTTGTAAAATAACATTTGCATTGCTAAACATGCAGATTCGATGGACGGACGCATCTTATTTCGGATGCTTCCCAGTATCTCAATTAGCAATTGTCTGTCGATCAGAGTCACACTTAAGTTTTAGATATGTCTATGCTTGGTTTGTCATGCTTAAGTTGAATATGCAGACCGAACGGCTTTTCTAAGTACCGAGAGTCCACACACTTTGCTATTCCTTATTTTCTTACAGAAAATAAAACTACACAACAAAATGATATTTCTATGGAAATAGATATGTCTGAGATTTCTTTCTGCTGAGAAGGTATTTCCTTACGTCAAGTCAGTCTCCGTTTTCTCTGGGACAGTCCCGTCTTCAACCTCCACTTCTTTAATTTCTTGTTCTGTGATAACATTCTCAGCATCACTTACATCTTCCACGTCTTCATCCTAGAGAAACAAAGAAAAAAGAACCCATTTATATTGACAAAGAATTACTACACGGTGAAAGGGACAACACATTCTGAGCCACTTTTAGTTTCTTTAACAGATACCATCACAGTAAAAAGTTATTACAGCTTTTTAGACAAAAATATTGACCATTGTAATTAGTTTGGTTTTTGGCATTTTTCAGGCAAACTAGGCCGGCTTTAAGCACTCTTCAAGCAACCGTGGCCCATTTTTTCTGCCTGCATTTTTCAAGTTAGTTTTTTTTTTTTTTGAGATAACTACCCCCGTTTTTGTATTCTTTGAAGTAATGCAGGTTTTCTAGCTTTTTATTTTTTTTGTATTTATCTACCGCAGTAAGATTTGACACAAGGTCGGAGAAGTGGGATTGAAAAGCCAACACCCTAGACGAAGAGCACTCTGGCCTACAAAAAATACCTAGGAATTCCTTGCTAGGCGATTAGCAAAAAAACTAATCCCTTCTCAAAGGGTGAGAAGAAAAAGTCTGGAAGAGTGCACCTCCTAGAACTGCACAGGACAATACCTCAGACCAGCAGAATCAAGGCCAGAAGGTCAAGACAGTACCGGTCTACAGAGTGTAGCATCCATCAGAACAGATACTACACTCTGATCTTAGCCAAAAGGTCAAGTTATTTACCACAGGAGGTGAGACATAAGGTCAAAGTATGTTTATTTACCTGCTCTCCAGGAGGCTAGACACAAAGTCAGGTGTGGTTAGCCAGGGCACTAGGATTAGCACGCTCTGGTTGACAAAATGCTGGGGCAGCCCCGTCAGTATTCTCTGCTAGGGGAGCCTCAGGCGATTAGCAGTAAACTAACTCCTTCTCAAAGAGAAAGTAAACCCTGGGTGGGTGGACCTACTAGAACTGCACAGGACAATACCGGTCTACAAAGTGTAGTATCAATCGGAACAGATACTACACTCTGATCTTAGCCAAAAGGCTAAGATTTCTAGCTATTTCTTTTACATTTTTAATAAAACCCACACTTTTGTATTTAATGAAATTTCTGAGACGAGATATTGTTATTTACATATGTTGGACTGGCATCCTCATGTTGGTTGTTGACATAGTCAAAAATTTTTTAGCTTTTCAATTCTCCGTCCGTCCTTCAGATTCCTTTTTGCCACAGTCGGTAATCTGCCGGAATTTTGAAACAAACCTTTCATTTTAAACTATCCTCATGTAAAACCTTTGATAAAATCTGTTAACAGGAATGAATAACGTTTACAGGTTTTGAACCATCATAACCATATTCGGTTTAGTGTCCGTTTTACATGCTGGCATGTATTGGACGACTTTTAGAAATTCACATCCAAACTAAACTATCTCTGCTAGGTCTTTATTTATGCCTCTTTCTCTCAAGTTCATCCTTATCACTTCCTCCCATGTTTTCCTTGGCTTACTCCAGCCAACTGAACCTGATACCTCAACTGTTCTTCATCTACTAATCCAAGAACTCTCATCCATTCTTTTAACATGATCATACCAACAAAATCTCCTGTTCTGCACACATCTCCCTATACTGCTCAGATTAAATCTTCCTCTCAAGTCATTTAATCTAAGCCCGTCTTTAAGACTTACATTACACATTCATCACATCATTTTACAACCCATTGCACTCATCTTGCCACTTGCTATATTCACAAAACTTTGCCTGTTGCACTCTTCTGCCTTTTGAGATGAGGTACAGGATGCGGAAACACCTCACGAAAAAAAACAAAAAACGACACCCATGAAAATCATCATCAACCGGTTTATTTGTTGAATCAGGCCACAATTAATCCTCTGGTGAGCGTGGGGCCTGATTGTCTAGTCTCGAAATCTAAGTCTTCCTCTCCACTCCTGTCTTTGGCAAGGCTTGATGGAATCCATACCCATGGCCTTCCTATCACATTTGACTACGTCCTCCCAAGTCAAACATAACTAAAATTTACAACCATTTCAGTCACAATTTTCGCTAGTATTGCTCTCTTTAGTTGAGAAATAACCTGGAAATTGTTTCGATAGATATTATCTTTGCGATAACCCCACAGATAAAAATCTGACGGCATCAAAATCATCTCTGACAGGGATATACATGCTACTGGGCATAGGTTATGAACTTAATTTTTCCGTAGAAACTTCCTCCTTGAATGAGGAAGCCGGCTAAACCTGCCATAAGTGAATACCGCCCCAAGAACTTGGTTAGAGTAGAGAGTTTGAGATGTTGATAGGGTTGGGAAGTAGTGTACGCAGAAACGACCACGAACAATGGATTTCGAGGCAGTGAAACAGGGTTAGTTTGGCTCAAAAAACGTGCCCAAGGGTGTCTAAGGTTGTTTAAGATTGTGTTCAGAATTGTCTGTTTAAGTCCTTGATTTAATGCTTAAACAATTTTTTTTGTTTCATATTTACATCCTTTAACATTTAATCTTCTCATATTACAAAACTTTTGTTTTCGGTGACAGCGTTTGGCTGTTGGGACTATTGGTATTACCACAACAGTCCACTCATGTACTTACTAAAGATAAAAAAAAATGTTATAGTCACCAATAACAAAATAAGATGTTATACAGTCACCAATAACAAAAAAAAAATGTTATACAGTCACCAACAACAAAAAAATGTTATACAGTCACCAATAATAAAAGAGTAAATAATTTACCTCTGCATCATCTTCAACTTCTATTGTTTCTGTTTCTTCAGCAGTCGCTAAAAAAAAAAGAAATATACGTATCTATATAATAATGTGAAGTCGATTTTTCCCCTATTTCATCGGACATTATAGCTCTATAAACACAAGTGACATATAGAATTGCACTATGGTCATGCTTCCTGCATCCATTTCATTTGACTTCAGTAATTTCTACATCTTTTCCGGCTTGCCTCCTGCTCCTAAAATAGTCTTACGTACAGGAAGTCAGGGTAATTTTCACTCACACGCTTACATTTACTTCTACTGCCTATTCTTTATAGGATATTTTCATTGACATTATTTCATTTTTCCAGTTCTTGCTATTGTCAGTTTACAGTCATTAGATATCTTTTTTTCTTTATAATACCTATTATATTTTTACTGACTAAATACGAGTCGCTCCCTTCAATCTAGACTTTCTGCTTTTAGGACGTTTTGATTGTGGGATTCCAGAGACTTTCTTTTACATTCTAGCTTGACCGAATAGCAGATTGTTAGAATGTCCTGGTCGTCCATCACCGGTCACTTTTATTATTCCAACTTTTTACTGTTTTTTTTTTTTTTTAATTCCGATGCATTTCCTTACTACATTTCCCTTTTTTTTTGCTCATACAATTCATTTGACAACAATACCTTTCTTCCCCGAGTACATTCACATACTTATTTACCAGTCGTACGGCATAATCACGCTGACACACCGGTTCCTGTTAGATCACCGAAGTTAAACAATATTCAGCCTGGCCAGTACTAAATGGGTGACCATTTGGGAACACCAGGCACTGTATGTGACCTGGAGAGGATATGTGCATTACCAGGTTCTATCATGCCCACAGAAAAGTTAGGACAGATAGAGCATCTGCCTGACTCCCCGATAACGTCCCCGGATGTTATGGGAATTTAAAAAAAAAAAAAAAATTTCTCATTACAGAATTTTAGTCATTAATCTAATCCTAACTGAATACGCTTTCCGAACAACCATTCCTTAAACATTTTATCATATTTTTTTTCTATTCTTTATATATATTATAAGCAAACATTGTCTTGTTTTTCTTTCGGAACAACTTACAAAACGTCCAATGACACGTTTCCTTTCTTCCTTCCTTCACTTTCCGACATTGACACGTTTTCCTTTGTTTTTCGTCTTTATTTTGATTGTGTTGCTTTATATTTCCAGTGTGACCTTCTTTCAGGAGGGGGAGGGGGGGGGGGTTGAACACGACAATACCACAATTGAAAAGTAGTTTATAAAAAGAAGGAATGGAATATTGCTTTCCTTCTTTTTTTTTTACTGTTATTTATATTTTTATTTATATTGTTAGTGCTTTTATTTTAATAGTAGTAGTAGAAACAGTAATATTGCCAGACAGAGGCACTATTGAAAAATAGTTTACCAAAAAAAAAAAAAAATGGATCTTGGATCTTACGAAATTTTTTAGATGAGGATTGATACTTGGTTATTCTTACGTTACCTGAAATATTACCTTTGCTCTAGAACAAGGTACTGTTTCAGATAGCATAAACAGATTTACAGGCGGAGGTTTAGAAGCAAGCCATTCTTAACATGGAGAATGGGGGGGGGATTCAGTAACATTCAGAATGGCGTAACTTGCTTTGTCTTTCTCCATTCACATTCGTAGTACATACGTCACACCGACATTTGGTTGCCTTTTCCGAAACAGTATCGAAAACTGTATTAATACTACTGTAACATTGACTTTGGATGTTTGGCACATGCATATTGGAAGCGCCATGGCCGTGCTATGGGAGGGGCAAGCAGAATAATGATATAGATTGGAAAACATTTGATACAAATAAGAAAAAAAAAAAAGAAATAAGAATGAAAAGGTCCTTACCATCGCCTGGGCTAAGGGCTTTCTGTAAGCGTGACAGCAGTGCAGCTTTGGACCCCACAGAAGGCAAACCACGGTCCTTCAACAGCTTACGCAATTCTGCAACCTGAAAAATACACAAGTCGTTCCTAATGAAAATCTAGTCTGATGTTATAAAAATATTTCATAAGATTTTGTGTGTGTGTGTGTGTGTGTGTGTGTGTGTGTGTGTGTGTGTAAATATAAGCATGGTTTGTACAATATTTTTTTAAACAAAAAGCAATTTATTAAAAGATATTCAAAATTAATCAAAATTATTAAAAACAATTAAAAAATAACTAAGTTTAAAAATGAAAAATTAATTAGTAAAATTAATTTAAAAGAAAAAATGTCATGAATAAATTTAAGTTTCAAATTCCTATTTAAAAAAAAATAATTTCATAAATTTTTTTTTTTAAAACGGCATGCACCTGTCTGGCTCTTAGCTTATTTATGAATTTAAGAGTTAAAAACAAATAAATAAAAAGTATTTAGGATTTAAATTTCAACATTTCCTAAAATGTCTGACCGATGGTATTGCAAGACCAATTTCTTTAAATACACACAGTCCTTCATGGAATTATATTTCCAATTTTCAAAACATCCCTATAAAAATAAAAAAAATGCAAATAAATTAATCTTTTAATATCACATTGCTGCAGACAAGGTGCATTATGGGAAGATTATTGTAAAATAAATATGTTACCTTGGTTTAGTAACACAAAGGAAGCATATATTTAATTTTTACCTTTAAACATTAAATCAAGCCAAAAATTACATTTTTTCCTGCAGTTTTAAAGGTTTCAAAAGAATTATCAAATTTCAAAGTGTCATGATATCGTACTCAAGTAAGCCATTTTTATTTTTTGATAACAGGGAGAAAAAAAAATTAATTACTTTGAACAATCTCTTAATTTGAATTAAAAAAAAAAACAATAACAAATAGTTAATTAATAAAATTTCCTTTTTCGAAATCAATATGCAAATTAGTTAACCTTGCAACTTATATTGCATATACATAAGCAGTATATAAAAAAGATGGTGCATCTATTTCGTAAAGTTGAATTAACTTGAAATATTTCTACAAAGCCACAATCCGCCCATGCATGCAATATTGTTGTCACATCTGGACTGGTGCACCATCCACTAGTCTCTCTCTATTAAACAAGGTCCCCCCCCAAAAAAAAGTCGTAAATCTAATAGGTCCCTCATTATCACCAAAGCTCCAGTCCCATCGCCACAATGTTGCAACCTTGTGCTTGTTTTACAAGTACTTCAATGGAATGTGTTCCGATGAACTTGCTGCTCCTTTGACGTAAATACACTCGATTAACCCGACAATCAGCTAACTCTCACCCATTCACAGTGAAGATCCACAGATGTTGGAGAGTCTTCTACTCCAATAGCTTCTTTCCTCGTGCTGCCAGCCCCTGGAACTCCCTCCCTGCTCCCCGTTTCCCAGACATACAGAAATTTAAAACTCATGTGAACAAGCATCTCGCTGCACAGCTCCTAACTTAGAATGACCCCCAAAATGTTCACCCTAACTCTCAGTAGCCCCTTACGTGTATAGTGGCAACATGCTTTGTTTGGGGTTAACTTTGTTAAAATAAAAAATAAAAAATTTTTTTAAATAGGGCATTTTATCTTTACATTAGTGTGAAAACTGGCCCAACTTTTGCATTTATTCATTCGGATAAAAAAGTTTGCCTATTTTTATTCAATGCTTGATTTATTTTTTTTTATTTTTTTTTAATCATAGTTCACCCTAAACAAGGCAGGCCACCACTGTAGATGCAAGGGGTTACTGAGAGTTATTGTGTAAGTTTCAGAGGTCATCCTAAGTTGAGAGCTGTGCAGCGAGATGTCTGTTTACATTAGTTTTAAATTTCTGCATGTCGGTACAGAGAGGGAGTTCCAGAAGCCTGTAACATGAGAAAAGAAGCTATTGGAGTAGCAGGCTCTCTGGCATCTGGGTACCTCCACAGTGAATGGATAGGACCTAGCTGATTGTCGGGTTGGTCTCGTGTGTTAACGTTGAGGGGGCACCAGAGCAGCAAGTTCATCAGAAGACATTCCATTTAAGTATTTGTAAAACAAGCACAAGGATGCAACATTGCGGCGATGGGACAAGGGTTGGAGCTTGGTGGATAGTGAGGGACCTATTAAAGTTAGCGACTATTTTTTTTTGGACCTTGTCTAAGCGGGAGAGACTAGTGGATGATGCACCAGCCCAGATGCTCCATGCATGGGCGGATGGTGGCTTTGTAGAGATATAGTCTTTAATGATGGAATGGTAGTTTAGTACTCTGAATGTAAATTATATGGAGGGTTATATCTTCTTCACTGCATACTCATTAACCTGGTTAACGTCAGGCTATTAACAACAGATCTCCGGTCATTTCTCCCGGAACACCTAATTTCGACGATACTGATCGTTTTGGTCATTTTCAAGGTTAAAGCCTGAGAGTGATTTAATGTCTTTCCTCACTTGGAAGTGTTGAAAATCAATTAGGTCCCTCAGAAGAAAGGAACATTTCAACATAAATGCTAAATATTTCTCCAGGAAATAAAACACTATTGCTATGATTCCACTAGAATTTAAAACCTTCTCTAAAGCCTTTTTATAACATCAGAATAGATTTTCATTAGGAACGACTAGTGTATTTTTCAGATTGAAGAATTGTGTAAACTGTTGCTTTGAGTAGATGGGGCTACAAAACTGACCCGGCCATCTGTGAATGTGGAGAAGAGGACCATGCAATGCAACACTGTCTGGTCTGCCCCTACTGCCCAACCGGTGTAGCTTGAAAGATCTTACAGAGTACAACACTATTGCAAAGGACTGCATAAAAATGTGGGAAACTGTCATATGACCACAAGTTTCAAAAACATGCATGCGAAGAAGATCACTTGGTCAAGCCATGTTATCTTTGGTCATTCTGAGGGTCTTCTGGTAGGCTTTTATAAAGGCTTGAAGTGTCTGTGATAGCAGTCTTATTAAATTATTGTTTTGATCTTAATGTAACAAATAGTTCGGTTGGTAATATTGTTTTATTTCCTGGAGAAATATTTAGCATTTGTGTTCAAATGTTCCTTTCTTTAGAGGGACATACTTGATTTTCAACAAGTTGTGATCTATTTCTAAATTGCAAATGAAAAGACAAATTTATTTCTTCTTTATTTTCCTTTCTTTACAGTCACGTTTAAAAGATAACTAAACCTTACCTTAAATGGTGTTTTTTTTTTTAAAGAAAGAAAAAAAAACAAAACAAATAAACAACAAAAACAAAACAGCGAGTGTGACGGGACTTTAATTCCACAATTCGGATCGATAACCATGACGCTACGTGCATCACCCCCCCCCCCTCATTTCAGTTTGTTGTTTCCGCATGTATATAAAACTAGAACAATGCCCATCAGGTAAAATTAATTCCCCGAACATAAGAGTTTTGTACCACTTTTATTTCCTCTTGTGAAGATTAAAATCAACAGTACTTCTACAGTTTACGGACCGTGCTGAAATAATAACGTTATTATTTAGAAAGCCATTCTTCACATGTGGCTTTGTTAACAATTCTGTACTTTCACTTAACAATTTAATGCACAAAAGATACCGTAAAATTTGAATTTAACTTGAAAATCCTAACTAAAAATACCACGGCCCGTAAAATGCAGAAGTACCTAAATCTGTATCGAAATTACTAAAATGTTTATTATTGGAAATTTATGTTTTTAAGTATTTCAAGTAACAAACTTTGCAAAGTGATAGCGAGCAGGTAAAGCCAGCTCGTATTTTAATAACATTTCCTTAAAGAAGAGTAGAAAGTAAACCTCGGATTACTTTCGGCAACCTCGTAATTCTCGCTTCCCTTATCTTGTCCTTCAGTTCTCACGTTCCATGAGCGATGTTTCTGACAAATGGGAAAAAATTGCTGTTTTCTGGGTCAGAATCTATCCATACAACACTTGGCTGGGTTTTGACCTTGAAGTAGTATTTTTTTTAGCTCCTTACATCAAGTGGCTTCATGCCTTGTCTGGAGCGATTTCCATAAAAAAAAAACAAAAAAAACAATGAACTATTTATAAAAAGTTAGCTTCATCACAATGCTTGTTTATTGCTACTTTAACATCAAGCGAGCACAAACAATTCTCACTTTTTTATAATCCTTTGAATCAGGTGTGCTTCTTTAGAAACGTGGCCAAGATTTGAAAGGACAGATAATTCAAACTTTGGGGGGGGGGGATTCAGAAAGACTGCCATGTGAAGTATTTTCACACCAATTGCAGAATTGTACCCTTTTTTCACATTTTTTGCTCATTTAAACTTTACTTCATTTCAATTAAAACCGGTTTATTTATTTGATGTTTGATTTAATTCTAATAAATCTATTTAATTTTAACGTATCCTCAGAAGTTTTATTTTTTGTATTTAAATTCGATATCCCCCCCCCCCAAGAGTTTGGATTATCTGCCCCTTTCATATTTTGTTGTTTGAATTATCTCCCCCTATCATATCTCGTCTCGGCTACGTTTCTAAAGAAGCACCGAATCAGCTCCCCTGACTTTATATACTGAATTACCTCCCTTAATGATATGCACTATTTATAGATACTAGCTGCAGCTACCCCGGAATTGCCCGGGATGCAATAAGTCATTTTAGCTTTTAATTTTTCATTTGTTTGCACATTTTTTAAAACTTATACAGAAAAAGAAATAAAATTGTAATAGTAAGGGAGACAACTCTTTTTATATTCTTCAATCTAAAAATATAAGTTATTCCCCTAGCTGATTTACAGCCATTATTGAAAAATGTTTCCACTATTACCAGCTGGCATTTACCTCCCTCGCACTGCGGGTAGATGTGACACAAGGTCGAAATTGGAAACCCATTCTACAAGAGATGTGCACTCTGGCGCACAAAGAATGTCTGAGCTGCCTTATCGGCATTCCCTGGTGGAGGTCCCTCAGGCAATTAGCAAAGAGAGAAGATAAGGCTTGGGAGTATGGACCTTCTAAAACTTCACAGAACAATACTTTAGTCCGACAGAAGCAAGGTCACCAACTCAAAAAATGGGCCGAACTCTGTTGGACTGATTGTTGAGGACGTATCCTCGACTGGTATAAAAAAGACCAGTTGAATTGTCCATTATTTTAAAAAATAAACCATAGCAAAGTATATTAGGTACTGATATCGATCCTGACCCAGTTTTCGTGAGGTTCGACTCTGAAGCGTTCGGCTGTCCTACGCAAACGCCCGAGAGTTGACGAGCCGATATTTGTACCAGACGACAATTTTGATACGGAACTGCGTCCTGTGATAATTATGTTTTGCTTGTTTTTTTGTTATTAGGTTTAGGGTTTAGAATATTTATTTGATAACAGTAATTTCGCTCTGTTTTATTTGTTTTGTTATTTAAAAAATGTCTTGCAACTATAACTAAAAATTATAGGACGCAGAAACGTATCAAAATAAAAAAAAAATATTTATTTGATAACAGTAACTTCGCTATGTTTTGCTTGTTTTGTTTTTTCTTTTAGAAAATTTCTTGAAAATATAACTTACAATCACAGGACGCAGCACCGTATCAAAATTGTCGTCTGGTACCATTTGGCTCGTCAACACTCGGGCGTTTGCGTAGGACAGCCGAACGCTTCCGAGTCGAACCTCACGAAAACTGGGTTAGGATCGATATCAGTACCGTATATTATTATAACGCCAAAAACATGGTACAATAATGTTTGATATATCAGCTGCAATGCTATTCAGGTTCAACGGTAATTTTTAGAAATAGGTATCCAAAGACTTACGAACGTTAACGAACTTCACTGATTAGTGGACTTTTCTTTTTGCAAAGAAGTCATTGAACGAAAGAAACTTGATTTTATCTTCTATTGAAGTGCATTCTGTAATGTTGTTTCGGTACTAATACGCTACTGTTGTCTCGGTACTAATACGCATTCGGCACCAATGAAAAATAAAATGATTTATTAAAATAAATTATCACAGAAGATGGAAAAAATAGAAAAATACGTAAATGGAAGGGAAAAAAAACATGAAACACGGGAAATCATATTTTCTTTAAATAAATGACAGTTTTACACTGGGTAAAATTCGGCAATTTATTTGAAAACAGTTCCTTTTACGTATACATTTTTTAAAATTTATTTTAGAATAGTAGAATCCATTTTAAGATACATCGTGGTTGAAACTTGAAACTAGAGTTCTCTCCCCCTTATTTGATTCTCCTCAAATTAAATATAAAAAATTTTTTTTCAGACCTACAGTCCACAAGCGCTAAATATTTTTATTTAACTACATCATTCTGTTATTCAAGTAATATAGCAATTTTAGAGAGTAGAAAGTGACTAACTTGGGTTGACTTTCGGCAGCCTCGTAACCCTCGCTTCCCTTATCTTGTCCTTTACTTGTCACATTCCATGAGCGATATTTCTGACAAAGGGGCAAGAATTGCTGTTTTTCTGGGTCGGAATCTATCCATCTAACATTTACCGTTGGCTAGTTTTTAATCTTGAAGCGGTATTTTTTTTTTTCAGCACGGTCCATAAACTGCAGAAGTGTCTAGAAAAGTTTAAGTATGGCATAAAAGATACTACACTTAATAAAACACCGGGAAAAATCCATCAACGTTAATTCTATTTTGAAAAGTAACAAAATAAAAATAAACCGAAAAGAAAAATATTGTATTCGGGGGGGAGGGGGGCATTAAAATGACGATTCTGTGCTTATTTTTTTCGAATAGGCTATATTGCCGGTCCCGGCAAAATAACGATTCCTGCGTTATTTTGCCGTGACCGGCAATATTACGATTCCTGCATTATTTTGCCGGTTCATGTATATTTAACTAAATTGTTAAACATACAGTGACGCCCGGCACAATAATGAGTCTTACGTTATTTTGTTTTTTTTTACTTTGCCTGATTGATTTTTTTGTTTGTTTTTTTTTTAATTAATCTTTGCCTGATTGATTTTTTGTATAATTTAAAACTTTATTAAGCGACAATATATTTTAAAATAACGATAAAATTAATTTTTACTTCCGGTTGATTCGATTAGGAGTGAACTCTTCAAAATTACGACTTATTTTATGATTTCATTGAAAGAACATTTTAAAATAGAAACTGTTTAAATCCAGTGATTTTCTGTATATTTTAACATTATCGAAGTTTTTCTTCATAAAGAAAATCAGAATTTTACATTAAAATCTTTCCTTCGTAAAGCACATTTTTAACAAGTAAATGTTACCAAAGGCAACATAAATTATTCTTCTACCTGTAGGACAAAGTGGGGTATTAGGGACCACGGGGCATTAAGGACCACTTGGGGGGGTACCCTCTTTTCTTCCTCTATAAAATGACTTGTCCCCATGTGGGGCTTTAGGGACTGCTTCCATAGTAATCCTAACTAATCAGAGCCTTCGTTACAGTCGTGTGCCTTGAGTAACCCATCAGCTTCAATTTTATTTCTTTTTGGAAAGTCAGACCATGCTTTCTTTGTGGTGGCAGCCATCTTGAAAGTTGATTCTGAACTTTTGTGGCCATTTCACGAGGTCTACAGAAACTGTTTTGTTGTAAAATTCGAGGAGATTGAGTGCAACTACTTGCTGATGTCCTCCAAAAGAACAATCAAGCTAAGTACTGGTGCAGTTCTTTTTTTATTTGAACATTTCTTTATTTTTTCCCATTGTTCAGAAAGTTGTTAACCTGGCAGAAATCCTATTCAGCGATGTCTTTGAGTCTAGTTATGGGTCTAATGCTTCAAGATTGTTTCATCATATCTATGTTGTGTTTCCATGTATTTTGCTTCGTATGATGTGATGTTAGGCTTTGTTTTGCTTAAATATTTGGAAAGTAGGGACGAGTGACCAGATTTTTTGTTCTAAAAATATGTTATTTTTCTGTGGTCCTTATTGCCCCATTTGCTATTTCAGCTGCAAAATGTGAAAGTAGGGACGAGTGACCAGATTTTTTGCTCTACAAATATTTTATTTTTCTGTGGTCCCTATTGCCCCATTTGCTATTTCAGCTGCAGAGATGGTTCGCAACTACAAGAAGAAGGAAAGAGGGGGGAGGGCAAACCTTAAGAATCACCGATCCATTGAGGAAGCAGTTGCTGCAGTCCAACGAGATGAAATGGGGCTCAACCAAGCTGCCAGATACTTCGGTATCAGCAAAGGATCCCTTCACCGCCGAGTTTCTGGCCAGGTCCCCATACATGCAAGTGTTGGGAGAGGGACAGTTTTCAACCCCCTTGAAGAAGCTGTTTGCTGAGTGGGGGTGAGGGTGGGGGCTAATCGGCAAAGAAGTCCAAGACATCGTCCAAGACAAAGGTCTGGAGACGCCCTTCAACGGTGATCGCCCTGGATATGACTGGATGGCTGGTTTCTTGAAGCGCCATTCAGACATTGTGCCAAGGAAGACGGAGCACCTGAGTCAGGCCAGGGCAAGAGCAGAAAATGCCTGCACCAACATCACTGATAGCATTGACGACCTGGAAGATGTGCAGTGGATATGTGACTTCTGTTGTCAATAGGCCCAGCGGTGACCCTTCAGTGTCAGGTGGAACTTGTTCCCTACTGGTAAAATGTAACCCAGTACAACCTGTTGCATAGCCTGGACATTGGCTGACCATGCGGAGGAGGCTTACCTGTGAGACGCAACATATGGGACGGCAATTTCCAGCAAAGCGCGTTGGTCACTAATGCCCCAGGTTAGGAGTCCTTAATGCCCCAGTTGTCCGATTTTTGGAGTTTTGCAGCAAGCGTTCTTTAAAAATGTATTTAAAAATATCTGTTGAATATTCCTTAATCTGCTTTATTATTTGTAAACTGTAATTAGTTCTCCATTTCCTCCACTTATGTTTGCCACAAAAGACTGATCATGTAGCATGTAATCCAAGTAAGCATAATGTTGCCTCAAAGTGTGGTCCTTAATACCCCATGTTATCCTATAAGTTTATTTGTTTATTTGATTATTTATTTTTATTAAAAAAAATCATTTATCAAAATAAATAATAAAATAAACAAATAAACTTATACAGGTAGGTAGAATAATAATTTATGTTGCCTTTGGTAACATTTATTTGTTGCTTATTTTTTTCTTTATATATAACTTAAGGAAAATTTCAATTACTTAAATCGAGAGCAGACTTAGTAATGTTGGGAAAATTAATCAACATTAATTCTATTATGAAAAGTAAGCAGATATTTCTTTAACCGACACAACTAATGATGAAAACAAATTGTTTTTAAATATTTGCCCTTATTTATTATTTAATTACCTTTTCTTTCGCAAGGCCATAACAATTAGGTTTTTAAAAAAAAATGAACCGGCATAATAACGATCCCTTTACATTAGTAAATAATTATTGTGTCGGGCGTCACTGTATGTTTAACAATTTAGTTAAATATACATGAACCGGCAAAATAACGCAGGAATCGTTATTTTGCCGGGACCGGCAATATAGCCTCTTCCTATTTTTTTAACATAAAATGCAGACGATTCTCTATTTTGAAATGATTTCGATTGATTGGTTCATTTGGGTCACGTGAGACAAATCCTGGCGGATAGTGGCGGCGATAAAACGTGCTACCGGACAAATCCAATAACCAGTTTTTATATTTTTTTTCTAGTAAAAGTCTATATTACCGCCGCGAAACTGGATTTACAATAATATAAGCCAACGTGCATGCGCAAACTGATACACGCTGAAAATGAAACGAAAAATATATTTTTGGCAACAACAAAAATACTTTTCATTAACCCAAACACGAACCCTAAGTCCGGGATGGTTTATTGATCTTAGGGTAAGTGACAGGGTTAATAAAGGACACCAATTGTACAGAGTCCACATGCGGTTCCGCAGCGGCAATGTAGATATTTACCGACGACTACACGTGTTTTTGTTTTTTTTACGAGAATTACATTTTTCTTATTTTATTACTCAATTATTAACTGAAATCAAAAACCAATAGCGTAAAGAAGACCTGCTAAAATGAACTTTTTTAATATTTTTTTTAAAAATTAATCACGAAATTAAATTTACCAGAATGCATTTCTGTTTCTTCATAAACAAATCAGACATTTTAATCTTGGGTAAAATTGTCGTTTCCGAATCAAAATGCCGGACAATAAATCGTCTGCAGTTTTCTGATTTTTTTTTTTACCTCACAAATGAGTAAGTAAACCCAAATAAATTGTTTTGGACTAATTTCCCAACTGTATTCCCTTTAAAATAATTTAAGGTAGATTTTAAATTAGCCCAAAACAATTTATGCGGGTTTACTCATTTGTGAGATCGGAAAACTGCAGACGATTTATTGTTTGCCATGTTGGTTGGGAAACGACAATTTTACCTAATCTTTTGTTAATAGTCGAAAAAAAAAATTAATTACTTTGTGACCCTTGGAAATTTGAAGCATTTAAACTGTCGAATAGAAAGTCATTCTTAGCAAACCTTTATACATAAAAAAGTAAATTTAAAAAAAAAAACGCCGGCTAGATACAGCGAGTTATTACGGTATTAAATAAAATAAGATTGTACTTTAACTTTTCGATGTTAAAGCATATGAATAAAGGTAATATTCAGAAGAGAATGACTTTATCTTTTGTATATTTATATACTAAATTAATTCAAACGTGCGAGTTAAAAGAGAAACTGGTCTCATTTTTTTGTAACGGTTAAGTTATAAATACATCCAAGTTGTCCACGCAAGTATATAAGAAACTAGATAACGAACTGCAACATGTTTGTTGTTGCACGGCAATGTTGCTAATTACCTTCATTTTGCTAAGACTTTCAAAAGGAATAGAATCGTCTTCTTCTTCCTCCTCTTCCTCGGCAATCATTTCTTCCACGTTAACTTCGTTATCGGCCATTTTTAGAGCAGTGTCTGCGTGCGATTTTGGGTTGGTAACTTTAGATGATTTGTGATTTCATAAAACAGGAGAGTTACACATTAATTAGTAAGGAAAAAAAACTCAGATTACTTCCCTTTGATTGAAAAAAACGATTATGTTGGAAAAAAAAACTAGGCTATCTCACCGATGCATCTTCTCTACCCAATTTTCTTTTTTCTAGCTCCCTATTGCCAAAACACATCAACCATTCTATTCTATTATATATATATATATATATATATATATATATATATATATATATATATGGGGTAAGGTACACGATAATTCATGAAAATGAAATGTCGTGATGGACAAAATGTGTGAAAAAATGACAAACGGAAAACAAGTTAAAGTGCAGGAGAAAAACAAAAACAAGAGATTTTTTGACCGGTTTCGTTCGTGGCGAACGTCTTCAGAAAATGAAGATATGGAAATATATATATATGTGTGTGTGTGTGTGTGTGAGATAAAAATGTAATTAAGGATAAAGGAATCAACAAACTAACAAAAATATAAACTCAAACACATATAAAAGCTCTACCAAGATATTTCAGTTGCTAGAAAGCAACCATCCTCGGTTGGAAGTAAGAGCTTTATATATATATATAGATATATATATATATATATATATATATATATATATATATATATATATATAGATAGATAGATAGATAGATAGAAGAAAAAAGAGTGATAAATATGCGACGATTGTCCAAATTTATTTCAAATTTCAATTGTTCAATGCAAGGTGTATTCAGTAATAAACTAGTGTTTATTATTCTTTCCTTAAGCCAAGGCTTTTCAAAGATCGAAATCTTATCATCAGAGGAGAAATACAGATGGATAAGTTGGTTTTCGAAAAAACCAAAGTTCAAATATTTGAAAAATATGAAAATTATTATTAAAGGAATTTTTGTTAAAAAAAACGCAGTGAATGAAAAGAAAAGTTCCGTGAAGAATATATGCAGATTGTCCGGGTGGTAAATTTCCGTTGAAAAGAAGACAAATGAATTGTAGAATGTGAAGAAAACTCTTTGCGTGGGAGCAGTGTGGAGAAAGTGCTCAAAATATAGGTGAGTCCAGACGCACTTATATATATATATATATATATATATATATATATATATATATAAACATTTTATTTTTGTTTCATTTTACTTCAGTCGAAGTTCTCAGAAATCAAGGGCCAAATACTTGATCTCTATATGAGATACATAGATATTCACATATGTTGAGTTAGTAAAAAAGTTAAGAATATTTATTTTCCTCTCCCCAATTGACCAGTTAACTATGTCATAGTATATCTTTATTGTGGTCTTTTGGTCTTACAGGATTCCAGGACAAGAATTCATCTAGTCTGGTGGAGTATCCAGATTAGTGCTGTAACATGAGGTAACATTACTTGGAGAAGGTGCCCCATTACTCGTATGATCCAGTGTATATAGCTGTGTCGAGGGGATCTTATTTGGGCTTTGAATACTATGTTATTTTAAATATTTGGTCAGGGTTTACTTGTAGAGTGAAGTATCCTCATGTCAGCTTGTCCTGACAAACCCTTGTACAAAGAGACCGAAGACACTCGAGGATAGTGTCTAGTAGATCAATCTTTCTAGATATGCCGCCCTTCGCATAAATAGAACTTTAATTCACTTCTTGAATGTGGTAATGTCTTATGGCCTAATGTTTATGGCGCTTGCTTGTAGAGTCTAGGTTGATTCTGTGGCAGGGGTTTTAACCGTGCGACCGTCTGAGATTATTACCCTACACTGATGAGAGCGAAAGCTTGAAACGCTGGCGTATGTAGGTAAAAATGATTTAATATTATTTACTTAAAATTAATATATATATATATATATATATATATATATATATATATATATATATATATATATATATATATATATATATATATATATGTGTGTGGGGGGGGGGGCGTGTATTTAGCCCCATGTTTTCATTTAAGCAAATGTTATTAAATAATACAGAGTTTTTTTGTTTGATGAGATTTTTTTTTTCATCTTTCCGAATAGTCCATTTAGTATTTCGGTGAAATTTGTGTATATAAGTTTCGTGCATTTCTCGTTCGATTTTTCTATCCTTTTCGCGAGTACTTTCCATTTGATTTGTCAAATCATCTTTGTATTAGTGTCTTAAAAAATATGTCTTTACTGTTGAGTTTTTTTTGTTTTTTTTTTAATGGAGACTAATTTACAACTTTAAAAAGAGTGTCTATATATTGAGATGTTAGCAATACACATGAAAAAATTTTAATTGCTTAAAATATCTCAATAATGGCATATATAGAAAGAGCTTGATGATCTAAGAAAGAATCTTTTAAATCTGACTAAAAATAAGGAAGTTATGGCTATTTTTGTGTCTCGCATGATTGGATATTTTCCCCTCTTTAAGACCATGTGCGTTTCATCACATTTTTTTACACTAATTGAAATTGATATTTTTCCTGGTTGTTTTCTAAATTTCATGATGAAATTCTGCATAGCCGAATGGTACGATATCTTTAAAAGAAGAGGGGTAAAAAAAAGTGACGTAAATGGCCGAAAATGGCATTAACATTTTTATGACTTTATTTGCTGAAAGTTTTACAAATATATAATGTAGATTATTATTTATTAATGCATGTGAAAGGATATTTTTTAAATCTGACTAAAAATAAGGAAATTATGACTATTTTTGTGCCTTGCACGATTGGATATTTTTCCCTCTTTAAGACCATATGCGTTTCGTCGTATTTTTTTACACTAATTTTTCAGTAAAATTGTTATGTCTTAGTTTAAAACACAAGAATAAGTAATGAAATTTACCATATAAGTGTATTTCTGTACAAATTGGTGTATATAAGTTTCGTGTGTTTCTGGTTCCATTTTTCTTTCTTTTTTTTGCAAGTATTTTCGCTTTTATTCATCAATTCATTAGCAGGCGGGATTAGTTTTGGTGTGTCTACAACTATGTCTTTACTGTTGAGTTGTTTCACGGCTAGTAATTTATTACTTTAAAATGAGCGTCTGTAGTGATGAAATATTGCATGCGTACGTGATCACGTTCAAAGCGCATTCAAAATTCAAAAGGATGATTTCTAAACGGCTAAGAATTTGTTAATGTTAATTACTACAATAGACACATTAAAATTGTGTGACTAGTTTTGTAATTAATATTATTAATTGTGAGATATCTACTTTTTATGTAAATGGCTTCAAGAATTTTTTAATCTTTTGATGTTTGTATTGTGGTGCATTATTTTTGTATTATTAACTAAAATGTGTCTGTATTGAGAAGGGGGCAGTGGTCTTGTTTTAGGTGTTGGAAAATTGAGCTAGTATTAAAGAGATGTAAGGTGAGCCTACAGGACAGTGTTGTGGTAGTAAAACCAATGTAACAATTTTTTTCTGTTTAGAATTATTGTTGAAGATACATTCTCTAAAAAGGCATTGAAACTGATACATTACATTGTTTTTTTTACTGTGTTTAGGGCCTGAAAAAAATTATTGTTAACTACTTGTTTTAATGTTTTCAATTTTTTTTTAATGAATAATGAATCTTGTTTTATTATTACAGTTAATCAGGGATATATATCGATGTGTTATATGTTTTAGAGCTTTTTTGACCCCCCTTTATCCCCTGGGGGCGCGAACCAGAATTTTTCTGACGTCAAGGATGCTCATTTTATAGCCAGAAAAATTGCCTCTACATTTTGGCCAAGTTTCAGAAAAATGGAATGGATGGATCAAACGTTATGGGAGAAAAGGGTCATTTTTTGCCCTTTTGGGGGCTTTTGACCCCCTGGGAGCGCGAACCAAATTTTTTCCAAGGTCAGCAATACTTATTTTCTATTAGGAACAATTGCCTCCACATTTTGGCCAAGTTTCAGAGAAATTGAATGGATGGATGAAAATGGATTGAATGGATGGATGAAAAATTATGGGGCAAAAAATGTCATTTTTTGCCATTTTGGGGCTTTTGCCCCCTGGGGGGGGGAGGGCTAACCAGATTTTTTTACAAAAATCGGAGAATGTCACTTTCTAACCTGACCAAAGTTACAACTTCATGCAAAATTTCAGAGAAATTCAATGGATGGTTGCGGAGAAAAATCCGGACGGACATGCCTCAAAACATAAGTCCCCTGATTTTATAAATCGGGGGACCAATTAATATAGTGGAAATTATCGAGCTGATTATTATTGGTATTGTCTAAGTTCCTAATTATTTAATTTGTTCGTCTACGATATAATTGTGAAACTGGTTGTTAATTAGTACTTGCTTAATGTTTTTGCCCCCCCCCCCCCCGATTTATAAAATCGGGGGGGACTTATGTTTTGAAGCATGTCCGTCCGTCCGTCCGTCCAGATTTTTCTCCGCAACCATCCATTGAATTTCTCTGAAATTTTGCATGAAGTTGTAACTTTGGTCAGGTTAGAAAGTGACATTCTCCGATTTTTTTTTTTAAATCTGATTAGCCCCCCCCCCCCCCCCCTAGTGGGCAAAAGCCCCCAAAATGGCAAAAAATGACATTTTTTGCCCATAACTTTTCATCCATCCATTCAATTTCTCTGAAACTTGGCCAAAATGTGGAGGCAATTGTTCCTAATAGAAAATAAGTATTGCTGACCTTGGAAAAAATCTGGTTCGCGCTCCCAGGGGGTCAAAAGTCCCCAAAAGGGCAAAAAATGACCCTTTTCTCTCATAACGTTTGATCCATCCATTCAATTTTTCTGAAACTTGGCCAAAATGTAGAGGCAATTGTTCTGGATATAAAATGAGCATCCTTGACCTCAGAAAAATTCTGGTTCGCGCCCCCAGGGGGTCAAAGGGGGGTCAAAAATTCCCCAATTGCCCAAATTTATTGCATTTTAAACTCGCCACATCGGGTCACATACAGAGGGGGACCACGCACGCGCGGCTTGTTTAATTTGTTAAAGAATAGTTTTCTCATTGAATAAATTAGTTTTGTGCAGTTTAATATATATTTTTATCCTTTCTATTTTATATCGATATGAACATTCACTTCTATAATTTAGAATGCATGAATTAATACTGGCAGGTTTTTATAAGGAGAGGTGATGAATTCATCGTTGTTAGAGTCAATGAGTACATTTAAAATGGAATTTTGTTATTAACGTTTAACTTATAAGTGAATTTAAGTACAGAGTTATTTTGAAAAATGTTTTGTATTTGTTTTTTTATTTCATCGTTATTGTCGGCTAAAATAAGGATATCATCAGTGTAACATGCATAAATAGAGGGTTTAGTAATTATATTAAATATTTTATTTTCGTGGTTGACCATGTAAAAATTGTTGATGCTCGGTCCAAGGACCGAACCCATAGAAACTCCATCAATTTGGGTAGAGATGTTTTACTTATGCTTACATAAGGGGACTTCAGTTGTGCAGGTTAATAATAACTTTAAAGTATTTTAGGATTAATTTTAAGTTGAGGAAGGGATGGGCTATTCTATATGTTACCAATAATTATGTCAATTGTTTCTTATAGTGGTATTTCCAAAAGAATATGTACAACAATGTCTCTGACATGGAAGGGGTGGTCAACAAAGCAGATGATCTTCTCGTGGTAGGGAAATTTAAAACCATGGAGGAAGCCATGGAAGATGATGATAAAAAAGCCATGGAAGATCATGATAAAAAAGCCATGGAAGATGATGATAAAAAAGCCATGGAAGATCATGATAAAAAAAACATGGAAGATGATGATAAAAAAGCCATGGAAGATCATGATAAAAAAGCCATGGAAGATCATGATAAAAAAAACATGGAAGATGATGATAAAAAAGCCATGGAAGATCATGATAAAAAAGCCATGGAAGATCATGATAAAAAAGCCATGGAAGATGATGATAAAAAAAGCCATGGAAGATGATGATAAAAAACTGAGGATGCTTCTGTAGAGATCTTGCGAACGTAGCATACGGTTAAATGCTGAAAAATTATAGTTACAAGAAACTGCTCTGTCTTTCATGGGACATATAGTATCCAGTGAGAGCCTTCACCCTGATCCAGAGAAGATAAAGACCATAATGGAGATGCCGTGTCCAACAGATCTAAAAGGAGTACAACGTTTAGGCGACTTTGTGAATTATCTAGAAAAATTCCTGCCCCACATTTCAGATGTGATGGCTCCCATATACACCTTAATCAAGGCATATGTACCCTGGACTTGGTCTCAGACACAGGAAGATGCTTTTGAGTATATCAAGAAAATAGTGAGATACCAGCAATCACAGAATCGGGCAAAGAGGTGACCACTACTCCACAAATGTCTCCAGATGACAGTATAGTGCGAGATAGACTCTGAGACACCTCCAGATGAGATTGCAGTAAGGAGAAGACGATCTGGGAGAATAACCAAAGCGCCAGTCAGACTGATGGACTACTGCATTTAAAAGATTCTATGTAAAAGTGGAAGGGCAGAATAATCCCTGTTAGGCAGGAGGGTAGAATACCCAATGAATGCCTAGGCCACTGAGCAAATTCTTTGGCGATGTCTTTTGTCATGAGAAGGGTACAAAGGTAAGGCTTCACCATTTACTCGTAAACGGTGTTATCATGCACATTGAAGGAACAAGCCAAATAAAGATGGCTTCTAATAGATCTATGTTCTGTCTTCATGTTTTTTGTATCCACACACGAATGAACTGAATGAGCATGCAACACATTTCTACATTAGCTTTTAACGTCAAGTGAAGCAGTGATCTTGTTTATTTGTTTTGGGTTTGGAGTATCTGTATGTGTTCAGAGGTTGGCTTTACACTGTATTTACTAGGTAAATAAGGGGTCATTAGTTTGTGGCAGATCAATAGATCGATGAGACGAACGGACATTGAAGGAAAGTGCTAGCCTGTTTAGCTACCCCTTTTCTTTCTAGGTTCTTTCAGCTTACTCTCTCCTCTTCTTTCCTCTTCTTTCTCTTCTTTTTATTTCTTTCTTTCTTCTTGAAGAGGGGATCACAGTACCGGTCAGGATCGTAAAATAAGTGATAACAGATGTGGCCAAAGTGTGAACTCAGAAAAGTGTTCACACATGTTTTGGACAAGTGGGTGAAATAAACTAATAAAACCAGGGAATTATTTACACTGTATTTACTTGGTAAATAAGGGGTTAGTTCATTAATTATTTTGGTTAATTGGTGTAGAGGGGACTTAGGTTTATGTATTTTTACAGTATCGTATAAGTAACCAGGTTTATAATCACTAGAGTTGGGCGGTTTTGAAATTTTGGTTTCGGTATCGGTTTCGGTTTTTTTCCCTTAAAACCTCGGTTTACGGTTCGGTTTTTCGTTTTTTTTTTTTTTAATTTTTTACTATGGAAGCTATTCATTCTCTTGTGTGATGATTAGTTATTATTCAACCTTTAGTTGAATTATGCCACTGTTTCGATAATTTTGTGACTGAATCATTCTCCATGATATGAATCATATAAGTTTTAAGGTGTTGACTGTTGTAATCAAAGTTCTGATACCTTTTCAACAGTTAACTCGTTAAAACAGTGACCAAAGATTCATGAAAGATTTCTGAAGAATAAAACTGAGTTTGAATATACATTCTATCTAATTCTTTAACCCATCAGAAGCTAAAATATAACTCAGAAATGCAAGAAATTAAAAAACGAAAATTTATTT
This sequence comes from Sepiola atlantica, assembly GCA_963556195.1. Classification (NCBI taxonomy): domain Eukaryota; kingdom Metazoa; phylum Mollusca; class Cephalopoda; order Sepiida; family Sepiolidae; genus Sepiola; species Sepiola atlantica. The sequence goes on along the minus strand of OY744519.1, from coordinate 192,261,758 downwards.
AAACAAACAAAATAATTTTACAAATAAAATCAAGCAAAAATGATGATGAAAATGAAATATTGTCAAAATTATTTGACAGATAAAAATTTTAATTTTTTAATAGGTGAAAATGTTTGCAAGACGTTGTGTCTTGTCGCGTAAAATAAACACACCATATACTTCTCGAATTGCCGGTGTTGACTGTTGGGATGTCTGTCATTTTGTGTGCTCGAAGTTCTGTCAACTGGTGCGTGTTGGGGTTAATATTTGTTTTTAAGACAGGGTAATAAAACTTTATAGACATGCGTAAAAGACTAGTAGTACACCCGAAAAGAAAATATCACAAAATATATAATATGGATATAGTAGGATGATACGATGAACGTGTAATGTGAGTCTTCACCGGAAGATTGAATCTGGACAATATATTGAGATGTGAGCAGAACAGGAGACTTCGATGGTATGGCCAAGTTGACAGAATGAATGAGAGTGATTGGGTTAGTAGATGGAGAACAGTTTGAGTAGCAGGGGCAGTTAGAAGGGGGAGGCCAAGGAGAACATGAGAGGAAGTTATAAGGATGGGTTTGAGAAAAAGAAGGATCAATAAAGACCTGGTCAGAGATAAGTAAGTTCGGAAGTCGATTTCTAAAAGCCATCGAACACATGTCAGCATGTAAAATAGATATTAAACTGAATATGATCATGAAAGAATGGATGCAAGTTTTTGGGTTAATAGATGTAGAACAGTTGAGGTACCCAGATCAGTTGACATGTGAAGGCCAGGGAAAACATGGGAGCTAGTGATAAGGATGAATTTGTGAGAAGGTAACATAAATAAATACCTGGTCAGAGATAAGGTTAGTTTGGAAATCAATTTTTAAGGGTCGTCTAACACATGCAAGCATGTAAAATGGACGACGACGACGACGACGACGATGATGATGATGATGATGATGATGATGATGATGATGATGATGATGATGATGTAAGTTTAATTGTGCCATCATTGTGATCATTTAGCCACAAATATATTCTTCATAACTATTCGAGCATGTCAAACTCCGATGCAGTTAATTTACACAAATCATACCTTATTCATTCTTCTCCTCCCTAAACCTCGGTCATCTTGTCGTACAAGTTTCTCTCTTTTCCTTTCCAACTACGGGTTAAATACTATTACCGCCTGTGCTGATATTCCGTTTTTTCTATAATAGATTATTCCAACCTTTTTATTCTTCATTTCTTTATTACCTTCGACTGTTAATAAACAGAGAGAGAGAGAGAGAGAGAGAGAGAGAGAGAGAGAGAGAGAGAGAGAGAGAGAGAGAGAGAAATTGAGAGAGAGAGAGAGTGGGGGGGGGTGACAGAAGCGAGAGTGATAGATGGCATATAGAATAAGATCGGGAGTGGGGGATGGCATTAAACAACATACAGTGATAGAGGGTTAAAGTGATAGATAGAAAGTTAGTAAAAGATCGGTCACGTGATTAGTTATTTGCAAATTACAGCTAATTAAAACAATTAAAAAGTAAGATTTTTCAAACATATCTCAATAAGAATACTTGAACATGTAGCCTTCGTTGATTAACTCAGCTTTAGTATAATAATAGATATCTAGCTACTGGTTTCCAGGACTGAGTACATCAGTCTCTCTTACATATTCTTACAATAAAATTTGTTTCCCTTGAAATAAGAGAACTTTTCTTGCAGTTACCTCCCTTTGCAATTTAGTCATTTCATAGTTATCTCCCTTATACAGTTTCTTTTCAAATTCTTCAGATTTATATTTGAGCAACATTTTCGTGTTTCTTGAAATAAGAAATTTGACAAACTTTTAATTTTTTAAAATTTTATTCAACACAAACCAGCCACATTGCCACTGAGACGTAAGGGGCTACTGTGATGAGGGACCACATTTAAAGGAGGCATCCTAAGTTGGGAGTTGTGCAGCAAGATGCTTGTTCATATTACATTTAAATTTCTACATGAATCAATTATTAGAGTAGAACATCTTCCGGCATCGAGGGACCTCTACAGTCTACAGTAAAGGGGTGAGTTACAAGTGCAGTAAGTTCAGCGGAGAACATTCCTTGAAAGAACTTGTAAAACATACACAGGATGTAACACTTCAGTGATGCGACACGTGTTGGAGTTTGGCAGACAGTGCAGAACTTATTAGAATAGAAATTATTTTTTGCACCGTATCCAAGAGGTTTTGGTTGTTTGTGTTGGTTGTTTTGTTTAACGGCATAGTAATCCTTTTCGTGTTGTTTAATGCCGAATCAGATTATTTTGATAAAAGTTTTTATGGTTCAAGTTCTTTATATCTTCAAATATTTATTCATTGTGCTTTGTTTGGTTGTTTTATTTTACGGCATATCAACCCTTTTCAGGATATTTAATGCCAAATCCGGTCATTTTGGTAAAAGTTTTTATGCTTCAGGTTCTTTATATCTTCAAATATTTATTCATGTTGTTTGGTTTGGCTGTTTTGTTTTACGGCATATCAACCCTTTTCAGGATATTTAATGCCAAATCCGGTCATTTTGGTAAAAGTTTTTATGCTTCAAGTTCTTTATATCTTCAAATATTTATTCATGGTGTTTTGTTTGGTTGTTTTGTTGAGGAAGAATGTCGTTTGTGTTTTTAACTTTGCAGAACATGATTGAGTTGTGCAAAGGGAAAGGAATAAAAACAATAACATCAATGTTTGGTGCATTTTAAGTCAGGAAACTGGTATCTTCAGAGAGCCTGATCTGGTAGTACCAGAATTTTCAAGAGGGATAGGTTAGTTGTTGGTACAGTTAGGGAAACATGGAGCAAGGAGGGAATTCTAAAAGTAAGATGTCCGAGGAAAAAAGCTATTTGAGTAGAAAGTATCCAGGTATCTGGGGACCTCTACAGTGAAGGGGTGAGATTTTGCTGCAAGTCGGGTTGTTCGGAGGGTTTACATTGAGGTGGGTACAAGTGCATTAGGTTCATCGGAGCACATTCCGTGGAAGTACTTTTAAAACTAGCACAGGAATTCAACATTGCAGTCATCAGACTTTAGAATCGAAGAAGACGGATGCCCATTTTGAAGACTAAATAAGTATAAACATGCACAAGGCGCTTGCATGTTTAGTGGATTGCATGTTTGTAATGCATGCGAATGACAGACTTGCGACAAGTGAGAAATATCTAACTAAGAAAAGAGAAATCAGCCAAGATATGGGAAATATCTCTGATTTTTTATTTGGCCACTCAGAATTTGATTTTTCCATTGAGAAAAGTAAGTATCTCTTTAAACGAGGTTCATGCAGATAGGTATAGCCTCAGAAAAAAATAACGTTGCTACGGATATGAGGTTCCCTGCTGTGGTTATGGCTCAGTTAGGGTCTTCGTATAGTTTCTTTTTTTGTATCTTTTTATCAATGAGTCACCACTTTTCAAGACAAAGAGCCATGCAGAGACAAAAGTTAATTAGATGGATGGATTGTTAGTTGAATAATGACGAATATTATGAGAAGAATGAAAATAATGAATGAAATTAACAACATTTGATTACTTATGAAGATGGTTTATGACAAGTGCTTGGCGATATTGAGTTTGAAGACAACAATGTTGTAGTCTGCAGGTATGTGTGTCATCAACTGTTTTTATTGTCTTTATCTCCTATATATTCTGACCATGTGGTATCCATGATAAGACAACATATTTAATATGGTAGTGCATGTGTTGGGGAAGAGACACTAACACGTGTGTTTCTATACAAACAATAAAATGGAATATTAAATATTCGAACTTAATAGACTTCTATGTCAAAAAAATACATGTTATGCCTGCTTCTTGCTTACACACACATACACACACACACACACACACACATATATATATATATATATATGTATATATATATATATATATATATATATATATATATATATATATATATATACTAATTTTTGTTAACCCCAAACAAGGCATATTGCCATTGATGCTCTGATAGGGGTCAGATTTAAAGGGGGTAACACCTGGGTGAAGAGTTGGTCAGCAAGATGTTTGTTCACATGACATTTAAATTTCTGTATGTTAGTATGATAGAGGAAAGAAATAAGCATAGAGGGAATTTCAGAGGAAAGAAGGTAGAAAATCTGCCGGCATCTATGCACCTCTACAGTGAAGGGGTGGGATTTTGCTGTTAGTCGGATGGATCGAGGGTATTTACATTGAAAAAGGGGTTACAAGTAAGATAAGTTCATTGGAGCACATTCTGTGGAAATACTTGGAAAACAAACACAGGGATGCAAGACTGTGGTGATGCGACAGAGGCTGGAGTTTTGCAGACAGTTCGAGACCTATTTGATTAGAAATTCTTTTTTGCATCCTGTCTTAGAGGGGGGGGGGCTAGTAGTTGGTGCACCTGCCCAGATGTGGCTAACAATACTCCATACACGGGCGGATGGTAGCTTTATAGAGATATAGGATACTGGCAGATGTGGGAAGCTTTCTAGCCTGGTAGAGGAAGCCCACTTTCTTTGCAGCAGCCTTGACAGTATCTTCTATGTATTTATTCTACTTCGTGTTGCCTGAGAATGTCAGGCCAAGGAGTTTAAACGTTTGACTCTCAGGATTGGTACTTTCGGCACAGACAATCGATGGTTGGAAAGGTTTCCTATAGTTGTTAAAAGAAAAGAGCTTTGCTTTGGTAGCATTAAATGTGACAGATTATAAATTCTGTTTTACACCCTGTTCAACATCTAGTGGTTCGTAGTACACCAGCTCAGATGTAGCAACAATACTCCATTTATGAGCGAATGGTGACTTTATAGAGATATAGATACTGTCAGATGTGATAAGTTTTTATCCTGGTAGAGGTAGCATACCTTCTTTACAACAGACTTGACACTATCTTCTCTGTATTTATTTCCACTCATGTTGCAAGCTACGTTAAGCCTGACCAGCACTAAATAGGTGACCATTTTGGAATACCAGGTGCTCTATGTGGTCTGGAAAGGACATAAGTTCTACCAGGTTCTATCATGCCAACAGAAAAGTTAGGACAAATAGAGTATCTGCCTAACTCCTCTGACGAAGTCTCTTGACGTTATGGGATATGAATGGATGGATGTTGCATGAGAATATCAGTCCGAGAAAGCTGTATCAATACAACTACTGCATCGAGTTTGGATGAATTATCTCCCTTTGATTTAGCACATGCGTATTGGCAGAGTTATTCTTCTGTTAAGGGAGGGACAATCAGAATTATTATATCTGTTCAAAAATTCTACAGACACAAAAATAAAATATATCTTACTCATATGCAAAATAATGGAATATATGTTGTTCAACCAGGAAGAGACAGATTTATATTGAAATTGTTTTGCTGTATGAGGCAGAAAGCTGGACTCTTACAAATGAAATGTGTAAAATGCTACATGGTACTTATACCAGAGTGTTAAGAGCAGTCCTAGGTGTAACTTGGAGTCCTAGGCGTAACAAACAACGATCCATGTGAATAACTGAGAAAAATAACGGAAGTGTTTAAGTACTGCTATCTTGAGTCGGAATGTTAAGATTTATTGGGCATAGATGGAGAAGGAGGCAAAGGCCGACTACTGATGTGGAAACCAGAACAGTGAAAAGGGAAAAGAGGAAAACCGGCAATTATATAACTGGATCAGTTTAGAAATGACATGGTTTATTGACGGAAGAACTAACGAACGCGACGGAAGACCATGAGATATGGAACATTCTCGTCAATGATGTCCGAACAAGCTCAAAATAGCTAACTAAAACTAACTAATGCTCATAACCTTGGCCATGTAAGCTCAATTTGTACAGAGCTTTCTCCATAGCAATATGCTTTGATAATCATTACTATTACTGACATAAATTATTTAAAATGAAATATCATCATATTCGGCTTAACGTCCATCTGTAGCAGTTTCCTACAAGCCGCCATATTGTTTAAATGTCAATGACGTCTTAGCTGCCTGCTGATTGGTTCAAGCAATCTACTTCCTCTTTGGCTTGACTAATCAGTGGCCTTCTCTTAAGTGAATCTCGGATGGCTAGCATAATTATATAAACACTTGAGCATCACCCGCTCTTTCTCTTTTTATTCTGTGGCACGAGAAGCCCTTTCTCTCTCTTTCCTTCTTTGCCACTGCCAAACACACCTCCACCTCTCTGGGGACGCAACATACATTTTCCTGGGTCTTTGGCCCTGGGTTCGACTTCGACAAGATGAAATGGCTACTGCCTCATACACGTGGACTTAATATAACACACACACACACATAACTGCTTACACGTGAACTGACTTTCACACCGGTGTACAGACACACATACTTGCATACACATATGAACACGTCCTGACACCGTAGCAGGTGTACAAACATTCTATGTGATGAATTATTCTCTATTTCCTAATCATGAGGAATTAAAGTAATGGACTTCCTTTACTTTTGTCTTCGTCCATACTTATGGACATACTAACCTCTTTCGTTTTTGTTCACATACTAACGAGGAAGAATCAATAAAGTTGTTTTATGTATTAGAAATGGACTTAGTCCCACTTTTTCTATGCATCTAACATGCTTGCATGTGTTGTACGGCTTTTCGAAAATTAACTTCCAAACTTATCTCTGATCAGGTTTCTTTGAAAGTTATTTCTTTAATTGAGGCAAGATTTTTATAGGCCAGACGCCCTTCCTGACGCCAACCTAGTGCGGTTATGGGGACCAGCGTTTTTACGAGACACTAGCTCTAGGTGGTTGGCAAATTAGTCAAAAACTATTTATTTTGCTTTACTTACCTATTTGTGACCTATTTGCGTTAAAAAAATTTAATATTTAATATACAGTGTAACCCGGATATAAGAGAACCGTATATAAGAGAAACCCGAATATAAAATAAAATTTCTCTGGTCCCAAATTAGAGCCTGTGTTAATGTATATAAATTAGACCCGGATATAAAAGACCCGATATAAGAGAAACCCGGATATAAGAGAAATGGTCTCTGGTCCCGTCCTCCCCGATATAAGAGAGTTCGTTTTGAGTGACAGTGTGATGTCGTAAATCAGACACCCTCTACCTTATGATTTTGGTTTGTGTGTCTAAGAGTAACGCCACCCGCTTTTTTACCGACTTTGCTTGTCGTTGCATTTATCTAGACAGCACTTTCACTTTACCCACTGTTCTGTTGAGTCAGGAGTTTGTTTGTTAATTTTGCCACTGAAAACCGTTTGCTTGCGATCATTGCGATTAATGATGTCGGCGTTGGCGTCTCAACGAAAAACTCTGAGCATTTCTGAAAAGTTGGAGCTCATCCACGATGTCAAAGTGAACAAAGTCAAACTGGCTGATGCGGCCAAAAAGTAAGGAATCGGTTATTCAACAGCAGCAAAAATTCTCAAGAAAGAAGACGATCTCATATCTTGCATGAAAACGAACGGAAACACTAATTGCAAACGAAAGCGTCAATCCGTGCACAAGGACGTTAACGAAGCGCTTACACAATGGTTTATGTGCTCATGGAGCTACCGTCACCGATCATGTCATTAGGCAGAAAGCATCACAACTGGCCGTAAATCTTGAAGTTGATTTTGAACCGAGCAATAGCTGGCTCATACGCTGGAAGCAGACCAATAACGTTTTGTTCAAAAAATTTCATGGCGAATCAAGTCAGCAGATCACATTTCTGCCAACGAATGGGTGACAATTGTTTTGCTGCAACTTTTTCGTGGATATGATCCAAAAGATGTTTGCAACTGTGATGTAACGGGACTTTTCTATAAAGCCATGCCGTCTGGATCTTTTCAATTTGCCAGCGACGAACATTCAAATGGGACAAAAGTTTCCAAAGACAGACTCACGATGCTTCAGTTCACAAACATGGGCGGCAGTAAAAAGCAAGCTGCAGTTGTTCGTAAGTTGGCAAAACCACGTTGCTTTAAAAATGTCAAAACTGCCGTTTTCTTACTTCGCTAATCGTAAAGCCTGGATGACTAGTCAGCTGTTTAGTGACGTTATGAAAACGCTTGATCGAAAAATGATTGCTCAAAATCGAAAGATTATTCTGTTTTTGGACAATGCAACTTGTCATAACTTACTGCCGGGTACAAATCTTTCAAACATCAAATTGGCACTCATGCCACCAAACACCACCAGTCTCATTCAACCTTTGGATCAAGGCATCATTCGTTCATTCAAAGCGTATTATCGTCGGGAACTTGTTTGAATGCAAATCGCAGCGATCGATGCTACACCGCCAGTGCCGCTGTCCGAAGTGGCCAAGAAGATCACTGTTTTGATGGCCATACACATGATGAAACGACAACTTTTCATGGTCAAACCGTCAACAATTCAGAATTGTTTTAAATTGAATCACAGGCTGAAGTGGAAGAAATACTCGGCGAAAATGACTAAGTTTATCCACCATCGGGCATGGAGCAAACAGATTTTGACGAATTTATCAGCTTCGACGACAGTACACAATGTTATGGAGAACTGACTGACACGGACTTCACACGTGGTATAAAATCGGATGATCAAGATTTTGACGAAGATGATGATGCTGAAAGCGTAAGTTCTGAAGTTTCTGTAAATGACAAACAATTGACAAATTCTCTGGCTGCATTGAATGCGCTTGAAACTCTGACAGCCTACGTTGAAGCAAAAAGCAGTAATCCTGATGATTTACGAACTGTATGAAAGTTTTCATGATGTTAACAAAGAGATTTCTGTACAATAAAAAATGACTGACTTTTTTAAGAAAAAGTAATTTTTGACTGAATTATTTGTGAAAACTGATTGAAAATGTATTTTTGTCTGTGTTTTTGTGTCTATAACTGTTAAATAAACTAGTGTTCTGTGCGTAAAAAGCGTTATATGAAGTGTTCCGATACTTACCTAAACAAAATAGACCAAACTCGGATATAAGAGACTTCTTCTCCACCCCGACATCTCTCTTATATCCGGGTTACACTGTACTAGCAAATATATGCTCCCTCCGGTTGCATATTATGACAGCAGAACCGATACTACACTTCTGATTAAATCGTGTTTTTTTTTCATTCATGTAAAAATGTCTAGCCACAAAAGAATATTTTTTTTATTGCTTCTTGACCTTTTGGCTAAGATCAAAGTGTAATACCTATTCTCTTAACATCAGCGCCAGGAGTTTTCATGTAATTATCTCCCCTGAAACTCAAAGTTTTAAAATGTTTTTAAAACGCTATCGTTTCTTTTTAATAGTATCTCTTTAATTAATTGTATTAATAATCATAATAATATTACTATCAAAGAAAATAGTATAATATATAATAAAAATTGGCAATACCAATTATAAATGTATATTACAGAATATTAATTTATTAGAAACTTAAAAAGAAAATAAATATATGCAAATGTGAAAAAGTAGATTTTGTTTGATGGAGTTTACAGATTACTGTATATACTGTATCATTATATTTAAGTAAGATTTAAAGGGTTTTATGTTAATATACTTAGGAAAGATTCGCATTTATTCATATTTAGATTAGATTGGAATATTAGATTAGCTAAATGCAGTATTCTCTATTATTTCGCAATGTATTTATTACGTTTAAAAAATTGTGACTGACGGACAGACAGACAAATTAACAAAACCCCTATTTATATAAGGAGATAAAAGAAGTTTTTAGCCAATTTACTTTACCATAAATTGTTATTGACTAAAATAATCTGTGTTCAATCATTTTGATTCTGGAAAGGAACTAACTCCATGACCGGAACAGAAGCAAGTAAGGGACGATTACTTGGCTTCTGCCTTGCTTGTCGTTTTCTTCATCAACAGAAATAGCTGTTCGTCTCTCTGACACGTAAATAGGTGGCTCATTGGATAGTGATGAAACATGAAAGAAGTAAAACACACCCTTATTATCATTAATAACGAAAACTGCTGTCAGGGGTTTCTGATGAACCTAGGCAAGAAAGTATTGGTTATCTCCCCTTTCTGATCTTTTGGACAATCACCCGATTAACAGTAAAAAGTAGAATATTGAGATTTCTCGCTGATTAAGTTCACCTTCAGGTTGACCCATAATATGGCTCCTCTGAAACTAAGAATTCTAATGTTTCTTTGGCCCATGTCATAACTTAAATAGTGATATAACACGTATATTGACACCTGAAACAGAAAAAAAATAGTCAACTAGTATAATATATCGGTGATTTAAACTTATTCTGCGACTTTGTATGGCTGAGTGCTGGCTGTTGATGAAAGAAGCAAAAACTTTAAACATGTATGAACAAAATTTCTGAACAACCCCAATAACTTTGTCATCCATCTATATTTTGTCATCCATATATATTTTGTCATCCATATATATTTTCTCCACATCTGAGTTCTTATCCGTCTCCATTGTCTTACATTTCGTACACATAAGCTGCTTATCATCTCTTAACCTACCAGTAACTCCACTTCACTTCTTGCCAGTTTCTACAAGTTTAAATTAAATATTTTTTGGTTTTTCGTCAAATTTGGATGACTTTTTACTGTACTTAACGTGTTGTATCGTTGTTTTTCCATCACTTGTTTGTCCCCCAATTTATAAAATCGGGGGACTTATGTTTTGAGGCATGTCCGTCCGTCCGGATTTTTCTCCGCAACCATCCATTGAATTTCTCTGAAATTTTGCATGAAGTTGTATCTTTGGTTAAGTTAGAAAATGACATTCTCCGATTTTTGAAAAAACATCTGGTTAGCCCCCCTCCCCGGGTGTCAAAAGTCCCCGAAATGGCAAAAAATGACATTTTTTGCCCCATAACTTTTCATCCATCTATTCAATTTCTCTGAAACTTGGCCAAAATGTGGAGGCATGTGTTCCTTATAGAAAATAAGTATCGCTGACGTTGGAAAAAATCTGGTTCGCGCCCCCAGGGTGTCAAAAGCCCCCAAAATGGCAAAAAATGACCCTTTTCTCCCATAACGTTTGATCTATCCATTCAATTTTTCTGAAAATGTAGAGGCAATTGTTCTGGATATAAGTGGGTCAAAAATGCCCCAAATTGCCCATATTTATTGCATTTTACACTCGCCACATCGAGTCACATACAGAGGGGGACCATGCACGCGTGGCTTGTTTATAAGTAGAACTTCAGAATTTTGTTGTTGATTGGTTTCTTGTGCATATTATTATTGAGTTGTAAGTTTTCCAAGATGTGTCTGCTCTTCCCAATGTCTTAAAAAAAAGATTTTTTTTTGTAGATTTTATTTTTTTCAAAATTCTTTATTATCTATTAGAATTATTAGTTTGTTTTCAAATTCTTCTAATTCGTTCATCTTTAGTGGATATTTCATGTTTTATCTTTTGTCCATATTTGTTGCTTGCGTGTTGGCGTTATTATCGCTAGATCAGACTCGGTAGCCAATCATGCAGAGCTGGTGTCTTGAAAAAAGCAGCTAATGTTATATTTGTATAGCTCTGAGTGCTGGCCGTTGATGAAGGAAACAAAAACTTGAAACGTGTAAGGATTATTTCCGCAGAGTGTCTATTTACATGTTTCATGTCCGTGTAGTTGTAAAGGTGGTCATAGTGGTGCTGTGGCAGCTAAACTTTCTGTGTATTCCTTTCCCCTTGTAGCTGCAATAATGTAACTAAATAAAAGAAAAACACCAACATATTTGATCAACGGTATCGTGCTTTTTGATTCTTTATACATTAGGTTATTTATTTATTTATATATGTATACCTGGGTGACGCCCTTTAAGCTGATGGTGGTTGTTAGACTGCTGCCATTACCTGATGCAAATCTGCCTGAAAGAGCTTTAGAGAACTCTTGACCATCTTAACAAATAAGCATCTGACCATCACGACTAGTGGACAGGTGTTCGCCAGCTGTGTGAGGAGTGTCATGCTTTATGGCTTCAAGACATGGGCTGCATCGACGATTCCTTTTCAAAAGACTGCAGCACAACAAAAGAGCCATAGTTAGATAGATCTGCCACGTCAAGCCGGAAGACAACACTCACCTCCAGACTATTCTCTCTAAGCTTGATATGAAAGAAATATCTGATGTCCTTGGTCAAGCCATCTCATCCTGCCCAGTCTATGTCAAACGAAGCTCCAGCTGGATCTCTCGTGCCAGAGATATGTCCATCGCATCAAATCGGCAGGCTGGAAGATCAAAACTCTGCCATGTGAACGCGACCGTGCAGCCCTGGGAATTGCAAACTTTGATCCTCACGACTGCTAAGCCTGGAGAGGTAGACTTCGATTAAGACTGACAGACAGGCCCTACTCTTATAAAGAACTAATCAAAGGCCTGTTAAAAATAAACCGGATCATGATGATGATGATGATGATGATATATGTGTGTGAGAAGCTCTTTGTAAATAAACAAATAGAGCACTGTAAAGGTGGCGGTCAATGTTAATATAAAGACATTGTAGATATTATTTACCAGCACCTGTCTAGTGGCTCAGTAATGAGAGCTGCCAACTATCAAGTAGATGGTTGAAAATTCGATTCCTGGCTTGGGATGGGTGCTAGTCTAGCCGCATTATAGAGCTGTGATAGAGCGAAACAGTTTGTCTGTGGATGACTATATATATATATTAGCAAACATTGTTAAGCACAACACAATTCTCCTGCGTGATTATACCTTTTATTTTTACGATTTTCCTAAAAATCTTTTTAGTTTCAAAATCAAAAAGATTAATAAATGTTCTGCATGTATCACGAGTACTTTCGATTCTTCCTCGAATCATCTTCAGGTGACAAGTACAATCAACAAAAAGCTGGAGAAAAAAAGAAGAGAATTTCAAAACCAACCGAGGCCGCCATATGTGAGGTCATTTAACATCAGCTAACTGGTGTTACTTCCAGAAAAGAGCTTTACAATTTATGTTTTGGGATCGACAGAATTAGCGTCCCAGGATAAATTGTATTTACACTAAATATTTAAAAACATTGTTACTAGTTTCGTATGTAATGTTATTTATTGCAGGTTGCAAGCGTTTTAATAAAGATAGTTCCAAGTCGTCATAATATTCAGTTTAACATCTGTTTTACACACTGTCATGCATTGGACGGCTTTAAGAAATGGACTTCCAAAGTAACCTATCTCTGACCAGGTTTTTATTTATCCTTGGGGTTCATTTTTATCACTTTCCCCCATGTTTCTTTGAACTGACCCTGTTACCTTAACTGTTCTACATCTACTAATCCAATAGCTCATTCATTCATTAAACATGGCCATAGAAGTGTTTCCTCTTACTGTAAAAAAATAACTGTAAGCTAAATATTTTTAAATAAAGAAAACAAATGTCACTTGTTTAATTTATTTATTTAAATGTATAACAATTAGATTTTTATTAAAATTACATTTAAATAAAAAGAATGCAAAGGATAGGTCTTCAAGATTCGTTCAGTCAATGGGATGACTGAATTCGATTTGGGAACAATTCATTTTAAAATGAGTAAAGTTAGAATTGTTTTTATCTTAGCAACACCAGTGAATTACTTGCAATTTCATCTTTGGCGATGGTGTGGAAGGTGATAACGTAGGTACCACCGTGAATAAGCATGTTATGCGTATTGTTTCCATAAACATATAAAATTGCTTCAGATTATTTTTCAGAAGTTTTTAGATGAGGATTGATAATTAGTATCATTCGGACTATTATTCTCACCGTGGATGTTATTCTCGCAATGTTTCAGCCGATGTAACCTCCGACCTTATTCAGGTGCATCTTGTCGAACTCTGGATTCAATACAGAATTTTGAACTCAACTAATTTTTATTTTATTCTTAGTATCGCCTAAATTGTCCACATGAACATGTGGGGCAATGGATAAAGGTGTTGAGTGACAATCTAAGTGACGGTCTTCTGGAAGGTTGGAGGTTCAATTCTCATTGCAGGCAATAACTAAGAATAAAATAAAAATACTTACCCCACACTTCTACTTGGTCATGGCTGACAGAACGAGAACAATCGACCCCATGGATTAAATAAAAGGTTCAGTTTGAAATTTCATACAGATTCAAGAGTTCGAAAAAAATGCACCTGAAGATGGTTGGATGTTACATCGGATAGGCCGAAACATGAGAATAACATCCAAGATGAGAACATAGTCAGAATAATTTAAGAAATGCTATAGTAAAAAAAAAAATTTAATTAAAAAGAAAGAAAAAGGGGGACGGAAGTGTAAGGGGTCAAAATCACGTAAATATTTGATAAACTCACTGACAGTCTGAACACCTACCTTAATGATAATCAAATGTATGTTGGTCGAAAGTTCTTGGTTTCAAACATTTGGAAAATAATATTTTCTTTTGGTGTACAGGCTTAGTCAAAAATAATGAACCTGTTTAATTAGAGAATCTAACATGTTATCTTGTGAGATTTTTAGTTTGACCTAAATAAAATTTAAGCTAACCTATCAAAATTTGATTCTGACTAGACAATTTTCAGTCGTTATTGCTGTACCATGTCATTGGCACTATTACAACATACTTAGAGATGGTGTCTATATAAAAAAAACACTGGCCCCCATCACCGCACTGGGTTGGCATCAGGAAGGACAACTTGCGTATAAAATTTTTCCTCAGTTAAAGAAATTACTTCCAAAGAAACGCAAGTCAATTTTTAAAAGCCATTCAACACATGCCAGCATGTAAAACGGACGTTAAACAGAATATGATGATGTGATGATGATGATGATGATTACAACTGTTCAAGGTGACCACAATCAGCAGCATGGGCAACATCAATGCGATCAGAGAATTCCACCGCTGGTGCGTAGATCAGCATATAATGATCCTGTTGTAGGTTATTATGGTTTGTCAGTAGCGGTGGAACATAAATGCAATTTTTTTGTGCAGCTATGCCCGCACTTTCTACTGACCGCCTTACCCCAAATATTTGTACCGTGATTCTTCTTTTTATGAGCCGTGTCAAGATCATTATGTAGTCAGTTGCTGGAGCGCCAAGCCATAGTCCAGTTTACATACATAATAAAAACAACACGCAGATACATTATATATAAGTGACGTGTTGGAGACAGGTGTGCATAAGTGTCGTTAGGGTCTTGTCGCTAGTGGCTCTACGTATCAGCTAAAGCCGCATTTCTCAACTTCCAAATCCTTGATAAGACTAACTCAGTCGTTCGCGACCCTTCTCCATGATCTTTCTTAGTTGAGCTCTGTCGTAATTTTCCATACCTCGTCGGGATCATTCTTGTCTGAAACAAAGCGTTTTCCGAATATATCTGCCCGAAAGAGATATCCATTTTTTTTCTTTCTTATCTTTCCACCTTGACCCTTAGGCTGTTAACAGCTAAGTTCGATGGCGTCATTGGTCTGTGGAGTACAAAGGACCTGTTTCTTTTAATGCCACTTTTTAATATCATTCATTTTCTAGCTAATTTCTCCCGGTGGTTGATGTTGTGGTGTGGGGGATTCTATAGTATAAAACTTTTACTTATACTAAGGAATCTCACCACAAATAGAATCAAATTGCAAAATTCCATATGCTTCCTCTTGTCATTATTGATAAGTTGCTGAAAAGGAAAGTCTGCAATGTTTCAAATGTAGATGCCTTAGTACACACCAGATAGTGGATATCCATCATTACACTCACAGCGAGATCGATTTGGGGAGACATCTGTGGACTCCCCTCAAACACAGCACGGATTCACGCCCTTTGTTTTCCTCCGAGACTCATGGTAGTTTTTGAAAAAGACACTCACTTCTCTTGAAATATTTAAACCACTGTCAAATGTTCTTAGGGGAGAGCAGGTTAATATTAAATTTCCTCCAAATGTATGCTCTTTCATGAAAACCGAATTTGTTTTTTAAACTCAAGAATGCATTTTGTCAAGGACTTGCTTTTTCAAGGATAAACAAACACCTGAATGTTGCAGGAGGAATGATGTGACTAGTGTGAACCTGTATGTCTGCCTGCATTCACTGTTCCCACATGTTCTGTCGGTCAAAAGTTGTTGTTCAATCTCGTCTCAGTGCTACAACAAAGACCTTCCATGCCAAGTAACAACCATGAGTCCAGTTTATCAGCAAAGTAACAGATTTATTCGTTAGTTATAAGAGATATTTGTGTTCTCAAGTTGAATGGCAGACTTGCAAAATGAGATTTCACTATCCCGGCGAAATAAAATATAAGTGCCACACGGTCCTTTGGCTGAGAGCCCAAAATGGGCTTACCTTGCCTCAAAGGACACAAAGCTTCAACTTCCTGTCAAATGGTCAAGTCTCCATCTCTTTGCCTCCTGACTGACTACCCAAGCACTCACCAAATCGGTTCATGGTGATACTTGAGAATGAAAGTAATGCGTCACAAAATAAGTCTATCGGTATTTTTGTTGTAAAGCTATTGGAGAGAGGGGGGGGGGGGGGGTTAAAATAGTATTTTCCACATAGAATTGAATAAAGCAAAGGAATGGAAAACTCCATTAGAAGTTTTAACTTCTAATGGAGTTTTAGAGTTAGAGCTACGTGTTAGGATATGATGTCATGGATAAGAAGTCCGAAACGAGATGTGATAAAAAAGAGAGAAAGACCTTCCTTTTTTGGCCTGTGAGCTGTCTGCATTCAGATGCTTATCCCCCCCCCCCGAAATCTGGGGAAGAGGAAACTCATGTAATGTATATATAAAAATAAAAGTTTAAAAAATAAAACATCCAGGAGCATGGCGACATTGAGTTATTCTTTTATTTTGTGTGTGTGAGTGAGAGAGAGAGAGCGAGAGACACACACAGAAACTTTGGCTGCTGCATCATCACTACGACCACCTTTACAACTAGACATCACTATCCACTGAACCAACTACTTACGTGTCAAAGAGACGAACAGCTGTTTCTGTCAAAGGAAAATTATGTGCTATCTGAGAGAATCCACATGCTATGTTACATTTTGAATAATTCTGTACAGTAGAACTCCTCTATAATTTGGTCACTATAGGGGACCAACCTGCCCCCATGTTCTTGGCCTTTTGGCTAAGATCAAAGTGTAGTATCTGTTCCGATGGATACTGCACCCCATAGACTGGTATTGTCTTGGCCTTCGGGGCTTGATTTACGCCAGTCTATGGGTCTGTTCTGTGCAGTTCTAGGAGGTCCACCCTCCCAGGCTTCACCTCCCCTCTTTGGGGAGGAGTAAGTTTATTGCTTACTGTCTGAGGCGCCCCATACTGGGGAATGCCGACGGGGCTGCCTAGGCAATTTTTAAACCCCACTTTCCCGAACCGACCTTGTGTCACATCTTACTTGTGGGAGTAAGATAAAAACTGGCCTTGTGCCTAACTCCTGGAGAGGAGTAAATCAATACTCCTAGAATGTTTTGGATTATTCTGACTACTATTCTCATGCTGAGTATTATTTTCACAACGCCCCCGCTGATGCAACCCCCCCCCCCCCCCCCGATCCTCCTCAGGTGCATCCTGTAGAACTTTGGAATCTCTCCGCCGAACCTGGGAACCCGCACAGAACTTCGAACGGAACTCTTTATTTAATACACAGGGTTAACATGCTCTCATTCCATCAGCCATGACCAGGCAGAAGTCCTAAGTAATTCGCAATTGTAGAAGAGTGTCTCTTAGAACTGAATTTAACTTAATACTTTATCCGTTATGCCATGGGTCCTTACATAAAATTCTAGTATGAATTTTGGGAGCCTTAAACCTAATTTTTTTTTTTTCAGAAAGGAATTTCTTTTGTTTGGAACGAAGTCATTAGAATAAAAAAAAAGAAAAAAAAAAAAAAAAAAAAGAAAAAAGAAAAGAAAGAAAAGCCCATTATAGAGGAAGTCTACAATTAAAGAGTTTTCACTATAGAGGAATTCCACTGTATACTGTTGGATCCTAATCTAATCTACAAAGCATTTATGAAAATCGAACTTTTATAGTTATGGATAACCCTAATCATTTTTTATTTTATGGTCACCCAGAAGGTTTCTAGTATTTCAACATTTTCTCTTGGGCACAATTTAATTTGTTGTAAATAAAACAAAAACAAACAGACATACATTTTTTTTTTTTTTTACAATAATTTTATTTTATAATTCGTTTTTCACAAAAAACTTACTTAGTCTAATAATACAAAACCAGCAGTGACAATGGGTGTAGAATATAGAGTATAGATTTAAATAAGTGATGCTAAGATAGAAGTCCGTAAATGCATTTGATAGGAAAAAGGAAAAATAAATTATAAAAAAAAAATGCTTTGAAACTCAGACTCTATAATGCACTTGTGGTTCCAATCGTTAAATATACTTATGAGACTTGGATGTTAAAGGCAAAGGATAAACGCAGGCTCTCTATATTCGAAAATGATTGCTTGGCAAAACTTGTCTGGATTGATGTAAGATAACCCAAATGAAAGAAAATCTTGGGGTTTAAAATTATATAATCAAGGTTATCAAGAAAAATATTGAACTAGTTTTGTTACGTCGTCAAAAGAGATCCTGAAAGCAATGTATACCGAGCATTTAAAGAAGGATTTCCTGGTAAAAAACCTTGCAGTAGACCTCTAAAGCACTGGACTGATCATATCCGCAGCAATATAGAGCTCCCTTTGCAAATGGTGGGAAGATTAGCAAAGCACCAAACAATATGGAAGAATTGTTTATCCAGAAAGCGTGCAATGTTCTTCTGAAGATTAGTTAATAAATAAATTAAAAAAAAAAAAAATTAAAAAAAAAAAAAAAAAAAACAGTAGTCAGAAAAAGACAGCAGCAGAAAGAACGAAAAGAAAAAAAAAAAACAGTGTGAAAAAGAACAAGTGAAAAAGACTAGGACAGGCCATTGAGAGTATACATATAACCCATTATCAGTACTGGTTTAGTATTAAACTGGGCCAGCATTCAGGAGAGGTGGAGAACCGTACATAAGTATTAGAGCTTTGCATAAATAAATAATTTTAAAAAGAAAAAAAAAAAAAAAGAAAAATAAGTACGATTGTAGGGTTCACTTTCTTGAAGGTAAACAAGAAAATTACTAACCAAAAAATTCTTTTATCTTCAAAATCAGAATTATTTTAAGAATTAATTGATTTCGATAAATAAGTTAGACATTCCATGCTATTCAATCTGTTGATCAGTCTTTAAAAAACTTAACTTCCGTAAGTCACAATATGAAAAAAAAAAGGTCATATCTAGGTTTTTCTTTATTTAGACAAGTGGCCGGTGAAGAAGTAATATATATATATCTATACACATACATATAGACAATAAGTCAGTCAGTGGGGTTATTTTTTTCGAATCTCACAAGGTCTCGCCACACTCATGAGTCAAAACGTGTCTGTGGATAACTGTATTATATATAAGTATTTTATTTAAAAATTATTAATTGCAGTCTGTTGTGTGTACTCAGGTTTCATCGATCCGGTCATAGTGGATCTGGTATAGAATCTGGCTGGTAAGAAACTGATTGATTCCTCAACACTTTTCAACAGGCGAACTAAAACCAAATCCAATATGACCAGATTGAGGAAATCTGTGTAAACCAAATAGTTTTTAAATAAAATACTTTATATTAGCTTTTGTAGAACCTACGATCGGGCACTGTTTTCTTTCAACTAACTTGTGATACATGCTACAAGGCATAGCTCATTGAGTAAAACTAATTCGAGCTCCCAGCACTTGACAATGTTTACATTGACTGAATGTAAGTGACATGACAGTGTCGTATGATATTGCAGGGGAAGAGGCGCCAACTGTCAGCTCGACGGTTGAGTTTCAATCCCGGCTTGAGGCACTAGCCGCACTTAAGAAACTTTGAAAGACATCGTAAATTCATAACGAGTATATTTAAAAAAAAACAAAAAAACTTGCCAAGATAATTATTTCTCAATTGAGATAAAAAAAAATCAAATCTGTTACTAATGGAAATTTGGTATCTATCGCATTATTCAGTTTAAGGTCTTTTTTTCATGCTGGCATGTGTTGGACGGCTTTAAGAAATTTACTTTCAAACTTCTAACCTATCTGGCAAAATTGTTGCAATGATTCCTTGACCTTCCCTGGTGAACCGAACTTGCTACCTCAACTGTTCTACATCTTCTAACCCAAGAATTCTTATCCATTCTTTTTATATGGCCATATAATTTCAGTTTCCTGTTCTGCACACATCTCCCTATACTGCCCAGATTTCACTTCCATAAATCACACTGTATTCACATACCTGATAGACTCTTCCCTTGGTGTGGTAATGCTCTGCTGGTTAGTAATGGCAGAAACATTTTGTAATTCGTTATCCTTGTTAATTGGTGTCAATCTTTGTAATCTATCTTCTCTAATTCTAATCTATCAAAGTATGTTGATCAAACGTTTATTTTGACTAGCCAATTTTCATTCCTTATTGCTGTACCATGTTATTTGCAATAAACTAAAGTACTACACTACAATTAATTTTTTTTAAATTACTTATTCCGATCCAGCAGTACAGAAATACGCAGACATTCTTAAACAATGACCTTAAAAGAAGAATCAACCAAGAAGAATAACTTTGGAGTTTGTGTTCCTTACTCGCTTTCCATTCAACTAATTCATCTTATATCTTGTTTCGTTCTCATCAAACCAAAACTAGGTTCACCTTTGGCTTAGATACCGAACATAACCAAAAAGGTGTAATTATAGAACGTAGAAATATTTACAGAACAAATTTGAATTTAATGGATCCCTGGCAACCCCGGATCGGTACAGCTAGTATTTATAATTATTTTTAAAGGATTTAAGCTTTTATAATGTACAGGCGTTTCCACAAGATCCCCATACCGTGATAACGATTTATGTTCGTCAAACGTTTGAATAATTATAAATCATGATAAATTTGGTAGGTTTTCGTTATCTTAAGAATTGAGAAAAGTAAAGTTCTGGAATATTTAATTAAAAATGCAGCAAGTTGTCTTTCTTTTTCTTCTTTCAAGCATCTCTTAATCAGAAGATGGAACTTGATAATCCTGTTAATACCAGACTAGTTTACTGAGCGGCCAACAGGTGGCTGTGTGTTTAGCACACCATCAATTTGTTGTTTTACACTGAATCTGCTGGTTGTAGTCTTCTTTTAATGTTCAGGTTATATCTTATTTTGCTTAAACCTATTTATAGCTTCACAGGTAAATTCAAGTGCAAGTCGTGGTGTTAGATGTAAATACGGGTCTATTTTCAGATATTAATTTCAACCCGCACATTAATACAAAAGAACTGATAAAAATGGATTTCATTTATTCACTTATATTTAAAGTTATTTATGTTTCTAGCAATCTCTGTTGGTTTAGACATGTGATAGGTGAGTTATTAATACGTCAGGGTGTGTGTTGTATTATTAAGGTGAAATCGGATAGTCCGGCAAAACCGTCAAGGCTCTGGAACCACGGGTGCTTGAAAAATATGTATTGTACCTTGTATAAATAATGACGGCAAAAAACATTTACCTGAAATAATTTAAAAAAAAATTGAATGAAAACGAAACATGAAAAAAAAAAAATCTTCATCGTTATTAATTTTTTTTTTTTTTTTTTTTTTTTAAAGAAATGATGACCATCATTTAAATTTTTTATTCATATGAGATTACAGTAAAATTTCTTCAGACATGTAAATTCCAAAAGAGAGTTGTTACCCCCTTCTGGCTTTCATTTTTTAAATATTTATTTTTTTAATAATAAATGTATTAAGAAGGCTAAAGGCAATGCCGAGAGATGGATTGATGAGAAGCTGGAAAGAACAAAAATAAACAATCGAAGCAGCACATATAGAGTTAGCTCTGTGTGATGTCCGGATGATGATTAGAAATCATTTGATATTTCTGGAAAATCTTCCCCTTGTCAAAAACGGATACAAAAAAAAAGTCTGACTGTGTGGAATTCACTAAGATAGTTGCCAGATGTAGGTGTCTGATTTTCCCGAAATATCAAATGATTTCTAATCATCATCTGGACATCAAACACAGCTAACACCATACTTGCTGTTTATATAAGATAGAAAATAAAAATAAATAGATAGTTGTAAGTCCTCTTTGATTTTTTTGATTTTTGTTCTTTCCAGCTTCTCATCAATCCGGCTTTCTGCATTGCCTTCAGCCTTCTTAATACATTTATTACAATTCCCAGCAATGCTTCACGCAAACTACCATTTTCTAATGTTTCACATATCTGAAGATAGATATCTTACTGAAACTTCATATGAATTTAATAAAGCCTATTTTTACAATTAAAATTTTTTTTTTTTTTTTTACAGTTGGACCCCTATACCCCCTTTGGCATATGTAAAATATCTATGTATATATTTATCTTATATGATCTTCACAGGATAAGGTTTTTTTCTTACCAGTGTTGCTAACAAGTTCTTTGCATTTGGTCATGCCAAGAACAACGTTGTTCATCAACGGACAAACCTTCCTCCAATCATTGCTTACCTCATCAGGAGACGACTTTGACGGTTTGGCCAGAAACTTCAACATGACAACTGTCCTGATAGCTGCATAGACTTAACAAGAAAAAAAAGAACGAGAGAGAGAGAGAAAGAAAGAAAGAGAGAGAGAAAGAAAGAAAGAGAGAGCAGTCAGCTAAAAATGTGGCCTTTCATTGTCAAAGATCTTAAACTCATATCGGGCCTCCAACATTTATTTAGCTCGTACAATCACAGATGTGGCCAATGAAGCTAAAAATAATCAAGCCTGGTCTGCAAGATCAACCCACCAAGGGTAATAGTCGCAATAAAGATAAGGACACACGCACATACATATACTTTTTAAATATAATTATTTACGAACACATGTTTCACTGTCTTATGACTCATCAGCGTGGCTAGACCTAGTAAGCTCAAAATCGGGATGCTCTACCACTAAGCCAACCCTTGCTGGTAGAAGTGGAAGGAATGTATCGCTTTTTATGAATATCATTTTATTTGTTATAATTCAACGCATTCAACTATACATATGGAAAAGCATTTTACCCTAAATTCTAGGTGGCAATAAGTTTTCCTTTCACCAATATGATGCCCCCTTATGCGAGCGTATATATTTTATCATCTATAAAAAGAGACTTCAGTCTCTGAGGTTTCAGTGTCGCATCTCGCAAGGTCTAGTCACACTGAGGAGTCGTAAGACAACGAAACACGTGTCTGTGGATAATTATATTTAAAAAAAATGTATACACTCCCATAAGGAGGACAAACATTGGTGGAGGGAAAAATTATTCCCACCTAGCATTTAGATAAAATGCTTTTCTGTGTAAATGGTTGAATACATTCAAATATTGCAAATAAAATGACTAATATATATATATATATATATATATATGCATACAGTATAGTGTTATCTGAATTTTAACTTTGATAAGATACTAATTGTAATGACAGTCACTTTCCAATCGATGCAGTAATAAATAATATAATTAGAAGAGGTCTGAATACAAACGAAGTCTCTTCCTAAATCGAAATTGTATGTCTCGACCATGGTGATGGAAACTGACTGGATGGGGGTTACCATTTTCATTTTTTAAAGAGAGGAAAGTAGTTTATTTTGAGATGCTATCAGTGGCGGCACATTTCCGATTAGCAATTTGTTCAGGTCTGCATCTGAACCGGAGTCTGAGACGCAGAGATAAAAAAAAATTCTTTCTCTTGCAGACAGATTTATTCTTACTCCGATGGCAGTGGAGACTTCTGTAGTTGTTGGCCTTCATTCGATTTAGTTCCTTCGAATGACTGGCGGGATTATGGCTCGGTTAAAACATGAACTTTGCGAAACAGAGTGGCTCTTTCAGCATGTCTCCGGGGAGGGGGGGGATTATTGTGTTTCATAAAGGATAGACCCAACCACCAAAACACTTATAATTTTAATAAATAAAATCAGTACTGCACTGGGAAGGAGAAAAATTGATACTCGTACCATGAAAATTATAGGACTTGTATTTTCTTGCTGGCCCCATGAGGGCAGAGTTAGACACAGGGTCGGTTTTTAATATGGGTAAAATCCAGCTCTGGATTGGGACAAAAATAAAAATTGCCTCAGTTTCGAAGGACCTCCCCGTCACTGAGCGAGGACAGAATGGATGAAGTATAAAAGCATAACTTGCAAATGACCCGATACATTGCATGTCACTGACCTATAAACCAGATAATAGAACACACTAATATGAAATCGAAAGAGAAGGAGAGGGGGAAATAATCGAAAATAAAATGGACTGTGCAACAGCTTGCTCAAAATCCGGTCAGGCGAGAGGAAGGGCTGATCAAAGTATTAGATGAATAAACTTGAGACAAATACAAAAGAAAAAGAGGAAGAAGTTTTAAACAGTAAAATAATCAGATATGTCAAATCATTTTTTTTTTGTTTAATTTCTCAGCCTCATAACTTTAAAAAGTTATGATGCCTAGAAATTTATTCAAAACCAAAATACAAACTTGATTTGAAATAACTTATTACTTTTTAAACGTCTCCAGTATTGAATGTATACAAAAAAAACAAAAACATTTTAGACAACCCTAATAAAGTGAACAATATTAGTGAAAATGCAAACTACAAGTAAAAGCTTTCCGGCGTTACACGGGAATGAATAAGAATTTATGTGTACTGCTCCCAGCCCTGAACCTCATTTTTTAAATTAATTTTTTTTTTTTTTTTTTTTTTCTTAAATAATTTTCATTTTAGTAAAACGTTGTCTTTGCTGTTTATTGGTATCCAGCATGAAAGCAAACTCCCAATAATATCATTAATACAAACACTGATTTCCTCTTAAAACTTTACTTGAGGAAAATTTCTTGATCTTGGTATAGGGTTCTGTTAGCAATTGCCCCCCCCCCCCCACTTCCCGGACAAAGAGACAGACAAATAAACCACATTTATTTTATAGATATGAGAGAGAGAAGTGAAAGGCTTGTTTTGTTTTGTTTATTTTCACCAAAACTGGCATTTTTTTTTTTTTTTTGTTATTTTGTCAAAAGTTTTTTTTTTTCAGAGAGACAAAAAAAGGAAAATGCGGTAAAATGCAATATAGGAAACAATGAGGACATACACATTTCAGATGGAAATAAAAGCGATTTGGTACTGAGTCTTCGGATATACACACTTTCAAATATGTTCCAAAGAAAAGGATACTCTAAGACAATAGAAATTAAAACCTTTAAAATTAAAACAGCATCTCTTAAATGTTCTTAAATAATGAGAAATACATCAAAATAATATATCAGCTTTGTTTTAAAAGAAAATCGTAAATAATTATACATATAAAAGTGTGGCTTTAAAAAACATGACAAAAACAAAAGGGTTCACTTAATGAGAAGGAGACAGCAAAGGAGCTTACTTTTTTTTTGGGGGGGGGGGGGAGATAAAAAAAAAACAGCTTACTTGGGGGGGGGATCTTACTTTGAATAATAAAAAAATAAAATAAAAGCTTTGTTATAAACAATTAATTCCACAACTAACATGTTTTGTCAATGGAAATAGCTTCATTTGAGTCAATAGATGGAATGGCTCAAGAATAATTTAATTAAAATACGACCTTTTTAACTATTTAACTTATTTCATCACCTTGAAAGAAGCCATTTCCTCGGGTAAAACATGTTAGAAGGATACTTTCATTACAATTTTTTTTTTTTTTTTTTAAACCATTTCGTATGCATACATTAGAAAAGGAATTTATATATAAAGTGAAGTAGTCAACCATAGTTGAGGGCGACCCAAAGGCTCCCATTTCATTGGCTACTACACCAAGATGTAGGGGAGGACGCCACTCCTTTTTCTGGTTTACTCCACTTACCCTTGATCCTCATTTTATGACAGTAAATGTTTAGCAAAGAGGCATCATGTACCATTGTTTTTGAGTCCTTCGTATGACCTGTACAAGGATTGAACTTGCTCTCCAGGCCCATGAGCAGACACTAACCATTATTCCAAACGAGTCGATTACCTACATGTATACACAGGTTGTTCAATAAGTTGGATACGATTTAATTTATTCATTTTTTTTTTAAAATCAACCAATGAAAATAAAGATTACATATTTTGTAAAATACATTGTAACTCGTTATTTTCTCATGCTTAGTAGATATCCGGTATTTGCGAATGCGCTTAGTACATTAAAGTAGCAATTTGATACGAGTCTACTGTTTTCTAGGCATTGCTTTTCAGTTTATTGTTGAATCTTTGTTATTTTCTAGTGTTTGCCAGACTTCAGCTATCCTACCAGGTGAGTTGCGTTCATAAATCATTACACTTCAAATCACATTAATTAAGCTGACCTGCAACTAGGCTGACAATGACTTCACACTTTCGCTTAAAAAATTCAGAAACGAAACTTAAAAACGCATAGTCATTCAGAAGCAAATATTTACTATTCTTGAACGCATAACTTGGAGTCAGTAAAGTGCTATCATGCTGGTGCAGGAGTCCAATGCAAGCAATTCGTGATTACAAGAAACAGCATTTCGTTGCCGATAACCCATGCACTCCACAAACTCTTACAAAATTAGTACTAAAGTTTGAACCCAACTTTACGTGATATACCAAAATTGTGTAAGAATGGCATTCAACAAATAAAAAAAATTATCGCTATTGACATTGGAGTGGAAATGACTAGCAATGGACAGGGATGAAAATAAATTTGTGCCATTTACAAAATCAAGCGTTCCTAAGTCCATAACTCGAGTCATTAAATGAAGCTATATTCTTATTGGGGAATATCAAGCAAGAATTTGTTTCATAATATTTGACCAAATACATTGGATGAACTAAAGCAAACGATATTTGCTGCATATTCAAAATTTACTCTCCAGAAAATACCATCAGTTGCATGGCAAAGATGTGCCTTTCTTTTCGTGGAAGGGAATGGTGGCTATTTTCAACAATTTTTGTGTCATTTTGGGAAATTATAACTTAATCCACTATGAAATAAAACTATATCCCTATGGGGAACATCAAGCACGGATATGTTACACAATAATTGACAAAATACATTGGGTGAACTAAATTGCTATATATTCGAAATTTACTGTCCAAGAAATGGCAGCTTTTATTGCCAGTGAATGGCAAAGATGTGATGTGAAGTGAAGTGAACGGTGGCTACTTCCAACAATTTTTGTGGAATTTGTGTCAAAGTAAAACTAGTATTCACATTTAGTTTTGAACAATAAATGTTGAAATGCTTTAAATTCTGCTAATAAATCGTAACTTACTCATTGGACAACCGTATATTCATATATTCATATGTAAAAATTCCTTTTTTTTTCAAACCCCTCCTCCCCCACTAAATTATTTGCATAAAAGTTTTGTATCAGTTAAAACTAACTCATATCACCGGAGCCTTTAAAAGATTCGTATTGATATTGGTGCGACATGAATACAAAACTAATACAGTGACAAATTTATAAGTAATTATAATTCATAATTCTTATAAAGATCTTGTTGCTTTTTTTTTGTATATATATATAAAATATCAAGCTTTGTTTTTCTTTATATTCAATCTAAAAGGAAAATAAAAATATCCCTTTCTTAGAACAAAAAAATACTTTGTATAAGTGTGCATATATCTTTTTTTTTTTAACAGACAAGCTTGAGTTTTAAGTTTCATATTAAAACTTTTCATCCAGTCACTCTTTTTTTAAATATGAAAAAAAAAAAAAGAAAAGTAAAGTACTTTTTCTTAGAATATATGTATATGCGCACACCAAGGTGATACCTATAAAAAGCCTGGTATCTATGCACCTAAGGTCTATAACTGGGCTCATGCATGCTTATGTATTATTAGTATTTTCTTCATTTTCTGTAGAAACAAAAGGAGACACGATAAAAAAAAAAAAAATCAAAAGTAAAAAATCAAAAAAAAAAAAAAAAATCACAATATTTGCACAGATTATTAAAATTATTGTTGTCGAATTTGTTAGGTTTTTCTTAAAGTAAAAAAAATAATTCTGATACACAATTTTCTAAAAACAAACTTAGTTTCTGATTCTATTATACAATTACATTTTCTGTTTTTAATTGATTAATATAAAGAAATCGATACATTACTACAATATCATCAAAAAGATGTTCCTCATTGGTGATAAGTTAACGAATTTGCGGCATTATTCTGTTCTTTCTTCTTATAGACATAAGTACAAAAAAAAAAAATCTTATATTTGCCAGGTTCTTATTAATAATAGGTATAGGTTGATAATTAATTAATGGATATTACTAACAAGTAAATCGCTAAACATCAATCGTAATTTAGATTCCGCCATGAATGACCCCCAGTTATGAACTCGAGCCGCATGACTGCCAGGCTTGTTATAGGTATACTCTTGGTGCATATACATATACTTTTTTTTTAATATGCTGATGTGGGTGTAGTTGTTGGTATTCCGAGTAAGAGTAGAAGAAATAATAAGTGGTCATGTTCTTTTTCAGATTTTGGCCGCTGAGTTCCCGCTGCTGCCGCTGAGTTCCCACTGCTGCCGCTGTTGCTACTACCAAGCAATAGAACTAGACTTGAACTGAGCCCAGCTGAGCAGTGCAACAATTGAGCCTGAAGTTCTGACTTTTAATGCTAGGACTTCTGAGCTAGAAAAGCTCCCAATGTTAAAAATCCCAATGCTCCCGTAGCCAGCACGCAGATTTTGCCTAAGGACGGCCATGCATCTCCCGGGTTATCACGGCCATTTTCATAAAACTCTACGAAACCATTCTGAAAAAGACAAAGAAGACAAAAATGTTAATTCGATAAAAATAGAAACACATGTAGGGTTTTAAAAAAAATTCATCAAACTTTGATTATATATATATATATATATATATATATATATATATATGAAAAATAGATTATCTATTCAGTAAATGTGATAGAAAACAAAATTAGACAGCAGCTGACTACAACATGGTCGTTTTCAAGTCCAATGTTAACAAATTCTTGTTGAGCTGTTTGGCGAAATAATCAAATTCCGACTATTTTACCCATCATTTCTGATCCTCTTGAGCTGTTATTCATCGCCAATTACAATCTTATCCTAGAGTGGCCTTTGGGCCTTGATAAGCGATGACTCGTTAATTAAAAAAAACTCACTTCAACCCCACCTCCACACACACTTCCTTATTCGTGGTACCCCAACGACTTATTAGTTACTTCTTTCTCACCGCAGGCAGATCTACATAAGGCCGAAAGGTGGGGATAATCAAGCCCACACCCCTAAAGAAGGACCACTCTGGCCTATTAAAATTTTCCTTGGCAGCTGCGTCAGCATTCTTCAGTGGGTCCTCCTCAGGCAGTTAGCAATAAGCTAACTCCTCCCCAAAGAGAGGAGGCAAGGCCTGTGAGGGTCGACATCCTATAACTATCCAGGACTAATAGTTCAGCCCGAAAAATAAAAGCTACTCAAAATGGCCCAGTTTCTCCCAGACTGATTGTCGAGAACAGATTCTCGACTGGTATCTTCTAGTCAATATTCTGAAGAACTAAAGTTGCGCCGAGGCAACAACTTAATCCCATTTTATCCAGAGCCCAATCTCTTCCAGACAGTTTGATACGTTTCCCTCTAACTTTTACTCTAACTGCTTACTCCTGGATTTTAAATAGCAACTAGACGCCCCGTGACCCAACGTTAGTACATTGTACATTAGCATATACATCTACCATCTTCAAATGGTTGTGAAGGTAGATAGACATTTGCAAAGTAAATTTATTTATTGGTAGTTTATGAAACATGTATCAGATTTAAAGAAATTGTATATTTACAAAAGATTCTCATTTGCAAGTTTCCCGTCATTAACAAAATCTTGAACATGTTCTATTATACAATATCAGCAGCCAGCAGTTACTGCTGACCAGCTGGTTATACTGCTGCTGATTTCAAACAAAATCTACAGATTTTATATAGATTAATTTTGCAATACCAACAAGGTTTTGTTTGGCTGTTTAATGTCAAATCAACCCTTTTTGGGGAGGTGGCAGTGGTGAAGTGAATACCAGCATAAACTGACCACGTTTTGTGCCATGTTTAAATCCTGTCAAATCCATAGAATCACTTTAATATTGTTGGTAACCTTCATGTGATCCCTCATGTGAGTACCCAATTCTATATATACAAAAAAAAAAATTAAATATTAACGTTTCGGAGTGATGTAACCTCTGACCTGCAGTTGCATCTAGATGAAAATCTGAAGTTACATTGGCCGAAAGGTTGTGAATATAATAATCCAGATGACAGCAGCAGTCGGAATAATCCAAATTATCAATCTTCATCTCAAAACTACCAAAGCAAGCATTTTTTGAATTACAACCATACATTGTATGCAGTTTAAATTTATACCAAGGACAGATTCTAGTTAACCCATAGATTGGACCCTGACAGGTACTATCAATATCGCCACTCTGGTGGAGAGTGGTCCTGTGAGTATTGGGAACTAAGTGATTAATCCACACTCTATGAGCATACTGTTCAAATGGATAGCAATAATAGCTGTCTCTCGAAAACTTTGCAGCCGGTTGAAGGGTGTATGTGACACACACTTAAACCTGCTGCAGAGTTTTCACTGTACACCCACAATCCAATTGGAATCTGCCAATGACGCAGATTGTGGTTAGGAAATTGTTACATCATTAAGATGTATAAATATCTGCTATGAAAAGAAATAATTGAAACGTTTCTGCCTCCGCACGCGGCTTCAGTTTTCAACTCGCTGCTCTCTCGTTTCCCACTTGATAAACAGTTCAGCATCAGTAGTTGTAGTCGTCGTCGTCGGCGGCATTGGTATCAGCAGCAGCAGCCACCTTCAAGTATTACTCTCTTACCTAATGCCCCCCCCCCCTCCCCACCCCGACACACACGTTTCTAATTGGCAGTCGAGAAGATCAATCATCGCTCTTCCGGCTGATTATTGTCAGCTCCAAGAGACGCACAATTAAGGAAACATTTGCTTTCTTATTTAAAGCTGCGTATTGTGTGCGGAAAAGAAATATACACTTGTGACATAAGCCATTTTTATTCTTGATAGTTAAATGATCAAATCCCCTCCCCCACAAGAAAAAAACATATATATATATATATAAAAATAAAAAACAATTTGTTAATATTTCGATAATCAAAATTTTTTTTTCTGATAGAAACAAAAAAAAAAAAAGAAAAAAAAAGAAAAAAAGAAAAACCCAAGATAAAAAACACGGCACACAAAGGCAGTGAAATTGGCTTTCATCTGTTAAAAAAAAATAAATAAATAAATAAATAAATAAAATAAAAAATAAATACAAAAATAAATAAAGATAATGAGGAAATCGATGATCCAAAGTCACTTGCTGGAATCTCTTTTTTAAATTTTGTGCTGGAGAGCAAACGTATATATGCCTGCCTACTTTTCTTGTCTCTCTACCTCTCTTTCTCACCTCTATCTAGTTTGTGTTTGCTACTTTTCCCTATAAACTCTCTTTGACTCTGAGAATTCCTGTCTCCGTCTTCGGATAATTCCTCTCGTACCGTTTGACAACGCTTGATTCTCTCTCACATCCTCTCGATTCTTCCTTATTTATTTTACTGCCCCCCCCGCCCCCTTCTCACATCTTGTGACACCTTTTTACACATCTTAAAGTATCTCATTTCTGACCCAGCGCCCCCGAAATCTATATTAAAATCACTCATTATAATCTATCTTGTTCTTCAAAAAAAAAAAAAAATCACTTTACAGCTGGATCGCGTTTCTCTCAATCGCATCTCTCCCTCTCTTCCACCTATTCATCTTTCTGCTCCCAATTTTAAGTATTTGTTCGACATTCAGTCCCTTTATTGATCTGCAGCATGATTGATTATGTGTAAACCTTTTCACGAACGAAGCCCGTTCCTCACCCCCGACCGATACTGTTCGTTCCGACAGATGTCCGTCTTTCTTCACTTAAATGAGGTGACACACATTCTTGAAATGTTGCACTAAATTCATCCCAGTCTTTGGCAATTGTTAAATAAAGAGTAATACAGCTTCTCCCACGCAACATCGCTGACATTGCTCTTAGATGTTTGGAGCAACCCCAACAAGTCGGAGATGCAGTTATGTTTGTTTTTTTTCTTCAGATGTGCTCCATGTGAGTTCCGAGTTTGGGTACCCATAAGTTCAATTGTGAAGGGTTGATGATCCCAGATGAAAAAAACACGAAACAAGCAGATTCCGAATCAATACGTTTGTGTCTTAGTTTATACATTTGGTTTTACAAGAAAAAGAAAGTCAATATAATTTAAACTAATCGTATCTGTCTGGGGAATGATATTGAAATCAAAGCCCTATGCCATAGTCAAAAAAAAACTTTGCGTAAAATTGTATGCGTTTTTACAATATCATGGGAGTATGGGGCATTCGTGCATAAAATGCATGAACTCCTGAGTAAAAGAGACACCACAGAGAGAGTGGAGAGAAAGATAGAAAGGCAAAGATGCAGAGGAAAGAGATGGAGAAACAATAGAGAAAAAGATAGGTAGATACCAGAGAAAAAGATAGGTAGATACCAGAGAAAAAGATAGGTAGATACCAGAGAAAAAGATAGGTAGATACCAGAGAAAAAGATAGGTAGATACCAGAGAAAAAGATAGGTAGATACCAGAGAAAAAGATAGGTAGATACTAGAGAAAAAGATAGGTAGATACCAGAGAAAAAGATAGGTAGATACCAGAGAAAAAGATAGGTAGATACCAGAGAAAAAGATAGGTAGATACCAGAGAAAAAGATAGGTAGATACCAGAGAAAAAGATAGGTAGATACCAGAGAAAAAGATAGGTAGATACCAGAGAAAAAGATAGGTAGATACCAGAGAAAAAGATAGGTAGATACCAGAGAAAAAGATAGGTAGATACCAGAGAAAAAGATAGGTAGATACCAGAGAAAAAGATAGGTAGATACCAGAGAAAAAGATAGGTAGATACCAGAGAAAAAGATAGGTAGATACCAGAGAAAAAGATAGGTAGATACCAGAGAAAAAGATAGGTAGATACCAGAGAAAAAGATAGGTAGATACCAGAGAAAAAGATAGGTAGATACCAGAGAAAAAGATAGGTAGATACCAGAGAAAAAGATAGGTAGATACCAGAGAAAAAGATAGGTAGATACCAGAGAAAAAGATAGGTAGATACCAGAGAAAAAGATAGGTAGATACCAGAGAAAAAGATAGGTAGATACCAGAGAAAAAGATAGGTAGATACCAGAGAAAAAGATAGGTAGATACCAGAGAAAAAGATAGATAGATACCAGAGAAAAAGATAGATAGATACCAGAGAAAAAGATAGATAGATACCAGAGAAAAAGATAGATAGATACCAGAGAAAAAGATAGATAGATACCAGAGAAAAAGATAGATAGATACCAGAGAAAAAGATAGATAGATAGATAGAGAGAGAGAGAAAAAGATAGAGAGAGAAAAAGATAGAGAGAGAAAAAGATAGAGAAAAAGATAGAGAGAGAGAGAGAGAAAAAGATAGAGACAAAGATAGAGAGAGAGAGAGAAAAAGATAGAGAGAGAGAGAGAGAAAAAGATAGAGAGAGAGAGAGAAAAAGATAGAGAGAGAGAGAAAAAGATAGAGAGAGAGAGAAAAAGATAGAGAGAGAGAGAAAAAGATAGAGAGAGAGAGAAAAAGATAGAGAGAGAGAGAAAAAGATAGAGAGAGAGAGAAAAAGATAGAGAGAGAGAGAGAGAAAAAGAGAGAGAGAGAGAGAAAGATAGAGAGAAGGAGAAAAAGATAGACTAAGTAAATATAAGGTGACTCACATTGAAAGCTGATTGGCTAAAAATTGGTCAGTTTTCAGATATGAATGAAACTCTATAGAAGAGAAAATAATTATGCTACTACGTTTTCGTTTTCTCCATCCGTGATGGCCGGTCGGCGTAGACAGTGGTTTTTTGTTTGTTGAACTCAACAGCTCATTCGTATGTTGTTAAATAAGTAAACATGTTAGCATTATGCGATTTCTGATTTAACATATTTACAGTTATTTAAGTTATACAAAAAATTGTGACTTAACTAATAAAAGGAATAACAAAAATACTTCAGAATCCTTAGCAGAATAGAAGTAGGAAAGCGGGGAAAAAAAGAGAAATGTAAGAAAAAAGAAACAGTATTGATTGAAAGTAACAAATTAGCTAAAGAATATTTAGAAACAGAAACAAAAAGCAGAAAGAACCTGAAAGAAAACGAAGGAAAAATAAAAGAAATAGAAAGAACGGTAATGAATCATTAAAGAAAAAGAAAAATGGAGGAAGGAGAAAACAAGTGAAAAGACAGAAATTAGAAAAAGATAGAAAGAGAAAAGTAAAAGATAAAATAAAAAAGAATACGAAAAGAGAAAAAAGGAGCAAAAAAGAGAACAAAAAGAGGAAGGAAAAGAAAGAAAAAGAAAGAAAAGGAAAAAGAAAAGGAAAGAAATGAAAAAAGGAAAAATGAGAAAAACGAAAAACAAATAAATAAAAAAAAAACAGTAATGAATGATTAAATAAACAAGCCGCGCATGCGTGGTCCCCCTCTGTATCTGACTCGATGTGGCGAGTGTAAAATGCAATAAATTTGGGGCATTTTGACCCCCCCCCCCCCTGGGGGCGCGAACCAGAATTTTTCTGAGGTCAAGGATGCTCATTTTATAGCCAGAACAATTGCCTCTACATTTTGGCCAAGTTTCAGAAAAATTCAATGGATGGATCAAACGTTATGGGAGAAAAGGGTCATTTTTTGCCATTTTATGTTTTTTTTGACCCCCTGGGGGCGCGAACCAGATTTTTTCCAAGGTCAGCAATAATTATTTTCTATTAGGAACAATTGCCTCCACATTTTGGTCAAGTTTCAGAGAAATTGAATGGATGGATGAAAAGTTATGGGGCAAAAAATGTCATTTTTTTGCCATTTCGGGGCCTTTTGACCTCCTGGGGGGCTAACCAGATTTTTTTTCAAAAATCGGAGAATGTCACTTTCTAACCTGACCAAAGTTACAAGTTTATGCAAAATTTCAGAGAAATTCAATGGATGGTTGCGGAGAAAAATCCGGACGGACGGACAGACGGAAATGCCTCAAAACATAGGTCTCCCGATTTTATAAATCGGGGGACCAATAAATAAAAAATAACTAAACTAATAAAAGTAATAACATCTGAATTACAAAAATAGTTTAGAATCCTTAGGTTTAAATACTTTATATTTGATTAAGAAGAATTGAAACACTAAAATAATTATAGAGCACTTGTTTAATATCTTTCTGTATTAGGCATTTATTGATATGGTAAATTAAAAAAAAAAATCTACGTTACAATTAGATATTTTTCATAATAAAGTAATGTTTCTCGAACAAATCGCCTTATCATCCGTCATAATCATATTCCGTTTCACGTCCGTTTTACACGCTGGCACGGATTTTAGAAATTAACTTCAAAACTAACCTATTTCTGGCCAGGTCGTTATCGCTGTTTCTTTTAAATCAATTCTTATCACTTCTTTCATGTTTTACTTGGCCTTCCCCTGCCAACTGACCCTGTTACCTTAACTGTTCTACATCTACTAACCCAACAACTCTCATCCATTCTTTCCATGTGACCAAGCTATTGATCTGATTCGTAAAAGCAAAGTTTTAAATAATAAACATTTCATTCATATGTTTATTGTAAACATTCGCTTTTATTCATATAAATCGATAAACATGAACATTTATTCGCATAAATAAATAGTAACATTTTCGTTATTTTCATACAAATTCATTTATCTACTTATAAAAAAACTCAGCAACGGAAGGAACAAATACAATTCGCCTTAGAGAGATAAATAGATATCTCTCTCTCTCTCTCTCTCTCTCCATATATATATATATATATATATATATATAGAGAGAGAGAGAGAGAGAGAGAGATATATATATATAGAGAGAGATATATATATATAGAGAGAGAGAGATAGAGAGAGAGATAGAGAGAGAGAGAGATAGAGAGAGAGAGGTAGAGAGAGAGAGAGAGAGAGGTAGAGAGGTAGAAAGATATATATATAGAGAGAGAGAAGAAGAAAGATGACTAATATGGAGAAAGATGAAGTTTAAAATTTAAAATATTTGATGCGTATTTCCACAGATGCAGCATGTATTTAGAATTTTAATTCAAAACAAAGAAATATTGTTAATTTTTTAGATGAGAATTGATAATTAGTATATTCGGAATACTGTTCTCATCTAGAGTGTTATAATACTCAATTGAGAAAAATAGTCTGAATAATCGAAAGTATACAAATTATCTTTCCTTATCTCAAAAATTCAGAAACAATATCAAATCGGCACGGACCCAAAATAATACGAAAGTTGAAAAAACTCAAAAGCCTATATCAAAAACTGGCAAGAATGAGCAACTACCATACAGTGATGATCACTCAAGAGAGATAAGAACAGTAGTCCGAATAATCGAAATTGTATTAAGAAATATCGACAAACATAAAAATGTGTATGTGTGTATATATATATATAGACCCATTTACTAAGGCTTGGCACCGAGTGAATTCAATAACAAGCAGTACTATTAGCTTCATTGTGAGATCCAACACAATTTGTTGTTGTTGTTGATCACTCTGCGCCGCTTGCTGTGAATACTCGCCGACTTGGTATTTACAAAGTTATATTCCTTCTAAAATTCCAATCTAATTTCTGGTGGCCGACTGGTAACTCTCTTGACTGCGAATCAGTGGCGATTTGTGATCGGAGTTTGCGCCCGTCGAGAATTAGCTTCCTGCTCTGAAGATTGCGTAAGCATGAAACATCGATGTCTGTAGGTAATAAATATATATATATATATATATATACACACACACACACACACTATAAATATTTTTATTAAATATTCAAGTGTTTTTTACCTACAGACGGTATGGTTTCGGGCTTTTTGCCTTCGTCAGTGCAAGAGTGGTGGTTGCAGGTAGTCGCATGGGATCAGAAACAGTTCATATATTCAGGCTAGAATTACGAGACAAACGCTCAGGACCACACGGCTACCGGCAATCATCACATACAGTTATTGAAATTAAGATACACTTACCTAGAGAGGAAAGGGAAGCGTTATTGCTGTCCACAGTGTTCACCGCGCGCGCGGAACTCACTTTGTCACGAATGACAACAAACTATCTCAATTTCACGGTGCTTTACTTTCAAGACTATTACATCTTTAAAGGGGCTTTAAACTAGAAATATTTTTATTAAAATATTTTTTACCTATAGACGATACCGTTTTGGGCTTTTTACCTTCTTTAATGCAGGAGTGGTGGTTGCAGGCAGTTGTATGGGATCGAACACAGTTCGTAGATTCAGGCTAGAATTACGCTATATATGTGTGTGTGTGTGTGTGTGTGTGTCATCCACAGTCAGCATATTCGTGATAAGATTCGAAACTCCAACCAATGATCATAGTCATGTGTGTTTGATAAAAAAGAAAAGAAAAAGTTTTACATTGTAAACAAGAAACTTTGTTTTCGTAGCTAATTTCATATTTTAACAGATAAATTTGCTACTTCACTGCATATACTTCAATAACAGTTGACTAATATCGCATCATCATATTCAGTTTAATGTCCGTTTTACATCCGCGCATTTGTGTAACGGCTTTTAGAAATTGACTTCCAAACCTATCTCTGCCCAGGTCTTTATTTATCCCTTAAGTACATCTTCATCATTTCCTCCCATATTTTTGTTGGCCTTTCCCTGTGAATTGACCCTGCTACCTCAATTGTTCTAAATCTACTAAAGAACTCTCATTCATGCTTTCAACGTGGCAAGTTCTTTTGGTTTTGGTTTTAAAAAATTAAAAGTTGAATTGTGATCCTTGTTTTCAAATATAAGATGTTAAAAAAAAAAAGGAGCATACTCTATAAATACATGGTCTCATTGTGTAAATGAGTATAAAAAGATAATATGGTTTCTATTATACAGACTACTATTCCCTTTTTGGTTGTTATCTTCAACTAAACAATTTACCCTCATCAATTAAATAAATGGTTTAGTTCGCAATTCCATACAGATTCCCGAGTTCGGAAAGATGCACCTGAAAAACGATCGGATATTTTATTTGTCAAAACCTGAAAATAAGAACCAAAATTAGAAGAGCAGTTCAAATAATTCCATAACCTGAAACGGTATCCTTTAGGCTGATCAAGCACCCTGATATCAATATATAAATTAAATAAGTCCGAGTATTTTTTTGTATCAATTCCATGACAGGCATCGGCTGAAGCGAGTTACCCTTCAGTTTGTTATTATTAACACTAACAACCAGAAGAAGGAAAGAACAGTCTGAAGAATGTAAACTACCATTCCTCATCTCAATTTCCGAGAAAAACTGAATACGTAAAGGAAGAATGTGGAGCATGTTGCAATGTTAAGAATGTGCTGAGATTTTAAAGCAAAGAACACCTGATAGTGTGTAAGAATATGCAGGGGGTAAAGATAGATAGAGAGAGAGAGATAGATAGAATAAGAGATAGATAGAATAAGAGATAGATAGAATAAGAGATAGATAGAATAAGAGAGAGATAGAATAAGAGAGAGATGGAAAGATAGAGAGAGATGGAAAGATAGAGAGAGATGGAAAGATAGAGAGAGATGGAAAGATAGAGAGAGATGGAAAGATAGATAGATATAGATAGATAGATAGAAAGATATAGAAAGATATAGATAGAAAGAGAGATAGAAAGAGAGAGATAGAAAGAGAGAGATAGAAAGAGAGAGAGATAGAAAGAGAGAGAGATAGAGAGAGAGATAGATAGATAGAGAAAGAGATAGAGAGAGAGAGATAGAGAGAGAGAGAGATAGAGAGAGAAAGAGATAGAGAGAGAAAGAGATAGAGAGAGAAAGAGATAGAGAGAGAAAGAGATAGAGAGAGAAAGAGATAGAGAAAGAGATAGAGAGAGATAGAGAGAGAAAGAGATAGAGAGAGAAAGAGATAGAGAGAGATATAGAGAGAAAGAGATAGAGAGAAAGAGATATAGAGAGATAGAGAGAGAAAGAGATATATAGAGAGAAAGAGATAGAGAGAAAGAGATATAGATAGAGAGAAAGAGATATAGATAGATAGAAAGAGATATAGATAGAGAGAAAGAGATATAGATAGAGAGAAAGAGATATAGATAGAGAGAAAGAGATATAGATAGAGAGAAAGAGATATAGATAGAGAGAAAGATATAGATAGAGAGAAAGATATAGATAGAGAGAAAGATATAGATAGAGAGAAAGATATAGATAGAGAGAAAGATATAGATAGAGAGAAAGATATAGATAGATAGATAAAGACAGATATAGATAGATAGATAGAGACAGATATAGATAGATAGATAGAGACAGATATAGATAGATAGATAGAGACAGATATAGATAGATAGATAGATAGATATAGACACACATGTACAAATACACACATGTGGTTAAATACATACGCACAACAAGATAGATATATACATATATATCGAGATGTATATATATAGATAGATGAATCAAGAGGAGAATAAAAGGAGAGAGATGGAATAGAGAAATTAGAGTTCTTAAAAAACTTCATAACTAATTTAAAGCAATCAAGTCGCACCCAAACAGACTTAATAAAGCAATTAATTAATCAACAAGTATAACAAAAATTAACAAAGAGACGTTGAATAACAAACAAGCAGGATGGATTCACGATTTAATTAATCGTAAAGAAACTCGTTAAAAAACAATAAAAATCTTATTGATCATTATTACAGAAAACCAAAACAGAAAAATAATTGGAAAATCTATTCTAATCTCCAGAAGCAGATTGAAAACCAATTAGAAATTGTTATTTTAGCACCAATGCTTGACTGGCTGGCCTCCTTCAGTTTTAAGAGACAATGGATACCCCCTGAAATGCTGCCTGCTCTATAATAGAGATTATAGTGAAGCATAGGTTGTGCAATCATCAAAAAATGAATGTTACAAATGGAAAATTCAATACAAGGTTAGTTAAGCCAGATGCTGGTATTTCCATTAAAAGTCAAGTTAGAGTAAGAGTACAGGTTGATTGTTTTACGGCATATCAACCCTTTTCGGGTTATTTAATGCCGAATTAGGCCATTTTGGTAAAACTTTTTATGCTTAAAGTTCTTTATATCTCCAAATATTTATTCATCGTGTTTCGTTTGATTGTTTTTTAGAGGAAAACTGCTTTTGTTTATAGCTTTGCAGAACATGATTGAGTTTTGCAAAGGGAAAGAGAAAAAACAATAACATCAATGTTTGGTGCATTTAAAGCCAGTTAGCCGGTATCTTAAGACAGCCTGATCTGGTAGCACCAGGTAAGAGTACATGAAGTTGTATTACGGACAAGAAGTCCAAAGTGACAAGTGGTGAAAAGCAGAGCAAAGTTTTTCTCTTTGGCCGGTTAACTGATCGGAGTCAGTGCCCTTTTTCGGAGCTGTCTTCATCCGCCCCTCCAGGGAGCAGCCGATAGAAATGTGTAATTGTACCGCGCTAAAAAATAAAAAATAAAGAAACCTTGCAGAGCATGTCACCATTGAGCAAGAATATTGTTGACTTTTTTCTTTTTCCGGAGTTATCCCTGATTACAGTTACCAGGGGAGAGAGGAAGATTCTATCCAGAGATATTTTCTCACGGTTTGAAATCAATGGTCGACTGTAATGCTAAAATTGTTCCTTGATAATATAAATAAAATTCTCATTTTAATAAATGTTTGCCAGTATACTAAATCAGCAGAGACAATAGGAGTATAAGTGTAGAATATAAAATATACATTTTAATAACTGCCACTTAGACAGGCACTTGTAAAAACGTTAGTTTTGAGAATGAAACAAGCAGAAGAAAAAACAAAGTAAAAACTGCAAAAATAAACCAGTGAAAAAGATTGATAAAACATTTAAAGTGTAGATATGTATGCCATAGCTACTTATGGTTTTGTATTATTAGACTGGGCTACTATTTAGGAGAGCTGGAGAAACATACAGGGCCTTCTGGAACTAAAAGTCAGATTTTCGTTAAAAAATGCTTGTAGGATAATCATAAATCGGTATCACCACATTTTATTTATTTTTTTTTTCTAAATATTTTTAAAAACTTTTTTTTCACTCTAAACGAGGCAGGTTGCCATTGAAAGCATAAGGGGTTACTGTGATAGGGGACGGATTTATATGATGTTTGTTCATATTACATTTAAATTTCTGCATGTTTGTACGGTTGGGGAAAGAATGAGCAGGAAAGGAATTCCAAGTGCAAGACGTCAGAGTAAATAAAATCTAACATCTAGGGACCTTGACTTTATATGAACGTAAGTTTTTGTCTTTCAAAGTTTACAGAATTTCATAACATGTGTCAACACTGGATACTCCCCCCCCCTACCCCCCTCACACTAAAAAAAGTCACTGCTTATAAAGGCTAAAAACCATAAGGGTTAATGAGATGGATATATTGACATCTGAATGGTGAATATTACGAGAGGATTGAAAATCTCCACATATCACCCACTCTAAACAGCCGACTCAAAAAACAGCAATTCTTCCCCTTTTATCAGAAACATCGTTCATCCTGACGTTGATATCTACCATCTTGGAGACGTCTGATCTAAACAGACTATCATCATCCATTGTTGTTTGGTTAAACATCTTATCACCTGCATCTGTCCACAGATGGGGTTTCGACCAAGATTATCTCGATAACCTATTCCTCATCTACGAGGGGCCACAATCTTCATACTTCAACGGATCCACCCATCACTACAATTCACATATCAAAACCAACACCGTTCGCGTGATCTTCAAACATAATTGAGTTGTGATATCTTTAATTTTTGAGAAAGAGATGCTATGGGAACTGACTGGACTGCCGAATACATATTCAAAGATTGAATTCTCCCAAATTGACACACGGTTGAATGACCTTTACAAGGGCCTCCAAAGTTAGGCAACTCTGGTTAACCAACTTGGGAGTCTCAGCTGTGTTTATATCAAAGTGATAAATCAAAAGGTTAAAAAGAAGTAAAAATAAATCATTCAAAAAAGTTTGAAATTGTTTACATAAGTCGTGACATCAGCAATATAACTTGAACAAATGTGACTCGTTACTCTTACAAAAGTAACATTTTGTTTCCAAGGATACAAATTTAATCAAAATCAGCATAGGTGACGATGGTTAAGTGGATAACGACACAGACTGAAGACCTTGGTGTTTCAAGTTCGAATCCAGTCGATTCCACAGTACCACTTTCACTTAGGGATGTTGGCAACCTTCTCGTGAGTACCCGATGCCTTTCCAGAAACATTTCTAACTAGAAAAACATCAGGGAAACTAATGCCAACACCAGAATCATCTGATTCACACGAAAGAAGAAGAAGCATAGAAACAATCTCTAAAAGTGTCTTTTAATTCTACAATCTGAATTTTTAAAAAATTTGTCACTAATAATTAACAGCTTTTTTTTTTTTTTTTTTACATTATAGAAATTTATTCAAAATTTTTATTTTTTTTTTACTATAAATTTTTTATAAATTTCTTGAGAAACCAATTCACTTTTTCTGTCCTCCACTTTCCTTATTAATTATTATCTTTCCATTTTTTTTTTTATGGAAATTGCTCCAGAGAAGGCATGAAGCCATTTGATATGAGCTACAAAAAAAAAAAAAAATTAAAAAAAAAAAAAAAATCAATAAAAAAAATAAAAAAAATAATAAAAAAAATAAAAAATCCTACTTCAAGGTTAAAAACATCCAACGATAACTGCTAGATAGAATAGATTCTGACCCAGAAAACAGCAATTCTTCCCCATTTGTCAGAAACATTGCACATGGAATCTGAGAACTAAAGGACAAAATAAGGGAAGCAAGAGTTACGATGCTGCCGAAAGTAAACCCTATGTCAACATTCTAATCTCCTTTTAACTAACTAGCAGTTTCATCACTGTCAACCATGGGAAGAATCTATGAGTCATGTGTGTGTGTATACAGTGTGATGTATGAAAATGAAAGCTGGCCAGTGAGGGTTGAAGACATGCGTTGCATGGAGAGAAAGGATATGAGAAATCTATAACATATTTGTAATGTGTATTTTAAAGGCAGGCTTAGATAGGATGATCTCAGAGGAAGATTAAAGTTGGACAGTATAGGGAGATGTGTGTGGAATAGAAGACTGTTAGTTTGGTCACATTGAAAGAATGGACAAGAGTGATTGAGTTAGTAGATAGAGAACAGTTGATGTAACAGGGCCAATTGGCAGGTGAAAGCCAAGAAAACCCTGGAAGGAAGTGATAAGGATGGATTTCAGAGTATGCGGGATAAATAAAAAACCTTCTCGTTGATAGGTTAATTTGGAAATCAATTTCTAAAAGCCGTCCAACACATGCCAACATGTAAAACAGACGTTAAACCGAATATGATGATTATTCATTTCTATTTTCTGGCTTTTACATATCTGAAGACGTTATATACTATACCAAAATTTCAACCCTTTTCACAATTTTGTTTTCTCTAGTCATATATATCTAACATCTTGTTGAATTACCAGAGTCAGACCCAAATAGTATTTTAGCTGAGAAATCAAACTTTTAATTATGACCAGCCAATTTTGATTTGTTATTGCTGTACCATGTTATTTGGAGTATAATAATGTACTCCGCTACAATTTAACAAGAAATTAAAATTTGTAGAATATTTATTAATTCGTGTCTTATACCTGTTAAAATTTCACAAAAAAAAAATCGGAGGTATTTGAATTTTCCCAAAGAGCTTCCACTTTCATAAAACTAAATATAGCCCATATTACGACCCTTTATGCTTATCAGCTTTGTTCCAAGAGTCATAATGATCAGTTAATTATTTTAACAGTCAATCCTCTACATACAAATATATAAATATACACATACATATATATATATATATATATATATAACTGTTTCATTTTTCTTCATTTCATATCATTCTTTGACAAAGAGCGGAGGACTACTCGAAATATCAGAATAAAATATATTTACAAAAACATCGTTTTTATGCTTCACACATCACTAATCATCCTTAAAACACACACATATATATATATATATATATATATATATATATGTGCGTGTGTATATATATTATGCACACACACAAAACTAAATATAGCCCACATTACGATCCCTTACACC
This sequence comes from Sepiola atlantica, assembly GCA_963556195.1. Classification (NCBI taxonomy): domain Eukaryota; kingdom Metazoa; phylum Mollusca; class Cephalopoda; order Sepiida; family Sepiolidae; genus Sepiola; species Sepiola atlantica. The sequence continues at coordinate 192,217,707 of OY744519.1, read as the reverse complement.
TATCAGCTGTGTTCCAAAATTCATAATGATCAGTTAATTAGTTTAAGAGTGAATCCTCTACATAAAAATATATAAACATACCTAACACACACACACACACATATACATATATATATATTATGCACACACATTATCCTATATAAAGTACCATACGAGAGTAAACAAGTTCAACTTGGTGTATCACTAACATAACTGAAATATTTTAGAATACAAATGCTAGAATTTAAAAGAGAGTCCCCCCCCCCCCCTTCGCAATTTACGGCTTCGATTGATTGCCTTTGAAACCGGGTTCTATAGAAGCACCAGCAGGTACTAGAATTTATGAGTTCACTTGCAATACTTCAAAAGTGAGCAGTAGCGGACAATTAACGGATCTTTACATCCTGAAAAAGCGGATAAAAAAAAAGTGCGCATAAAACTAAATGGATTTCATCAGAACCGGCTGTTATGCACACGGACCAAGTAATTGCGTTGTTTTTTAGCAAGTATCGACCTTTTGAAGTATCGTCTCACCCACATTCACCCATCCACCTTCCCTGCCCCGAGGCGTTTAGGGTGGTCAGTTTCAACAGCATTCCAGGAATTTCAAGCTATAACAAAAAAAAACAAAAAAAAAAAAAAAAAAAAAAACATTTTTTTTAATGTAATGTTTTTAAGATCATGCTGTGGAATGAACTGTTAATTGCTATGGTGAATTAGAGCTGGAAATTTATTTTCAAGGCAGATTTCTAAAACTAAATCTATTAAATTAAATTTTTTTTTTGCTGATAGAGTAATATATTTTTGGAAAAAGTTGCTGGATCAGATTAAGAACTGTTATAGTGTAGATAATTTAACGATGGAATTAGATGAATTATCAATAATGGTCAAGAAAGGAAGGGGCTTCTTTACTTTCACGACGACATGAAAATATTTAAAGAAATGTATAAACTCTGTTATGTACTTACGTGTTAGGTGAGAATAAGATTGGACAGAAAAAAAATGCAAACTCATCCAGTATTTATTAAATTATAAGAGAAAGATAAAAAAAACGACCGTACGTATCTGTATAGATTTATACTTACTTATTAAGCAAGGGAGATAACTCAAATTTTGTTTTCGGGAAAACTCAAAATGGCGACTGATAGATAAAATATTTTTTTATTTTTAATTTAATAAATACTGGATGAATTTGCGTAATTTTTTGTGTAGTTTCTTTTTTTCATCTACCACATAAGTACAAAACAAAATTTATACATTTCTTTAGTTATTTTTTTCTTTTAAAGAGAGGCCTAAACATGTGAGACTAAAGAAACACCGACGGGAATTATGAGGACATAATGGGGAACTATTGATTTAAATATTAACAGAAGTGTATCTGTAACCGGCGTTGCCTGGGAGCCTTTATGTTCATTTGTTTCCCTCGTCCCTAAGTGACGACTTTTTTTTTTTTAAATACCTAATTTTTTTTTAAAAATAGGATTTTCACAGTTAAACCTAATTATAACGGTATCGTTTGGTCATTAAATTAATTGAAGCAACTTCTTATAAAACTATAAGTAATTGTTGTTCTGCTAATGTTTTAATCTATAAAATGATTGGATGTAAAAGATTCTAAAAGTTAATATCTTAATTGAAGAGGATTTGCTAAAAAATGTTAAAGCCCGTTTAAAACGACTTTCTATTCGACAGTTTAAAGGCTTTAAATTTTTTTTTCAAACTTCGAAAAGTAAATCTTTCTTTGTTCTTTTTTTGGTTTTGTTTTTTCAGCCATTAAAAACATTAATTGCTGACTAGTTCACGAATAAGCCTAAATGCACTCTGGTGGATTTAATTTCGTAATTAAATTATTTCTTTTAGATGCTATTGCATTTTTGATATCAATAAATATTGGATTATTAGTAAATAATAAAATGTAATAATTAAGTACGTAATTATCAATGTTACGTCGACACGAAAAATACAGATACGAGAAGTAGTCACATAATTTTATTATTGATACAGAGATCGTATTTAAAAGAATTTTTTTAAAAATGGAAATTACTCCAGACAAGGCATGGAGCCACTTGATGAAAGGAGCTTAAAAAAAACTACTTCTAGTTTATAAACTAGTCTACGATAAGTGTTATATAGATAGATTTCAACCCAGAAAACAGCAATTCTTCCCCTTTTTTCAAATCTAATATACAAAGTAAAGTCAGCCGTTTTATCTTTTTTTTTGTCATCGATAACTTTCTATGTGCAAAATTAATATTTGATTCTAGTTTGTCAGTTTTTCTTGTGGATTGTAGCAGTATTTCGTTAAAACGTAATTAGATTTAATTTCTTTCTGAAAATACTTTGTCCGGATTGGAATTATTTTCAAACGTTCTCTTCTGTAAGTACTATTATGAGATGTGTTCTTCAGAATTTTCTGATTTATTTCCTGCTTCCTTTCTTCTAGCTCGTTTGACTCATTGGTCAAGTGGTCTTCATCAATTCGCTGTGCAGATACCGTGTTGTAATATATCTTCCTATTCCACTAGCTTATTTCCAAGAACTGTAAGCTTGTGGAACTCTCTTCCTGCTGACCATTTTCTTCTTACTCATAGTCTTGGTCTTTTCAAGATTACGGTCAAAGGTATTCCCGCCTTTGCATTAATCATTTTACTTCTTTTTAGCTTTTTACATCAAGTGGCTTCATGCCTTGTTTGGAGAGACTTCCATAAAAATAAAAATAAATAAATAAAAAATGGCTGCCAACTTTTTAAAAATATTGGTCCCTTATCTTGAAAAAGCGATCCAAATCGCAAGTAAATACACTACCACGCAACACCGGGTAGGTAGAGATAATCTAAAATAAACTATTTTGCTAACAGCTGCTGAGAATTGATTGGTGGTTTTGGAATATTCACTTTTTATCATGTTATTTAATGACAAATTTTTGTTAAAAGTTTATTCTTTTTCATCATACTCGGTTTAACGTCTGTTTTACATACTTGCATGTGTTGGATGGCTTTTAGAATTTAACTTCAATTTAACTGATATAGGTCAGCTGCCCTTCCTTGCTAAACTACCGAGGTGATGAGGACCAGTGTTTTTATCAATGTACCATCTCTAGGTGATGGCCACCAAGGCTAAAGAGCGTTTCACCTGCCTTTTTGGATTTCATTGTTAATATTATTATTTTTTACTGTTCTTGCTTTGTATATAAAATTAGTTGTTTAACATTTTTTAATTAATGGGCAATTATTATTATCTTTTTTTTTACAATTACATAAATTGGTAATATCATTAACACTAACAGTATCAAGACTATTCTCATCAAGAATTTTTCGAAACACAAATACTGTGGATTTTTGAGAAACATGCAAGATGTTTTTGCTCCAAAATTTTACTAATATATATATATATATATATATTTATTTATAAAATACAGAAATTCAATGTAACATCAGTACCGTCGGTTTCAAAGCGGGAGGTTGATCCCGATTATCGTCAGCTGATAAACATATTCAGGAATGGTGGATATGCTTATCAGCTGACGATAATCGGGATCAACCTCCCGCTTTGAAACCGACGGTACTGATGTTACATTGAATTTCTGTATTTTATAAATAAATATTTACGCTCTTAATCCTCCGAAATCTCGGATTTCTTAATTAATCGAGCACTCTGTTGGTTTTTCCTGCCCTACCACACAGTACTTATATATATATATATATATATATATATATATAGATAAGTTGCATACATTTTAACAGAAAACATCTTAATCTATTAAATCCATGTGTATGGATACATATATTTATGACAACATCTTGTGTGTGTGTGTGTGTGGGTGGGTGTCTGTACATAAATATATTAGTAGATTTGATTTCTACACTCACACAGACTGAGTGAAAGCCTGAGTACGTACATCTATGCAGTGTCTATCCTGCGTTGTCCCAAGATGACATTTTCCAACTTCTTGAAATATTTATTCATGGTCAGTTGTTATTGGGTTTTATGTCAATCCTTCTTTGGTCTGAAACTGTATGTTTCGTATACAAATAGTTTGTACATGTATTTTGTAAATCATCTATTTAACTCGTACACTTTTTCATTGATAATATCTGGTTTGTCAACTGGGTTCATACCTAGCTGAGGATACATCCTTGGGATCATTTTGATAAAGAGGGATTACCCTGCTGGTAAGCAGACCTTTCGTCTGTTGGAATAAAGTATATTTCGGTACTATCCTAGGAGATGCATCCTTCCAGGCATTACCTCCTCTTGGGTGTAGAGTGGGAATTTTTTTTATTACCAATCACCTTACACGCCCCTATTGGATTATGATAACAGAGCTCTTCTCAGCTATTTTTGTACACAACCATAGGGCCCTCTTAGGGTCGCCGTTTTTCACCACAAACAATCTAAAAACAATTAATAAAAGTCAGGGTGTTCAATTGAGTAAACAGACTATTAAGATTTAAAAAAAAAATAATATTCATTAGAAACTATAATATATTATTAAGAAATGTGACATGTTTCTTACAGACACCAAAACTCCATTATAATGAGATTATTTTATTTTTGCTCTTTAATTTGGTCATTGCATTATACTCTTTCATCATGAAAAAAATGTATGATCAAAGAAAGAGAAGAAAAAAAATGACATTTTAACATTCCGATTCCAATGACTCAAATAGAATTCTTCAGTTTGGGTGGAACTTTTCCTCTCCGTCATCTTATCTTGGTCATTAACCGAATCTCAGAATTGTTCTGTTGCCAAAATAGTAAAAGAATTATTTCTTTGATAAGTTGGAATTCTAGGAAAGACTTATAAATAAACTCTAATCAACTCAACTTGTTCCCATGCTTTCAAGAGATATGGCTCAATTTCTTTTCTTGATATAAACAATTTTCTACAATAATATATAATAGGAGTATACAGATAAAATTCTGTTAGATATTTCATCATCACAGGAATGCCTTTTGAAGCAGAGCTGGAAACATTTAGCGAGAAAAGAAAAGAAAAAATATGTCTCCCAACTTCTACAAATATTCCAGACTCCAACTACACAAAAAAAAAAAAAAATTAAAAAAAAAAAAAAACAAACTCCAGAACAGGTTTAAAAAAAAAAAAACACTTTGAACAAAAATTGCCGACTCCAAACTTCTCACCTCTGTTTGTAAATACTTTATTTCTGAATTCATCCATTCCAACTTATCCTTAATTTTTTTTTTACACTTGTCTTATTTTAACTTCATTAGATAATTTTATTCAATATTACTTTAAAAAAAAAATATTTTTTTTTTAAATATCCATTTAATTTAAGAAATATTTCCATTGTAAGGAGATCTAAAAACAAATTTTCGAAAATAAATTGAACAGCCAATCAATTAGAAAAAAAAACTAAATATAAATATTTAAAAATATATATATATATATATATATATATATATATATATATATATATATATATATATATATATATGTTTTGTTTATTATCCATGTATGTATATGCTCCGTCCTTTTAATCGGGACTTGTCAGAGATATAACTATTCACAGCTAGTCATGTGAATCGAAAACCCGGGCTCCGATTATTTTACAACTTAAATCCTAGACTCACATGGCCACCGCTGAATAGCCAGATAAACAGTGATAATTTTAACACTTATCCGGCGACTATGACGTAAAGAGAGCGTTCTACTTATTCAAAGGAATAGCTAGTGACGTCATTATATATATATATATATATATATATATATATATATATATATATATATATAACCATGAAACGACTTTCGTAATTTTTGAAAAAAAAAAAATTTCTTAATCTGGATGAGGTAGAGTATATACATAGAGTTGGAGAAATGAAAATTGTCTTCTCTTCGTTTTGTTTTACAGCATATCACCCCCTTTTGGATTATTTAATGCTGATTGCAGTCATTTTGGTAAAGATTTTTATCTTTGTGGTCAGAGAAAGAGATGCAAGAGAATTTGACACTCATAATACCTGAAACTAACAACCAATGTAGATTGAATAACTTGACTAAACAACCAAACTTTTCTTTTCCTTCTTTTTAAAAGTGGGAGTATATAATTTACTGCACCAGTAAATAATATATACACTTGACATTTATTCAAGTTCTCATGAAGGCAGTTTATAACACTGGTTGAATTAGTAGGTTGGAGAATCCTGTACTTTTGAAGCACAATTTTCAGAATTTACATACAAGGGCCGTGGAGTCGGTACACCAAACATTCGACTAAGACGCCGGAAATTTTGAATAGTCCAATTCTGATCTAAGGAATTTTCTACTCATAATAATTTTTAGATATGTAAATGTTTGTGTTATAGAAATCGATATGTTAACAAAACATTCAAATAAATTTCAATAAGGGTTCAATTTTTCACAGAATCTGAAGACATCATTGAAATTTTCCTTCAATTTCGTCTGGGGGTCATTAGGGCCAATTATCGGTTAGGTGCATAAAATAAATTTTTAAAACTATATTTTCTTCATAAAACAAAAATAAAATTTAACAAATAATATCTCCATGAAGAATGTATTTAAGAAAAAATGTTTTAACAATTATTTTTATTGGCATTTTTAAAGATATTAAATGATTAACAAAAACAAAATATACATTATTCATTAAAACCATTTGTCGTTTTACAGCTGTCTGTAAGAAACAACTAAATTGACTTTATTTTCTTATACAATTCTAATTTGATATTTTGTGTGTAAAAAAAACAAACAATTGGTGATGTTTGCAATATAGATCATACACCAATAACTACTATTTAAATTCAACATATTTGACAGCCGAACACCACAGTAAATACTGCTAGTGTAATCATATATATATATATGAAGTGCCTTTTAATTAACAGTCTCTTGAAAAGATTCAGCTCGATTATTGTCAATCAGTAACAACAGAGCATATAAAAAGCCAGATTCATTTTATATTCCAATAACCAATGTTTTTACTTTTTATTTTTTTCACATTTCCAAAAAGCATAACATTTCTGTGAGATATATTTTTTATGTTGTTTGGCTCATGGCAAATGAAACGGACCGTAAAAAAATACATCTCACAGAAATGTTATGCTTTTTGGAAATGTGAAAAAAAAAAAAAAAAAATGAAAATAAAAATAAAAACTAAAAACATTGTTATTGAAATATAAAATGAACCTGACATATACATATATATATATATATATATATATATATATATATATTTGGAAATTTCAAAATATTATTTATAAATAATTATATATAAGAAGAAAATCCCTGATGTAAAAAAAATAAACAGAAGACCATTCTCGCATCATATTGGTCTGCAGTTCAACTTGTGGCTGCCTATCTTGCAATAGAAACCATCTTTATACAGATACTTCTTCAGACAATGACACCGGTCTACCTCAAAAAATCGTGTGGAGATCGAGGTCTTGTTAATCACATGAAATCGCATGGAAGCATTTTATCTCGCATTGTTTCTTTCCCAAGATAGGCGCAGAATCACAGCTTGTCATGCTCTTGATGCTCTAAGGTGGCAAAGTTTGAATTACCTACTAGGTGCCTTCGGTGTCTCTGTACAATGGTTTGTCAGGACAACATGACATGAGGATACTTCACCCTACAAGTAAACCATGACCAAATATTCAAAACAACAGTGTATTCAAAGGCTAAATAAGATCCCCTTGAGATTGCTATACACTAGCTCATATGAGGAATGGTGCACTTTCTTCAAGTAATATTACCTCAAGTAACATCACTTAGCTGGATACTCCACCAGACTAGATGAACTCTGGTCCTGGAATCCGGTAAGACTAAGAGAAAGATACACTTTATTTTATTTTAAATTATGTAGTCCCACTCTAATGACTGTTAAAATGTAAACATTTTTCAATTAGGATAGAAAATCGAAATCATCAAAAGGAATAATTAATTTTATATTAAAGAATACGAAAACACTTGTCTCCCTTAAAACTAAAATCGTATTTCTTTTTCTGTATCAGTTGAAAACAATGTGCAAAAAATGAATTATAAACTAAAATGATTTCACTTCATCCTGAATGGTGTCAGGTAGATACAGCTCGTTTGAAATAAAACAAATTGCATCAAACTTCAATACTAGATATAGAAAACGTACAAAAATAAAATAAACCTGATAACAACAATTCTGCATAATTTAGAGTAAATAATACGCACATATATCCCTACAAGACACACGGCGATGAAGACCTATAAAAATAAACTGGTCCAACTGAACAATATGCGCGATCACAATCGGACATGGAAATCTTTGTATTTATGGTCTTCTATAAAGACGTGGCAATCATCATCATCTGTATATATGTGTGTGTGTAATACGGCATAATCATGTTGACACACCAGTTCCCGTTAGATCACCATAATTAAGCAACGTTGAGCCTGGCCAGTACTAGATGGGTGACCATTTAGGAATACCAAGCGCTGTATGTGGACACCTAGCTATGGGCAAATAGTGTCGCCAACCTGTAGTATTTAGCGTGGTGACTATGGCAAAAATCTCTGAATGACAGTCACCAATAAGGTGTCGAAACCAGGAAGGGTTTCCTCCTCCAGGAGTGATCAAAAATCCTGATGGTGATGAATACGCGCAATAAGAACTGCATGTTAGGATTTTGTTTTTCTTGTTTTCATGTGGCGTCTTTAAAGAAGGTATTTAGAAGTTAAAATTTTCAATTTGTAAAAAAAACAAGTTCATTGTTTATGACAAAACCGGTTAAGCAATCGTAGACATTGTAGTGTTATGTTTGAAAAGAAAAAAATAGACCAAATGTTATGATTACAATCTTGAAGGGCAACCAACATGCCCTACATACCCTATCATTCCTAGCGAAATAATTGTTAATAGGCAAATAACAACCACTTTTCTCTCGAAAATTAAAATCACTGCACATCTTATTTTTAAATTATCTCCCCTCGTGCAATAAAAGAACTCTCCAGAAAAAGAAATCAGGGTGCTTGTAGGTAGACATGCGCAGGTTAAATATTGCAGTTCAAAATAAATTAACAGAAGAACTTTTTGATATACTTACATATCAGGCAAAAGTATGCATGTACACAAAAAAATACGGGAAATTATCAAGTAAAATTTTGATTAAAAATATAAATCTTTTATCGTATATTTCCAATTCTCTATCTCTTACTTTTGCCTGGTATGTAAGTATATCAAAGAGTTTTCCCGTTAATTTATTTTAAACTACCATATTTCACCTGTGCATTTTTCACCTACAAGCACCAAAATCAGTTTTTTGGTTAGTTACTTGCTAGTTTTTACAGCATGTCAACTCTTGTGAGAGTTTTAAAAAGTATTATTACTTATTTTATTTTTTTTTAACTAATGAGCCACTAGTTATAAAGGCCAAAAGCTACTCGAAGATAAGGATTAATAAGATATGGTTTGTTAGTTGAATCAGAAAGAATATTATGAAAGGATTGAAAATGATGAATTGAACGAAGAAAGTTTGATTTATTATGGGGGATTGTTTACAATATCATAGCCTACATGGAACCAGTCCTGCGGAAATGTAGACTCAGACAGGTACTACCATTTCAGGTCAGAGTTGCCCTGGGAGTAATGGAAACTAATCAGGTGACTCAACATTCCCCAAAACTCTGGAATTAGAGTCACACTAGTCTTTTTAGAGAAGAGTGATGTTTACCTCCATGTTTTAGCTTGACCAGTCGTCACCAAACTTGGTGAAAATATTGGCCATGGTCTAATTTAGATAGAACTGATTTAATTTTGGGCTAAATCAAAGGTCAAGGGAAATGGTCAAAGTCACTTTTGGCGATAACGTTTTTGTCTTCATCAAGAGACTCACTACTTGGCCCATATTGTAACCAATGAAGTGCAACATCTTATATGACCTTGACAAGTTCGGCCAAGATTGAAATTGAGAGATTTTCTACTTCCGATTTTTCCAAATTTGATGTATGGATCTGATGCTCTTTGCTAACAGTAATCATAACACAAAATTTCAGCCTGCTCAGATTAATAATTTTTTTTAGTTATCAACGTTTTCATGGCATAACTTCAGGAATACTTCAGCAAATATGGAGAAGTAAGGCCCAGATAAGACTTTAGACCATCCTTATGTTGTCAGGCAGAGACGTATCCAGTCTCATGACCGACTTATGTTGGTTTTAAATATGGCAGAGAAAGATGAAAATGTTTTTTTCTTTCACGGGTTGTGCGTTCACATGTTCATTTTAGGCACTCCTGCTCTACAAGGATAAAAGGGCACCACCTATATTTAAAGATTTTCATCCCCCCACCGTCCTTCGAGCTTGACCCAGTTTGATAATTATAGCTTATCATTTCTTACATTAATCATTTTACAAGCTACACCAAAAAACACTACTACAAACTCCATTCACTGTCATTGAATCAACTAAAATCCAGTAAATCTTTATTTGCACAAACAAAAGTCGTTTTCTTTGATAAACTGATCTATCAACCATCAACAGTTGTTGGTTTGCATGAGTTCAACATTTGCCTACATAGTTTGTTTAGTATGAAAAAACTCTTGACGACAGTAATTCTTAAAGAAATGAAGAAAGAAAATAAAAATGCATATCAGTCAGATTGAAAGAATGGATGAAAGTTTTTGGGTTAGTAGATTTAGAACACTTGAAGTAACAAGGTCAGTTGGCAGGGGAAGGCCAAGGAAAACATGGGACGAAGTGATAAGGATAGACTTTAGAGAAAGAGGAATAAATTAAGACTTGACCAGAAATAGGTTAGTTTAGAAGTCAATTTCTAAAAGGCGTCCAACCAAGACGATCCATCCAACACATGCCACTATGTAAAACAGACATTAAGCCAAATATGATAATTACAAAAGAATGGATAAAAGTGGCTGGGATAGATGTAGAACAGTTGAGTTAGCAGCATCATTTGGTAGGAGAACAGCAAAAAAAAAAAAAAGGGAAGAAAGTGATAAGGATACATTTGAGAGAACAGGGAAAAATGTCTTATCCATTTTCAAATTCATCTCATCACTTCCACATGTTTTCTTGGACTTCCCCTTCCAAATGACCCTGCTACCTCAACTGTTCTACATCTAACCCAAGAACTTTAACCCATTCTTTCAACGTGACCAAATAAATGAAGTCTCCTGTTCAGCACACATCTCTCTATACTGTCCGGATTTATTCTTCCTCTGAGGTCATCAGATCTAAGCTTGTCTTTAAGACTCACATTACACATCCATCATATCATTGTTATTTCTCTCCATACAATGCATATCCTCAACCCTCACTGGCCAGGTTTTTCTTCCATACATCACTGAATACACAACAGTAACGCTCTGCAGGTGAGTAATGGCAGACATTCTCTGAACTTATTCCATCTACTCCTAATTCTTGCAAGCACACTAGCACCTGCTCCTCCCTGTGCTCCAATGATATCACCAAGATAAAACTTCTGAACAACCCCAATAGCTCCACTATCCAAAAATACTCTTTTCTACACATGAGTTCTCATCTTTCTCCATTGTCTAACATTTATTTCATACAAACTGGTTATACTCTCAGCCTACCAATAATTCCACTCCACTTCTTGTGTACCCAATGCTCTGCTTGTTAGTAATGACAGAAGTTCCCTGAACTTACTCCATCTACTCATAACTCTTATAATCACACCCGACAAGACTGTTTCCGACATTCAGAAATTTAAAACTAATGTGAACAAGCATCTCGCTGCACAGTTCCCAATTTAGGATGCCCCCCGCCCCTTTAAACTTTCACCCTAATTCTAAGTAGCCCCTTATGCCTACAATAGCAACTTGCCCTGTTTCGAGGTGAAACAAGTTGAAAAAAAGAAGCCATTTAAGTACATTTGACATCTATGAATTGACGAGAAATCAATTTCTCCCTTTTCTTTCCTTTCAACTATCTTTCCTTATTCACTTGTAATACTATCTACGATCAAACAATATTTCTTTTTCTCTCGTCTTTTGCATATCTGAAGAATGTATATGGAAACGTTACAAGACTAAATGAAGCAAAAAAGATTCACAAGATTTTCTAGTTATTTATAGAAGATAAAGAGCTGCATCTATCTGGCGTTGCCTGCGATGCATTTTAGTTTTCAATTTTATTTTGTTTACACATTTTTAAAACTTATACAGGAAAAGAAATAAAATTTTAGTTTTAAGGGAGACAACTTTTTTATAGTCATCAAATAAAAATGAGTTATTCCCCTTGCTGATTTTTAGTTTTTGGTTATAATCGAAATTTTTTCTCTCCATATTTTGTCCAGGTGGTACTACATTATATAAAAAAAATAAACCGTAATGAAGTAATGCCAATAACATGGTACAACAATAACAAATGAAAGTTGGCTAGTCAGAATCAAAGTTTGATATCTCAGAGTAAATGTTATTTAGGTACAACTTCTAACATTCTACAAGATAACTTTTATATGTTAGATTACATATGAAAATAATGCAGACAGTAAGAATTGCATCTTTGTAGTTTTGTTTTGAAGCAATGTGTTTACTGTTTTTAAGACTTACAAGTATTGGTCATGGAAAAAAAATTAGATAGTGGGTAGGGGAGTCGTGAAAACAATAGTAAATATTGTGAGAGTATCTTTCAGTCTATTTTTATAGTTTTTCAACAACGCCCAAATCACAAGTTATCCTGATGTGACCTATGACACCTGTATCGCCAACACATTATAGCAGAATGGTAATGCGTTTATAATGAACCCCTACTAAAACACAAAAACTGGCTTGTATATTGAACTTTTAGGCTTTGCTTTAACCCATGTTAACCCTACTGAAGTTAGGTTTCATAAACACATACACTTTTAATTTGCTTATTTTCTCTTTTATACTAAAAAGCAAAAAACTATCCGCCATTCGCGACTATTAATCTATCTTTAAGTATTCCTTTGAAACGTATAATTTACATTACATATATTTGATATACATTTATAGTATTAAAACTTATAAAAAACTGTTCTTCACTCCAAAGAAGGCATATTGGTACTTAAGCATGAGGGGCTACTGTGATAGGGGCCAAATTTATAGGAAGAAACATGGGTGGGGAGTTGGGCAGTAAGATGTTTGTTCACATTACATTTAAATTTCGCCATGTATGTATGGTCGGGGAACCATGGAACATGGACGGAATTCCAAAGGTAAGCAGTCTGAGGAGAGAAGATTTTTAAAAACTAATGGTTTTGATTTAAATTACCTCCCTTGAAAATTAATGAACATAATATTTTTAAAAAGGTTTTGGTAATTTATTGTTTATAATATCACTTAAATTAATTACAGTTAATATTGACAAAATTATATATATATAGGAAAATAAAATTACAAATGAATAACATCAAACATTAATTTATTATAAACTTTAAAAAATAGCTATGCAATTAAGTCATACGAATAGCCATGTTTTAATCTCTGCTCTCTCTATATATACAATTATCCAAAAGACTGTCGTATTATTGATTTAAATAACAGCGAATTGTTTTGATAGTAATATAGTTGTGATAAATTTAAAAAAATAACTGTTACATGAATAAATACAAAAGTTTTTTGCATTTAAATCTAAATTGTAAACGTTTAACACCTTAAGATAATAGCATATTTAATGTCTGGAGGTTTATAATTTTATCATTTCTTGTATAGTCCCACGTTCTTCAAGAAGTCCGGTGATTCTGTTTTTTACTTTTTCAAACAATTCTGTGAGGTTCCTTGCATTAAAATACCTTTTTCAAGTATGAGATGTGTTACTGCACTCCTGAAGAACATGCTTTACTGTGATAATGGATTTCCATTATTTAGAAACTTTTTTTTTTGCTTACCACAGAAGGCTAATGGCAGATCCCCTGAAGTATGCCTCGGCCATCAAGAATTTACGTGGTTCATCTTTTGGTACAACCTATCAGTTTTCTCATAAAAGACATAAATATGATACTAAGTTAAGATTTTCCTGGTGGGGATCCTGCATAATAAGTATATATAAGTTAGAAAAAAACTGCACAGAGAACACCCACTCATTCTGACAATTCCCCCAAGGAGTGCCTCAAGCATCCTGCATAGATAGACCCACAAATGTTTTTGGTTTTGTTATTTTTTTACAACCTGAGAAGGTTAGAGTTAGGGTTTTTGTACAAACTGAGGTTCTTTTCTGGTTTATCTCCTTAAAAATTAAGATATTAAAAAAACTTTACAAAATTGGGTTTTGATTTTGGAGAACATAACATTTTCACAAGCAATTAAGTTAGCAGTGGTACTAGGGGGACGGTTTAGGGCACGGGTAGATATAAGTGGGTGTGTGTGGCATATTTACATGAGACCCATAACAAGATTGCCTTCTACTGTAGTTTCAAGAATATTTTACCCCGACGAGCATTTATTCGTTAAAGTTAAGGTGTTCAATTGTGGCATCATCGACTGGTCCCCATGCACCCAGCACAATGTGATGTATCTGAAAGAACTTGTGTAGCTACAGTATATACTTAGCCTCTATATTTTGAATGTCCATGTGTGGCAAAGAGTCATACCCTTCACAAGATAATCTTGTTTATGTCCATAGTAAGAACACGGCAGATCTAGAGGATAGATACTAACCTAAAAAAAAAAAATTTCTATCCTTTTTGGGTAGTTTTAGTTCCTGTGGTGATCAGCGAAAAACAGATGATTTGGTAGAGAGAATGTGGCAGCATTAGGGAAGATCATCCTACATGACAACCGGCAGATGCATTGCTTCAGTTAGCAGAGAACATCTATAGTAGTAGTGCACATAGATGCCATCAACTATCAAAAGATTCAAATGACAATTCCTTGGAGGAACGAGTTAGAAGAATCCAATAAAAATTCTTGTTTCAATTGAGCAGTTATTCATGAAAATCATTATGTTGCTTATGATACACCAGCACACTAGTCCAGTCTAATAATACTAACCCAGCAGCATATACATATAATCTCAATATCCTAAACTAGTCTTTTTTTTTTTTTTTTTTTTTACTTATTCCTTTTCACACTGTTTTTCTCTTCTTTCTGCTGACTTATTCAGCATTAACTTTGTTCTTTCTTGTTTTCTTATCTAATGTATTTACTGATGATTTTGTTTGTGCCATTCATTTGAATCTATATTTTATATTCCATGCATATCTACTACCACTGCTACACAACAGAGAACAAGTTTAAGACATTTTCCAAACTCACTGATTAAAAAAGGAATGCTTATGACATTAAGAAAAAAGTAAACCTTTGATTTTTCTATGTCAGCTTTCAGATAAACAATTACATTTGTTTGAAAGAAATATTACATTTGTTTGAAAGAAATATTACATTATTTATTTATTAAATATACTTGTAACTTATAATAGTGTACATTTCTCCAGTTTAATAATACTAAACCAAACTCAATATTCAATATTTTTTATTCATTTAAAAAAAAAAAAAAAAAAAAAAAAAAATCACTCTCCCTTTTTCTGTCTTCATTTCAATATTCACTTTATTTTCTATTTTTATATCTAATGCGTACTTCTGTTAGTCATTGTATATTCTATGCTTACACACCCATTGTCATTGCTAGTTTAGTATTATTAAACCAGTATTCAGAAACAAATATAAAAAAAATTAAGATTATTTGTGGTCATCTTTAACTCCAAAAGTCTGATTCTCATGAATAAATGCTGGCAAGGTGTGAATAATATGTTTGCATGCTGCATCAATTGCATACGTCAGCGTTTGTAACACTTATGTACAGGGTGTGCTAAAAAATTGATATTTCAGTCAAATAATTTTGATAACTCTTATTAAAGTAAACTTAAATTTCCACAGAATGTATAGAAACTAGTGTGGATATATATTGAAAAGAAAGTGACTAATTCGGAATTCACTTTATATTTGAGAAAGAGAGAGAGAAAGAGAGAAAGAGAGAGAGAGAGAGAGAGAGAGAGAGAGAGAGAGAGAGAGAAGAGAGAGAGAGAGAGAGAGAGAGAGAGAGAGAGAAAGAGAGAGAGAGAAAGAGAAAGAGAGAGAGAGAAAGAGAAAGAGAGAGAGAGAAAGAGAGAGAGAGAAAGAGAGAGAGAGAAAGAGAGAGAGAGAAAGAGAGAGAGAGAAAGAGAGAGAGAGAAAGAGAGAGAGAGAGAAAGAGAGAGAGAGAGAGAGAGAGAGAGAGAGAGAGAGAAAGAGAGAGAGAGAAAGAGAGAGAGAGAGAGAGAGAGAGAGAGAGAAAGAGAGAGAGAGAGAGAGAGAGAAAGGGAAAGAGAGAGAGAAAGAGAAAGAGAGAGAAAGAGAGAAAGAAAGAGAGAGAAAGAGAGAGAGATTTAAAAAATATAACTCCCTCACCTGACCGAGTGCTACCAGATCAGGCTGTCTGAAGATAATGGCTTCTTGCCCCAAAATGAATGTTATTGTTTTTGTTCCTTTCCCTTTGCAAAACTCAATCATTTTCTGCAAAGCCAAAAACAAAAACATTTTCCCCTAGAAAACAACCAAACCAAACCAAACACCATGAATAAATATTTGAACATATAAATAATACTTGAACGTATAAAGAACTTTAAGCATAAAAACCGAATTTGGCATTAAATAACCAGAAAAGGGTCAATATACCGTAAAACAAAACAACCAAACCAAACCCCCACCTAAGACAGGGAGTCAGAGTTGGGTTTGTTAAAACAGAATCTATAGTAGGGTGGATGGAAGGGGGGGGGGTCCCACTTCTGCTTGTGGGCGTTGTGGATCAATCAGGCTGCCTCACCCCTTGAGCTATGCCCCTGATTTGGAAAGTATTTAGAGCAACTACAAATCTGGGTCATAAAGGTGCTTCCAAAACGCATGAACTTAAAGAAAATAGAGAGACTATTAATGGGATGGGTAAACCAGTGGAATGCCACACAGAGCATAATTTCTAGTTCCCAGCAGCCTTCTTCCTGACCATTCCTACCAACCCAAATACTACACCCCCACACCAAAGATAGATGGGTGTGGATCTAATACTACTGCCCCAGATAAGAGATGTGTTACACAGGTGTTTGGGTACTGCAGGGTGATCCCCCTCTCCTCCTTATCAGATGTATGAAAAAACGACCCCCCCCCCAAAAAAAAAAATAAAAATAAATAAATAAATAAATAAATAAATAACAGGATGGAGGTCTTTTCAGACTCAGTCAAACAGTTTAAGATTCAGAAGATATAAACAGAAAGTCTAAGGAGGTTTTCTCTCCAAGGATCGGTGGAATAAAATAATGAAATAAATATTATAATAATAGCTAATATTAATCTAATCTTATATATAAAATTATGTCGACCAGATTTTAAAAGTTGGATTTAAGCTGACAAATCAAACATTGATCCTGACTAGCCAATTTTCATTTGTTATTATTGTACCATGTTATTGGCAATAAAGAAATGGACTTCATTACAATTTATTTAAATAAATAAAAAAGAAGCTTAATCTGGTTCGTCAGTTTGTTTTATGGATACATTCTTAAATAAACACCTACAAAGAATTAATTTGTGCCACTTATTCATAAATAAACTATTTTAATCTTTTGTTAATAGTTGAAAAAAATAAATGAATGAATTACTTTGTAACTCTTCGAAATTTTAAAGTAAATTAGAAGCATCTGTCAAATAGAAAGTTATTTAAACTGGTTAGCAAATCCTCATGTATTAAAAGATCAAACGTTTAGAAGCTGTTTACACCCAATAATTCTATAGAGATTAAAAGATTATCTGAACATAATTAGTTATAGATTTATGACCATTTTATTTAATGACAAAACAATATCGTAAGAATTAAATCTTATTTTCAAAATCATATTTAAAAAAGAATATTTAAAAAAAAAACGAAACCGAACAAACGGCTCCCAACTAGACGTGCCTACTTTGCGTTGCATGAGAGAAATGACAATTCTTACAGAAACAGAAATTAATTTTGGTTACTTTAATATTCTATCAAATTATTTCGTAAATTTTTAAAAGTTTGTTTTAGTATTTGATACAAATAGATTTAATAGTAAAAAAGAAATGTATCATTGATACAATCTTGGTTATTTGGACTACATTTCTCATCTTAAGTGTTATCACGTTTCGGTTGCTGTAACCTCCGGTCTTCTTCGGGAATATTTCTGTCGAACTCGGGAATCTGGACGGAATTTCGAACGGAACCCTTTATTTAATCCACGGTAACATGCTCTTGTTCCGAGAAATCTTCAGTAATTCGCAATTCTTTGTATCGCCCGCAACCTTCAGATAATTATCACTTAGAACTGAAACTTAGTACTATATCCACTGCGCCACGGGTCCTTGCGAACAGTTCTAGTATGAATTTTGGGAGATGTAAAAGTGAGAAACACACGTTTTAAGTCACATAATTTGATGTAAAAATGAAGTAGGCTGCATTTTCTTTTTATAGATCACTAAGATCTATATGAATGGCGGCCGTTGCAAATGTTAGATGCTCGACCAGAGTGAAAATATCTTGGGTTTTGTTTGGGCCACCCCAGAAGTTTGTTCCCCTTTGAGATTAATTGTAAAAGGTAGAACCCATGTTCGGATGTTAATTCTCTGTCCAACAGTTATCTCAGGTTGAGATCTTAAGTGGCTAAGTGCTTGGGTGATCCACCAGAGCTGGCCCACTGGGTATGATAGGAAAGTTTGAGGTTTGCTGGAATAGCTGGCGAGCAGTTTTAAAGCTGTGTGCCTTTGAAGGAGGATGGCCCATCTTGGTCTCTTAGTTAAAAGGGTGTGCTGGACCTAGGCTTTCATTTCGCTGGGATAGAGATCTCATTTTGCAACTCTGCCATTCGACTTGGAAACACGAGTATCTTTCATAACATTCGGCAAATAAATTTGTTACTTGTTCATAAATTAGACTCATGGTTTTTACTTGACTTATCGCATAATCCCCTTTATACTGGCACAACGTATGGAGATGATTACGGCCAGCTCAAATATATGTTCACATTAATATATATATAGATAGAAAAAAATTTTTTTTTTTAAAAGACATTTTGTATTCCTATACGTCAACAAATAAGAAATAAATAGAGAAAAGACAAACATTTATCAATATCGAAGGTTCGATCCTTGTCTAAGTTAGCCATGCTGATGATGGCTGTAAGCCAGAAACATGTGTCCATAGATTACTTTTATGTATATATATATATATATATATATATATATATATATATATATGAAGAACTTAAGGGAGATAACTCAGTATATTTGCACACAATAACTTCCTCTGAATCTCTTTCAGTGAATAGAAAATAATCTCTCCTGTAACATTTTCTTAGGCTGAGTATTTTCAGAAAAAAAACTGAAGCAAAATAAAATATATTTGTGCAAATAACAGTGGGGGAAAAAAAAATCCAAAAAACAAAAACGAATAAATCGGCTAGTCCGAAGCAACTATTCTGGGTCCGACTTTGAAAACCTGACGAGAAAACTTAGTTAGATTATAGCATACTAGTGATCCGTGGAAATTCTACAGTGTTTTCCAAATGAATATGTATAATTTACTGTTAAAAATAACTATCATTGTCAGCTAATATTCTTTAAATAAAACGAATATGTCTCTTCCTTAGCTATTTATTTAAAATTGTAACAATTTAATTCTTTCTAAAATAATAAATTTCTTTTTTCTAAGCGTAAAAAGAATTGTCAGCTAGATGATCGTCAAACCAATAAAACGAATGTCAGTTCTTTTAAATGTATTCATTTAAAATTCTACTTTTTTAGTTGACGGACGATATAATCTGATTTTGGAACAATTCATTTTAAAACGGGTAAAGTCAGAATTGCTTACCGTAGCGACATCACATTCATCAGCAATAACAATCTTTGCTGATCGGACGATGACTTTTTTTTTTTTTTTAAATGCATGCGAAATGTGATAACTTACGTACCAACATAAAATGCATTATTACTATTATTATTATTATTATTTTTATTATATACTAGCTGAACCCGTCGCCCGACGTTGCACGGGAGAAAGTACTACCTATTGCATGACGTCGAATAAAAAAGAAACGGCCTATTGTTTTTTCTGCCCCGTCTACCGTGTTGGCGAATGTTTTAAATTAAAGAAAAAGAAATAAGTGGTAGAGTGGAATGGGATCGAACGCTAAAACTGGCGATAATGAAACCTACTTTCTTGCTGTCTGCGCCACGCTTCAGGGTTAAAAACACAAGTGAAAATAGGCCAATTAACCTAAGCGTTATTATTGGCATGCGTGTTAAATTAATACCAGACAAATAATAAATAACAACCGGTGTTTTGTGAAAATTAAACTGTGTGTATTAGTTCCCGGTGTCGATGAGTAGAGTGACAGTACAGAATTGTTAGGGAGAAAAGTTTTTGCTACCACCTATATGGAGTTGGTTTTTCGGAGAGACGTTGATGGTGGGCCAAATGTAATATTTAGTATTAGGTAGAAAAAAATAATAACAAATTTACTAAAACACGCTCGAGTGAATAAGTGTAGTATAGTGGTGAGTTTAGTAGCCTGTGATGTATTCGGTTATTTTCCTATACTCCGAGAAGGTACAGGGGAAAAATCGTCTCTACTTTATATATTAGACTAGTGGCACCCGTGGTAATTCTACAGTTGCAGACCCCACAATATTATCATACCACCTTTGTTCAAACTGAAATATACTCATCTAAGTATCCTAGTTAATGTAGTTTCAGAATATATCTGGTTATGGGGGGGGGGGGAGGGGTCTATCTTCTAAACCGTTGTAAGAGTTTCTGACATATTTCCATTTTATGGATGTCCGGTATGAGCACAGATCCCACAATATTTTTGTATTATTTTCGGAGAGAACAGATACTATATTTTGAATTATTTGCTATAAAGTAAAGATTTTAAATTGTAACAAATTAGGTACAAGGCCATCAAAAGTGTTGGTCATCATTGGTCTCAAGTAATAAAATTGTCCATCCTACTCTTAACTAGAATAATATGTAACCATAATACCACATTTACTCCCTAACATTAAAATTATCCCAAAATTTGTTTGAAATTTCAAAAGATTTTATTTTTCATATATATATATTTATATACAAAAGTCTGAAGACAAGAAAGTGTTTTAGTTAGAGTTTCACCTTCCCCACGGCAGTGACATTAGATGAAATTTAAAAATTACTTATTTTGCAACATGGGCGATCTGGCTATCTTAAAAAAAAAAAGTGTTAGAGGGTGACAACACACATACCAACATAAAATTGCCATAGCGCATTATTATATAGATTTTATTACAAATTTCTCGTAAAATAATGTAGAAATGGAAAAAAGGGAATTTCCCAAAATTTGAAACAGAAAAGTTGACCTCCTATTGGTGTATAAGAGAACATATTAGGAATAGATCCGATTCAGATTTGAACCCAGCTGGCAGATTCCATTGCCCATGAGAACAAAACCATTATGCCACACGCAATATCAGCCTTGCACAAAATGAGATACAAGTGTAGATATGCAAGAAAAAATAATGGAACAAAATAAAATGTCTGAAAAAAAAAAAAAAAAAAAAAAAAAAAAGTTCAAACAATGTTTTTTTTCAAAAAGTTTTGGCAGCCAAATGTATTCTAAAGAGGAATCGGTTTTGCGGTCAATAACTGTCTACAAGAAATTATTAATACTCTTTGGCAGATATTCTTTGAAAATAGCAAAAAGAATTGAAATAATTTGTAAAGATTAAAAATAGACTAGAATACGTTTAAGAGTCATTATCAAGATAAAATACATTTTTATCGACTGGGTTGAGGGTGTTTTTTCCCCCTCCTTTTTTGTCATTCTTTTCATGCGCATATATTTATTTTGAACTAGCAGGACCTGTGTCCTGGCGTTGCCCGGAAAATTGAGGAACTCAAACTTCTCTCTCATCCCTGAAATCCACGTTACTATTTGTATTCTTATTTTTTTTACTTTCTATAATCAGAAATTTTCAAGTTATAAATAAAAGTCAAACGTTCTCTTTGCTGTTTATGACTGTCCGCTGCCAATGCAGAACCAACATTACTTCTGTAAAACCCTAACTAAAGAAATCAAAAGTAAAACTAAAAATCTCAATGATTCATATAGAATAAATTGTATTATATTTGCAGCGTCTCAATGTGGGAAAAATCCAGGTCCTCCAAAATAGGCACTATTCATCATCATCATCTGCTTTATTTGTTGAATCTATTGGGATAAAAATAAAAATCGACTCGGTCTAGAAGGATTTTTCCATTTACTGACCTAGAACAGAAAAGATGAGCTAGGAAGAGCAAAGTATAGTATCAGAATAGATACATTTTGTTCCTAGCCAAAATACCAAGAAATCTGAATCCTCGATAGAGTGTTTAGACTATAGACTCCACAACCCAGAAAAAAAAAAAACATCTTGAGCCAGTAGATTTTCTATCGGTCAATTTTGTTATTTTATTTTAAATGCCATCTTTCAATACAATACATCTTGACTAAAGAAAAAAAATGAATATATGTAATATATATAAAAATATACATATATATATAACTGAATGTTTGTGTGTATATATGATGTTTGTGTTCCCTCCAAAAAGAAACATAAAATCTAAAAGTGTATGTTATGTAAAATTTACCAGGAAAGACAATGGAAGTGTTCCTCAATCTTTCTAAGTGCACCTCTAAGGTTGCTATGAGGGCATAGCCCATTACTTCAAATATATCCTATTTTGATGAAATTTATATATGTATAAAATTCTCCAGGGAAGACAATATAAGTTATCCCAAATCTTTATGTGCCGAATATCTACGTGAACATACATCTAAGTGACTCATGGGAACAGTACCCCATTAAACTTTAAATACATATACCTTGATTTTTCTTATGAGTGTTATTTTAAAAGTCGACTTAAAAAAATGTCTGAAATGTTTTAGTTGGGAAAGTATCAGACTGAAAACATCGAGTGTGCAGTTTCGATTCTATTCCCCAGATTTAAAAAAAATTAAAATTATATGAAATCAAAAAATATATTTTTCCTCCCCCCCCGTCTATCTGCCCCCCCCTCTCTCTCTGTTTATATATATATATATATATATATATATATTATATATATATATATATATATATATATATAATAATAAAGCATCTATGTGTGAAAAAATGAAGACATACTAGGGAGTCTACCTTAAATATAAGTGTATTCACATGTACAATTTGCACGTGAACATAATGGAAGTAGTTCTCCGTCTCCAGCTGCCTCTTAAAGGAGCTAATGACACTTTTCTAATATATTACACAATGAACGTAATCAATATATAAGCCTTAAGTTAAGAGTACTAACACATCTGAATAGCTCAGTGGGTAAGATATCTAGCCGACAACATCAAGGTTGCTGTTAAAGTAAACTAACACACTAACCCGGTCAACATCGGGTAACCCTGCTAGTATTATATATATATATATATATATATATATATATATATATATATATATATATATATATAGTGTGTGTGATAAACAAAACAACAAAAAAGTTTCTGGTAGCCCGTGTCTCATATTTTGACAGCACACATGACAAGATGAATCTTGTTCAAGTTTCATATAAGATTTTTTTCTTACTATATATGCATAACAATGAAGATTGGCATTAACTAATATATATATATATATATATATGTATGTACGTATGTATGTATGTACGTACGTATGTATGTACGTATGTATGTATGTATGTATGTATGTATGTATGTATGTATGTATGTATGTATGTATGTATGTATGTATGTATGTATGTGTGTGGGGGTGGGTGGGTGTATATATAATCCATTCAGATTAATAACATATTTGGCATATTGACATAGTCATAAGTCATAAGCTGTTTTCGTTTTGTCTTATTTCTTAAACAGTAAATAAAGTATGTTTAAGTTCTCTAGTATGGCACAAGGCTAATAAACGCTTACATTAAGTTAATATTTTTTATATTCAGGGAAGAAATCTTAAGTTAACATAAGAAAATAAATGATATTCTTAAAATGTGTTCATTCAATTTGTTCAGTGATGATCAGTAAACAAAATTTGGTGATTATTAAGAATTTCCAACAGAAAAAAGGGGTGAAAAAACCCAAAAAACAAATAGCCAACTAATAACTGTTACTAAAGGCAATAAAAGTTACTTTTCTACTTCCCCAGATCATTTGTTTTGTGCTTTAAAGCATATTTAAGCGTTTTTATTTACATGTAATTTTTCATTACAATTTAAATTTTGCAATTTGATCATTTGTTTTGTGCTTTAAAGTATTTTTAAGCACTTTCATCACAATTTAGATTTTGCAATTTGACTATTTGTATTTTTTTTTCACCCCCTTTTTTCTGTTGGAAATTCTTGACAAATCGCCCAAAACTTTAGATAGTGGAGGGGGTTGATTTGTTGTATCTTAAGCTTCTTTTATAGCTTTTAACAGCCCAGGGGTGGCATGTGTTGTGGATCTGCCCCTTTTCATCTATGCCACTGATATGAGGAGAATTATGAGAGCTACTCAAATTTGGGTCAAATAAGGTGCTTCAAAAATTATCAAAGAACTAGGAAAAAAAATGAGAGAGAGAGAAAGACAGAGAGAGAGAAAGAGAAGACTATATTAACAGGATGGATGAAATATAGAGCATCAATTTGGTTTCACCAGCTCCCTCCCAATAAATACCACAAAATCTTCCCCCATTAAAGAATAAACAAAAAAACAAAAACAGTATGGGGTACTACCACTAACCCAGATAGAGATGTGTAACATAGGTGTTTCACTGTTTCATGTGTGGGAGGGGGGTCTACAAACCAATGGCAAGAAAGAGCGGGGGGGGGGTACTTTTTGACTGTCAAAAATAGCTAGATTCAGAAATAAATTAAAAAAAAAAAAAAAAAAAATCATTAAAATCACTAGAATTTCTGTTTATCTCCGACGGTTCGTTTTCAATAAAATATAAAATTATCTTCTCAGATTTTCAAATCATACCCATAGATCATTTCAGCTGAAAAATCTTACTTTATATACAACTCGCCAATTTTTATTTGTTATTGTTGTACTGTCTTATTGACAATATAATAATGTACTTAACCACAATTTATTTTAAAAATTACTTAGTCTGACCCATGAAACATTTTAAAATAATTACCTAAAAATAAAAATCAACAAGTGGAATAACTCATTTTAAATTGAATAATATAATAGAAGTTGTCTAGCCCTAGTTTAAAGATGTGCAAACAAATAAAAATCACTTCATTGCATCCTGGGCAACACCAGGTAAGTACAGCTAGTTGTTTTATATTTTCTAGATGACATATAATATATTAGTGGTATACGGTATGAATCAAGCATTGTTAGTTTGTTTCGTTTTTTTTTTTCATATATTTCTTTAAAATAAATTTGGTCTGCTGTGAAAAAAAATGTTATTACGAAAATGTGGCCCTGAGAAAAAAGTTGGGGAGTTACTTGGCTAAATCATTTTCTCGAGAGTTTATCTAGCAGGAACTTACATTAGCTGCGCTTCCTTACTAAATTCTAAACTGCAACTGTCTATATCACTTCAAATCCTTCTATGTCTAGTCACATTACTAAACTAACAAATCAACCATTCATCATCATATATTGACCATAACCAACCTTAGAGAGCGTATTAAGGGTCACTGTAGGTGAATTCCTTTAATAAAGCTATTAACTCAGAATGCATAAATAATATAACAACATAATCCCCTATAAAATGTAATTCCTTTTACTTGTGGTACAATAGTGGAATTATACTTATAAACAAGACTAGTTGGAAATCTTCACATTGTGGAATGTTATTGAATGTATTTTCCTGTGGAGATATAAAGAAATGTGTCCTTCCAAAGATTTGCCATTTTGGCCTGGGAAATGTGGAGCAGACTGTTTTCTTATTTCATTCTGTATTAAGTAGTCTAGTATCTGGTATCGCTCAGTTAAAGGTTCTGATCGGCTCACACTTTACCCCTGTAAGATAATTTTTCAGACAAACAAAAATATATTTAATCGCAAAGCAAATACTGTAAAATACAGTTAATAACTGCTACAAATCTGTTCAATCATACACAAATAATCTCATGCATTTAGCAAATTACACATAACTCCCAATGTGCAACTATAGCTGTGCCCCGACTGATCATCTTATCCCAAACTCATGTACCATTCTTTTTCATCTTCATTTTCTTATAAGCTGTCTCGTGATTCTAGCGTCGTTGGCCACTGGAGCACAAACCCATAGTACACAGCAAAACTTTACATACATAACAAAGACAAAAAACACAGTTGCCTTGTATACAAGCGACTTGTTGGACACTGGATTGTGTGCATGTGGTAAGGGTGTTGTCGTTTGTGTCTCTACGTTCAAGCTAACTTTCCTATATGTCGACTTTCAGCTCTCAGCTAAGACTAATCCCGTTGTCCACGACCCTCGGTCAAACCCGGTCGTCTCTCACTCCTCGGTCAAACCCGGTCGTCTCTCACTCCTCGGTCAAACCCGGTCGTCTCTCACTCCTCGGTCAAACCCGGTCGTCTCTCACTCCTCGGTCAAACCCGGTCGTCTCTCACTCCTCGGTCAAACCCGGTCGTCTCTCACTCCTCGGTCAAACCCGGTCGTCTCTCACTCCTCGGTCAAACCCGGTCGTCTCTCACTCCTCGGTCAAACCCGGTCGTCTCTCACTCCTCGGTCAAACCCGGTCGTCTCTCACTCCTCGGTCAAACCCGGTCGTCTCTCACTCCTCGGTCAAACCCGGTCGTCTCTCACTCCTCGGTCAAACCCGGTCGTCTCTCACTCCTCGGTCAAACCCGGTCGTCTCTCACTCCTCGGTCAAACCCGGTCTTTTTCCTTTATTTCGTTTTCCCGGTCTCTACCTAACCCCCTCTTCTACTTCCTTTTCCGGTTACTGCCTGTTTTTGTCTTCACCTGTCCCTTATCTCTACTCTCCCCACTGGAACTGAAAGATTTCCGCCTTTTCCACATCTCCCCGAATTCCTATCTTGAACAGCCAGCCTGTCAACCGCTCACTGTAATGGCGGCACTTGTCTGTGATCGCCGTTTCTTAATGTCCTTTTTGGCATTCCTAGATTCTTACATAATCTCTCCTGGTAATCCTCGTTTTGGGAATCGGGGCTATTATTCCATAGTATCACACAAAAGCATATGAACGCTGGTTAATATGTAACAATCCTTTCACCTGAAAAACAACCTGTTTTGTAGAGTTGGGAATCAGATTCGATTCAGGGGGAAAAAAAAAAAAAGCCAAGAAATAAACCCCCAAAAAACTAATGTTTGAATATTAATAAGTCCATAAAATCTATAATGGTGAAATATGAAGAGAGAAGTGATTGAGTGTCGGCATTTCATATTAGGTCATCTCTCCAGGGGAGGGGGGAGGTCATGAAGGAAATGTCTACAAACAGCACTACTTAGGTCTCAACATTTATATACATTTGTAACCATGGAAACAGGATATTTTCAGTTTGTAGATGGTTGACTAATAACCAATCATTCTGACTGATATTTATGGCTTGATTTGTTTCTTTTGTTTTTTTTATTGAGTAATTTTTTAGCTGCGTCCACTGATCTCTATAAAAGCACTCAGTCCATCTGTTGTTTTGGTGTCGATCATGCTCAAGTCAGGTCCCTATTTACTTGCCTCCCCACAAGGACAGAATTAGACACAAAGTCGGTTTTTAATGTGTGGAAATCCAACTCCCAAAAAGGTGAACTCTGGATTAGGACAAAAATAAGAATGACTTCAGTCAAGGATTTCTCCTTCACTGACTGAGGACAGGAAAAAATGAAGTGTGGTAACAGAACCGATACTACACTTTGCTCCTAGTCAAAAGGACAAAAGTGTCTGGTCTGTCGAGTGTTTTTTAATACAGATTTCCAACTTGTGTATGTTGGGTTTTTTTTCCAATCGAAACATTGACACAACAAACACTCGATCTTCCATTGACCATTCTACTGTACTTATGTTTTATACATTTTTTTATGGAAATTGCTCCAGACAAGACATGAAGCTACTTGATGTAAGGAGCTAAAAATAAATTAATAGATACTACTACTACTACAAGCTCAAAAACTAGCCAACGATAAGTGCTAGATGGATAGATTTTGACCCCAAACTAATAATTATTGTAAACAAAATTTAAAAAAAACAAACTATTTTTCATTAAGTAGCCAATTCTGACTGAAACATTAACTGGACAATGCCGACAATGATAATCATGAAAAAAAATTGTAGGGTACACCAGACTCTCAAAGTGTTAGAGAGCGAGTCAAATAGAGGAAAAATTAAAAAAATAAATGGTGTAAAAATGCACAACGCTGCATGTTTTGCGGAGATGCATAGATGCATGCTATAAATGGCAGACCTGCAATGGGAAAATATTTAGAAAAGATATGAAACCACCCAATACATTGGCAGGCCTATCCGAAAAAAAAATCATGGCTTCTTGAAAACGAAGGTTCATGTTGAAAAATAAGACCACTTGAAATTCTACAGAATTAATGTTAACTCCAGATAATAGAAACCCTGGTCAGTGGGTTTGTCCGTTCAAAAATTAAACAAATGATAATTCTCAAGTGGTATTGCTGTGTGGCCTACCCTGAATGACAGATCTCGATACATTCCAGCAAAACAGGCCGAGGGGGTTAATTGATATATCTTGGTCTGATAGACGAATGGGCTTTTGTGTCTTAAACTGAGAGTTTTTGTTCGGTTGGAAGAGATATTTGTTCTGATTGCAGTCTGTTGTTCGGTAGAACACCAAGTGTCATTTAAAACCTCTTGAAATAAAACATTGTTACTTTTTTGAAACTTGAGTGGTGACTTTGTTTGAAAGGAAAATCGTTTTGTTACAGCAACGACTGAGACCACATGATTGACACTACGGCGAATGTCGAGATCAAGTACCAAATTCAGACAAGTAGCAGATGATCATTGCCTGTAAAGTGAACACACACAAATTCAGGTTCACAATGGCAGGCCTTCTCCACTTTTATTTCACTATTATTGCTGGTTAGATTTTACTTTTTGTTCCTGGATTCCAGCATCGCTACTTCAGAGATGCAGTTGGGTATTACTCAACTCTTCCTTCACTATAAACATCATGTAATCACGCATTCATAAGATATCCATTGTCTCTAAAGAGAGAAGCCTTTTTTCCCTTAATAAAGTCAATAGGATATATTTAAAAAAAACCTAGACAAGTTCATATGTTGATGGTGAAAGACTCATGCTCGAATTGTGCATGTATTCATTTCAAGTCTTATTAATCACTGCAATTTCAACTCTTAATAAATTCTTTATCTCAAGAAGGGTTGATTTTGTTGGTTTGTTTGACAACATATTAATCTCTTATGTGTCATTGAATGCCGAAATATTAGTTGTAGTATGGCGAAAAGCTTTCATGCTTCAAGTTCTTTATATGTTGAAGTATTTATTCAAAGTGTTTGGTTTGGTTGTTTTGTTTTATGGCATATCAACCCTTCTCGGGTTATTTAATGCCGAATCTGGTCATTTTGTGAAAGTTTTGATGCTTAAAGTTCTTCATATCTTAAAGTATTTATTCATGGTGTTTGGTTGAGTGAAAGGGGATAAGAAGGGGTAGGGGATAGAAATTGTTTTTTGTTTTGAATTTTGCAGAAGATTATTTAGTTTTTCAAAGAGAAAAAAAGCAATAAAACATCAATGTTTGGTGCATTTTGGGTAAGCTCAAGAATAGAGCAAAATGTTAGGTCCCTGGCAAAGTTGATAAAAACAAAATAACTCTTATGAGATAGATGGTTCACCTAGTGGACGACCTTTAACCAAAAGGGTTGTGGATAGTCTCGATAAAATATTGTAAACTATCCCCCCCCCTCTCTCTCTCTCTCTGATGGTTGACGTCATCCATTTGTGCATTGGGACAAATAGGCAAAAAAACAAGATCCACAGAATTTCAGTAGTATATAGATTATTTAAATGTCTAAAAAAATTTTTTTTAAGTTGTATACTAAAATATTTCGTGCTCCTTTTGGCAAAAAAGTAAATATGTCAACCGTATGAAGATCTGCGTGGAGGACCATTCCTCCAAAATGACATATCCCTTAGTTTCTTACTCGAAAAATAGTTTGCCGACACACACATACATCATATTTATGTGTGAGTATATATAGTGCCATTAACAGAGAGCCGTTTCATATTTTAAAGATGAATCAGTGTGGCTAGACTCAGCAAGATTCGAAACTGGGATGCCAGTGGTAGGCGCTCAGGAGCTCTATCAACTGAATTCAATGCTTGAACTGGGGGAGATTATATAGTATTAAATAAAAGTATTTATTTGATCACATTTTTTTATGATACTGATAACGTTTACCGAAAAATATTGTTTTATGCTATGAAAACCATTTCCTCAACCTATAGGGTAGAATGTGTGTGTATATATATATATATATATATATATATACATGGTTTTAAAAAAGAATAAATGGAGTCATAGTGAATTGGGGACAATATCACAGATGGAAAGCGAACGAGAAAAAACAAGCAAAAATACTTTGTGTTCCTATATATTTGATAGTAAAACGGCCATCCGACTAAAAAAGGTAATAGTGAAAAAAAAAGAAAAAAAGCACCATTCCACTAAAAACTAGAAACTCGAGGTACCTTTCGGTCGACATCTTCAAGAGTGAACCGTCGATGAATAACGTGTAGAATAAATTCCTTACATAAAATTACTTTAGCAGAAAAAACAAATTGGAGGAAACAATGTATATGTATATATATATATATATATATATATACATATATACATATATATACACTAGCATATGACAAGTCTTTCAGTATATGAAATTTTTTTACTAAAGTATAAGATGCATAGTGAAACCACTGTGGCTATTTATTGAAAGTAATATTTAATAAGAGAGAAAACTTACAATTTCTGGAGAAGCTGATCATGTCTTATTGGGAATATGTTTGAATCAAGTAGGTAATTGTCTAGTCACAGGAGATACATCCTACATGGAGAACTGGTTGTTGATAAAAAGACAAAAGTGTTTTGTTGATTCTTTGATAATTGCCTTTGAGACTTTCAAGGTTTTATTGATCCACTTAGCACGCAAAGAAAGAAAAATCAATATGGCTTCTAAATTATTTTCATTGCAAGAGGAACAAGAAAATACGTCAGTCATGAAACGGCATATCTCTGCCTGACAAGATATGGGTCGGCCAGTCTTAACTGAAATGTTTTGCATGGTGGTTACCGTTATCAAAGAGCATCAGATATATACATCAAATATGGAAAAATTGGAAGCTTAAATTCCGTCAAAATTTCGACCGTGACCGTACTTTTAAAAGTCACCGTCATAAGACGTGAGACTTCATTGGCTAAAATGAGTCAAGTAGGAAGTCTACTTGGGACAGAAGCAAAGTCATCGCCAAAAGTGACTTTCACCTTGGATTTAGATATCGCAAAATTAAATCAGTTCTAAGTTAGACAAGTTATTTATCTACTTTCCACACGGTAATATGTGACACAAGGTCGGGAAAGTGGGATTTGATAAACCAGCACCCAAGAAGGTGAGCACTCTGACCATTAAAAATTGCCTGGGCAGCCCCGTCGGCATTCTCTGGTAGGGGCGCCTCAGGCAGTAAGCAATAAACTTACTCCTCCCCAAATAAACTTGACCGAAAACATAACCTCCGTCTTGGCGGTAATAAGCATTAACACATATGTATGACCATAATGGATCTGCTGGCTCATATAAGACATAAACTGTGTCCATCGCTTTATTGCAGATTACAAAATAATCAATATTTCAGTAAATATAAGTTATAAAAAGCTGAAAATTACACCATCCAAGGACTGTATTAAGGTGAGATAAATCCTAAAATTTCATCAAAATTCATGTTATATTTAAAAAGTTATGTTATTTTTTTAATATTCAAGGAATTTTCACCGTCCATTGCTTTATTGCAGGTCTCATAAAATGCCAAAAAAAGGACGTTTAACAGCTACCGAGAAGCAGAGGATTATTGCAGGACTAGCAGAAGGACTCTCGATCATAAATTTAGCCACAGAACTAAAAAGGGATCCCCGAACTTTAGCTACATTCATCAAGAACCCCAACATCAAGTCCAGGAAAGATAAGGGCACAAGGAGGAACCTTTCTGATCGGGATCTTCGAAAAATTCGTAGAGAGATTGTGCGCAACCCAAACAGCACCAGTGCAACAATTTTTGCGAGGGCTGGAGTCATACCAAGGTCCAGACAAGCCCGATGCAATGTACTGAATGAAATGGCAAGGAACATCAAACCTATTCCAAGGCCTCCATTGAGCCAAACCCACAAAGAAAAACGATTGGCTTGGGCACAAAAATATATGAAAATGGATTGCCAAAATGTTCTGTTTACAGATGAGGCTCGTGCTACCCTTGATGGACCGGACGGATGGGCCAAAGTTTGGAATCCAAATGGAACTCCAACGCCTTATAGATTTCGTCGCCAACAGGGAGGTGGAGGCATAATGTTTTGGGCGGGAATTATTGGGGATAAGCTATGTGGACCATTCAGAGTGCCAGAAGGTGTCAAGCTCACCAGCAATGCCTACACTGCCTTTCTAAATGAGAATTTGTTACCATGGCTAGATGATCTTCCCTTGTCACGTCGTTTTAAGATTATTTTTATGCATGACAATGTCCCATCTCATGCTGCTAGGGGAACTACATCCTTCCTTGGATCTCAGGGCTTTGTTGGAGAAACCCTCATGTCCTGGCCACCGTGTTCTCTGGACCTTAACCCCATCGAACACCCATGGTCAATATTGAAACGAGGAGTTTATGAGGGAGGAGAGCAGTTTTCTTCGAAGGATGCCCTTTGGAACAAAATAGTCGACGTTGCCAGAACCATTACTCCATCTCAGATCAAACAATTGACCTCCTCGGTAGACAAAAGGTTGTTTAATGTAATTTCAAAACATGGGGGATATGTGGACAAATAATTCGTTTGTTTGACACTTAGCCCTCGGGATGTGCCTTTGTTTTTGTTAATTTTCCCCAGAAAATGTGTTCAATATAAATTTATGATGCTTTGGTATTGTTTTATTGAGCTTAAACATTATCTTAGAAGACTTGCAATAAAGCGATGGACGGTGAAAATTCCTTGAATATTAAAAAAATAACATAACTTTTTAAATATAACATGAATTTTAATGAAATTTTAGGATTTATCTCACCTTAATACAGTCCTTGGATGGTGTAATTTTCAGCTTTTTATAACTTATATTTACTGAAATATTGATTATTTTGTAATCTGCAATAAAGCGATGGACACAGTTTACTTACATAAAAAATCAGTGAATATAAAAGCTTCAATGTACATCTTTTCTGTTGTTGCTCTGCTATGTGAAGTTATGTCCCTCGAACCAAAGTTACTTGATAAAACTTTTTCCTTGCTTTACCTTTTGTTTTTATAATTGTAAAGAGTGAACAACAACAGTTTGAGATAAAGAAAACATATACTCAGTGAGGGCGTGCAAAGGGGGGGGGGGTCATTTAAATTTAGGAGGGAGAGCATCCAATCATTCAAACTATCTCCCTTTCTCATAATATTACTCAGTATTAAGACTTATACTTGAATCTTTGGAGCATACAATCAAAGAGTTGTCCCTCAAGCATCAGCAGACCTCTACATGCCACTGATACTCAGAGTTATCAAATATATTCTCTATAGTGCTAACACACACACACTACTATATTATACAAATATATATATATATATATATATATATTCAATTTGATATCAAATAATCAACACTTTAAACTGCACAGAGTTGATTTATTTTCCTTATGAGACATTCTATAACACTAATTAGTAAATAAATTGCTGCAAGTTAGGAATCTAGTTTTTTGTTGCAATACTCGGCTCCGACAAACACCCAGCTCCCTCCGCTACTCGGCTCCGACAAACACCCAGCTCCCTCCGCTACTCGGCTCCGACAAACACCCAGCTCCCTCCGCTACTCGGCTCCGACAAACACCCAGCTCCCTCCGCTACTCGGCTCCGACAAACACCCAGCTCCCTCCGCTACTCGGCTCCGACAAACACCCAGCTCCCTCCGCTACTCGGCTCCGACAAACACCCAGCTCCCTCCGCTACTCGGCTCCGACAAACACCCAGCTCCCTCCGCTACTCGGCTCCGACAAACACCCAGCTCCCTCCGCTACTCGGCTCCGACAAACACCCAGCTCCCTCCGCTACTCGGCTCCGACAAACACCCAGCTCCCTCCGCTACTCGGCTCCGACAAACACCCAGCTCCCTCCGCTACTCGGCTCCGACAAACACCCAGCTCCCTCCGCTACTCGGCTCCGACAAACACCCAGCTCCCTCCGCTACTCGGCTCGACAAACACCCAGCTCCCTCCGCTACTCGGCTCGACAAACACCCAGCTCCCTCCGCTACTCGGCTCGACAAATACCCAGCTCCCTCCGCTACTCGCCCTACAAATACCCAGCCCCTCTGCTTCTCGCCCTACAAATACTCCATTTTGTCTGCATGGAGATATTTGATATTTAAAACAGTTAAAAATTAATCTACTCTAATTCCCAACTTCCTCCTCATCTATAAGTAAAATATAAACTTTTGTCCAATGGATAAATTACAAAAAGGTATTTTTGGGGCATGAAATAACCACAAAAGGATTAAATCAAACAAAACCGTTAAATAACGCCAAAACAGTTGATATGCCATAATACAATAAGTCAAAACCATTTAATGAAACATTTCCAATAAGTATCGTTTCATTATTTTTCATGAGTTGTCATGCTATAAAACAATTTAATGAATTTCTTAAAGCGTTTTTGCTTTTGATCAAGATTAGAGTCTATCAGGCATGTGTATGCAGTGTGAAGGTTGATATGTGTTTCATTTAGAAACATTATATGAGAATGATACGATTGATGTCTAATGAGAATCTTAACGACAGGCTTAGATCTGATGACCTCAGAGGAAGATTACATCTGAACAGTATAGGGAGATATGTGCAGAAGAGTAGACTTCGATGGTATGGCCATTTTGAAAGAATGGATGAGAGTTCTTGGATTGTAGATGTCAAAGAATTCAGAGGAAGTCCCAAGAATACATGGGAGGAAGTGATAAAGATGAATTTGAGAGAGATAAGTAAAGAGCTACCAGAGATCGGTCAATTTCTAAAAGCCATCCAACACATGCCAGCATATAACATGGACGTTAAACCGAAAATGATTTATTAGTATTGCTATCTCTTGGCTTTTACATACCTGATGAAGTTATATACTGAAATGTCAAACCTTTTATACAGGAAACGATTTTTCTCATCAGATATATAAGATAAAATTATCTTCTTGGATTTTCAGTCAGATCCAAATAGAATTTTAGCTGAGAAATTAAACTAGCTAATTTTCATTTGTTATTATTGTACCATGTTATTGGCAATATATACCAGCATGTAAAACAGATGTTAAACCGAATATGATAATGTTTAGGCATTAAATAACTACTTGCTTATGCTGACCATTTATACTGTCATGAGTTCAGTCCTCACTAGGTGTTCAGTTGTGTTGGTTCTCATCTAAATGTATTTAAAAAAAAAAAAAAAAGCTGTGACCCCATTTCTGCTGCTTTTCTTAACCAGGTTTAATAGGCCATATCAGTTTGTTGGGCAACTCACATCTTGAGAGTTATTTAGCCTGTCAACAACACTTACCTGTCACCGGCGATGTCGTCACCTATACTTTCCTCCCAGTTACTTGTTCCGCAGGAAAAGCAAGTGGATTTCCTCTATTCAAAATGTTAATTGTTCTTTGACCTTATTTACTATTTCAAACAAGTCACGTTGTAAACAAGAAACTTTCTCTTCGTAGTTGATCACATGCTAACAGATAAATTTGCTAATTCAATGCATATACTTACTTAACAATAAACTAATATCACCAAAGCAAAAACTGACAGACACACACACTAATTCTCAGGTAGCTTTAATCTAAGTTTGATATAATTTTAGAAACATAGTTTCCTAATTTATAAATGGAAGGAATAGGCGAGTCATTTAAACTTTTGCTTTTCCACAAAGTTATTAAAAAACAAAAAACATGACTCCTCCTCCCCTCTTTCCATAAAATGTAAAACAGTTATCTATTTAAAAAACATTTTAAAAATAAAACGCACAATAACTATTGGTTAAGTATTTTAGGAATATTTAAGCCATATTTTATAGAGTATAAGTGATTTGAAATTATCCTAACCGTTTTTATGTTAACATAGATGTGTAAATATCAGCAGAATTTCGCATATACAGTGCCACACAAACGTTTACAGCATCCGTACAGTTGTAGTACACTAGTGAAGGAAATAACGACTTACACTTAGCATTGAAGAAATGCTGTCACGTAAAAATAATTGAATACTTTTCAATTATAGACATCGTAAATAAAAAATATAAACAAATAGCACTATTTATAATGCGACGCCATTTTTCCCCACTACTACTGGCACAATTGGTAGAGTGCCTGATATTAGTCACTGGGTTCCAGTTTCGAATCTCACTAGGTCTAGTCACACTAGTATTAGATATGATTAAACATTTATAATATATATCTTTATTACTAATGGAGATTTGATACCTGTCTGAAGCTGAAACTATACTTCTATTAATTGTACTATTTTTTAATGCTCAATTCAGTTTATTATACTATTTCAAACTAATCTATCTTTCACCGCATCAATGCAAGCGGTGGGTAGTGTAGTATGTTTAGTTGTCGTGAGATCATACTTCCAGCCATTACCTACTACATTGGAAGGGTAGTGTAGTGTAGTATCCTATCGGGCATTATCTCCTCCTTTGGGTGGGTAGCATCCTTCAATACGAAATTGTCACAAAACTAACATATATTAGCAGCAAAAAAATAAAAATAAAATGCTCCCTCAGATCGCATATTCTTGCACGTATATATAATTTTAATTGCTCTAATTCGCCATTATATAAATTATAGCATAATTTCTATCAAATCGTCATTTCCTCCTTGACTGAGGAAGGAGAAGGTTCTCCAAAAATTATCACTCCCCAATGGGGTTAAAAATATACTCATACATGCTTCATAATGCCCAACCAAATACACAAAACAATAGTGATTATTTGTAGATTTCTGTATTTTCTCGTTTGTATTTTTCTAGTAGGTTGAGTAAGTAAATTGTTTGACCACGATAAATATTTTCCAACCGGTACACACAATTGTCCGTTAGTTTTGGACATGGGAACCACCAGAACAGGCTTAAACAAAACTGAAATAAAACATTTTCGTGTGGTCAGTCAGTCTGCTTACACATCCTTATTAAACTCTCCCAGCTGATGACTCATCAGAACTTAATTATTTATTCTACCTCAGCATGACATTAATGACCTAAAGTCCACTCGACTTTTTCTATGACACGTTCAGGTGTATCAATTGTGTTTTCTTATGAGAATGATGCTCAAAGTGTACCTGTGTAGCCAAGGTACGACGAGGTCATAATTATAATGTTAAATAATCTCATGTGTTAATTATCTGTAGTAGCTTCAATGGGAAAACATTTTCTGGAAATGATTAAGTAAACTTAACTTGTGGTGCTACAATAGGATACATCTTAGACACTCTGTTCAGTCTTAAGAACTCTACTCTCTAAGGCTTTACCTTATCTTTGATAAGTAGTTAGTTTATTGCTTATCATCTCGTCGGGAAATGCTGACAGGGATGTGAGGACATTTTTTTTGTAGACAAGGGCACACTTCACCTAGTTTGTTGACTTTTCAAAAGCTCATCTGACCTTGTGTCAAACCTTGTACATAAGAGATAAATAAAGATACAGTTTAACACTGCAATTATTTACTAAGAAACTTTAGTTGGGACCCCATTGGATTTCCTTAAGACCGACTCAAATCAATTGTAGATCACGGAGACTCCCATTAAAACCCTATCAGCATCACTGTGTATATATAACTAAATGGTGAATACCTACATAAATGCATTCATATTTAAATATGAAATCTTATCAAGACATTATTATTTTTATTACTATCAACTATAATAATTAGACATTGATTGTAATATATTTACTTACCTCCGCTGCAGGAGGATAGACAAGGTCAGATGAGGTTTTGAAAAGTCAGTGCATTAGGTGAAGTGTGCTCTGTCCTACAAAAAATGCCTGAAAGAAAAAGGGATGCCTCAGGCGATTTTTAATAAACTAACCTCTTCTCAGAAAGAAGGTAAAGCCCGGGAAAGTGGTTTTTCTAGGATTGAACAGAAACATACCTCAACCTGACCATAATAAAGCCATTGTCGAGAATGTGTTGTATTGCTTGCCGATGATTATAATTAATATATATATACTCATGGACGGCAGCACGGAGGGGGGCTCAAGCCCCCCCCCCCCACTTTACGGTCATCAATAATGAAGTTATATATGCATGTGTTTAACCGCCCCCCCCCCTTTATAACTGTCCCGCCAGTCCTGATACTAGCTGTACATACCCGGTATTCATTGGTTGCACATTTTAAAATTAAAAACAGAAGAGATGGGCAGGATACTGAATAAAATAACTAAATAATGCGAAGGAGATAAGTCATATTTTAAGCTGCAAACACTTATCTTCTTTATATTATTTAAAATAAAAATTTTCCCCACAAGAGAATAAACTTTCCTTTATTTTGCTTTAAACAGTGAAGTTCTAGATATTTTATCTGGAAGATAAAAAGAATAGAATGGGTAGGCAAAATAAAATATCCATGTGTCAGATGCGATGCTATTTGTCTAAATTCTAAAATCCGACCAGATAACTTTACATCTGATATATATAAGTATATACATATGCCACTGAGTAAGTCAAATTTTGTCGTAATATTTAGATTAAAATAAAATAAAAAATTTCATTTATTTGAAAAAAAAAAAAAAAAAAAAAAAAAAAATCTTGCATCGTGTAATGTGGTTTTCTATCTGATTTCATATTTTTCACTAACCGATGCTTATAAATGTAGCTTGATTATTTTCAATATATACATATTAAAAGAATACACATGGCAGGATGGGTAACATTTTGCCAAAAGAACAATTTTGCACCACTTTTGTCCCCTTATAAAGATTAAAATAAAGATATAATACTAAACCTCATGTCTAGAATCCTTATTCAAATTCTAATCAAAATCCATGATTTTAATTCTAGAAAATGTCTAGAATTTAAAGCTTAAGTTTAAAGGGTTATAAGAAAAAAAATGAAATTCAGAGTATCTTGCTAAATTGGTGTTTAATGACTATGGATCAAATTCAATGCAAATCTGAACTATGTGAATTTTCAAATGGGAGGTTGTGGCCATATTATGCCCCCTTAAAACTCTTTAAAATACTCCACAGAAATATGGGCACAATCGCCCATTCGAAAATTCAAATATTTCAGATTTGCATCGAATTTGATCAAAATTGGAATAAGAATCTTATATTTCGATTTAAATCTTCGTATGGCAACATAATTTTATTTGTCCCGGGAAAGGTATACTTCTAGTCTTTATTTGTAATGCGTATCTGAGTTGGATATATAAACATGTCATATAATACCAATCTATAATTTGCGTGCCAGTACATGTATCGCAATTCTCACTATTCTTAAGCTAATATTAGTATATTAATACCCTAGTCATTAGTCAGAAATTGGTATTGCGTGCATGCAATTTTTAGCACAGGAATCAAAGATCTCTTGTTTGTTTTGAAAACACTTTGCTGGAATGGTGCCAATAAAAAAATAAATTGCTTCCATAAATCCCCAGGCTCAAGTCACATCACCATTCTTTCCTGGGGTGGAGCGAGGAAGGTAAGAGGTAGGGTAAGACTCCAAGTGAGTGAATTATTAATAACGACTTTGTTCATGAATGTTCGAGGAAGAATTGTTTTAGACTGTACTACTTTTGTGTTTAAAGTCTTAATTCCAACCCAGAGCCATTTATGTATTGGCCGATTTCTTTGTAATTCGTTCAGATAACAGGTCATATCCATAACAGGCCTGGTAGTCATGTGACTGGAGGCAGACATGATTTAATAAAAGCTTATACATTTATGTACACATTAACAATATATTAATTATAATAATTATTATAATAATAATAATAATATGAAGCTCTAATTGAAATAAATACTGAATAATCCCACTAGAGGTTATTCAGTATTCATAATACTGGTATCTGGGTTTCGAATCTTACTACGTCTAGCCACACTGAAGAGTCGTAGATGACGAAACAGCTACCTGTGGATGACTAGAATGTTATATAAATATAGGCTCCCATATGGGTGGAGCACTCTAGTGGAGGAAATAATGGTTTCTACTTAGCGTAAAAGCAATAGCCGGTAAAGGAAAAAAAAATTCAGCACTCTCAGTTATTAGTATTCATTTAAATACAATAAAATTTCTCCAACTTCCAGTAGCAGATTCGTTAACCCAGTCTGTAGAACACCAGATGTCAACTGCTGATTTCAAATATCACCATTTAGAACCACATTGATGAATCATAGATGCACAAAATGTAAGGAAGGGTGAATGAGACGAGAAAAGGTGGGAGAAAGACAACAGAGGGAATAGCAGCAGCAGCTCAGAGAAGGAAAGTAAGAGAGTGACGTAAATAAAATTAAAGGAAAAGGACAGTAGCAGCAGCAGCGTGTGTTTGGTGATGACGGGTGAATGTCATGCACAATGTGCCAACGTTGACCCACAGGTCATGGGGCGTCTAGTAACATTTAAAAACGTTCCCAACTGAATGAAGAGAGTTTGCAAGTTTCATTATTGTATGGAAGTTTTTATTCTTTCCTTTTACAATACTACAGGGCTGCTTCTCAACCGACTAAAACATGGTCGTTTTCAAGTCAAATCTTAACAAGTTCTTGTTGAGTCATCCTCTTAAATAATCTAATCCTGCCCAGCTTCAAACATCGTTACAAACTCATTGACCCTTATCCTCGAGTGGCCTTTAAGTCTTGATAAGCGGTGACTCGTTAATACAGAAAAAAATGTTTACGGCATTAAGACATTTAAGACAGGAAGCAACATGTTCAGATGAAAGTGTTGTATCAGTTCCCATATTTTGCCCTATTATCTAAAAAAAAAAAAAAAAAAAAAATGCTTGTGGAGAGATGCTGAAGTGATAGAGGATTTTTTTTCTTTTTTAAATCACCCTGATCATCGAAAGTCTTACTTCTTCCATTAAATCAACCTTGTGTTACATCCTACCTTTACATGTGCGTGGTGGTGGTTGGGTAATACTAACATAATATTATTCTATGATATACAATATTCTTTGGATGTTTATTTTCAGAAAACAGAAAGAACGTTTGCTTTTTTTTTTGAAAAGGGAGTGTTTCATCTGAAATATCAATAACAAAAAATTTTTTTTCTATCAACCCAAATTCTATTCACAGTAAGTGAAATATTTATTGAAAAATAAGATTTAAGAAAAATAATGCATATATTGTCTCCACTTATGTTTTTTTTTTTAACTGTTCACACTTCTACCGCATTGCTAATCACCTTATTAAATACCTACATACTTATTTACCAGTAATGCTTCCAGCAAACTACCATACCCTTTAATCCTTATTTAGTTTTAAATCTTTTAATTGTAAAAACTGAATAATTTTTTTGGTATTCCTAACTCCAAGTAAATAAGTAAACAAACGAGCGAACTCTTGGCATCTGTAATAAGTTAAGGGGGAATAACTATTATTAGTTAAGTACATAAAAATTAACTTTGTTTTTTTTTTCGACCCAACATTTCTTAAAATTAACGCCAAATATATGTTAGGCCAAGAGGTAGGCTGCCTGCTATTTGGCCCGACAATCACCCAAGCTGGGTCACTAGAGAAGCTCGCTCCAAGCCTTTCTCCTACCTCAAAAACAGTACAAAATAGAAGATGAAAATATGTGAAACAGTGGAAAAGGGAAGAGTAGTAATGCAGAAATTAGATGAAAACTGCATTTTTATCTGTAATATTTGCAGTAGAGATAGCTATGCAAAGATCAGATTTCTAAACACATTCAACCAGAGCTCTTCACAGGATCGCCATTATCTCACAAAGTAGGTGGATATCTACTATAATGAATCTATGAAAATAGAATGTAAATATTCAATATTTGTGCTGGTGGGTGTTCATCCGGACAATAACCGATGATATTGGGTGTTTTTATCTGCTACAACCATTACACACTTTCAAATCTTGCCAAAAGAAATAAATGCATATATAATGTACGTATATATATATATATATATATATACACACACACACATTATGTACATTATATGTGCATTTATTTCTTTAGGCAAGATTTGAAAGCGTGTAATGGTTGTAGCAGATAAAAACACCCAATCATCATCTGTTATTGTCCGGACACACACACACACATATATATATATATATATATATATATATATATATATATAAATGAAGGAGAGTGGAAAGGAATTAGAGAAAGCAAAAGCCAAATCAAAATTCAATTCAAAAGTTCAAAGCAAGGTATAATCCGCAAAAAGGCAATTTATTCAAGTTACTTCTCGTGCCTCTAACGATCTACCTATCTACATCGTATCCTCTCCGCTGGACTCTTCGACACCGGACTTTTTGGCAATCGGACATTTGCTTGCACCCTGGCACAGTTTTGCCCTACGTTTCCTTCCCTACAATTTTTATTTTATTTCATTTTTTCAAATTTTAAATCTTGGCCATTG
The DNA here is from genome assembly GCA_963556195.1 of Sepiola atlantica. Classification (NCBI taxonomy): domain Eukaryota; kingdom Metazoa; phylum Mollusca; class Cephalopoda; order Sepiida; family Sepiolidae; genus Sepiola; species Sepiola atlantica. The sequence continues at coordinate 192,174,961 of OY744519.1, read as the reverse complement.
CCAACTTATCTATCCCAGCGACTTCCTCTGATGATAAGATTTTGATCTTTGAAAAGCCTGGCTTAAGGAAAATTTAACTTGAATAAATTGCCTTTTTGCGGATTATACCTTGCTTTGAACTTTTGAATTGAATTTTGATTTGGCTTTTGCTTTCTCTAATTCCTTTCCACTCTCCTTCATTTCTACCTGCTCTATCCTGGATATTGAGCTGTATACTCTTCACAATAGGGTTTTACCTTTCCTAAAAGTTCGCTTTTAGTACACCTCTTTATATATATATATATATATATATATACACACACACACATCTCACTGATGCATATCATCTTCTCTATTTACATAAAGTTAGCTATGATGTTTATATATTTGTATGTACAGGTTTCCCTCCTGAACCAATTAACCAATCATTATGAATTTTGAAACGCAGCTGCTAGGCGTAAGGGGTCATAATGAGAGTTATAGTTAATTTAGATTTATACAAAGAGAGTAAAAAGGGGTGGAAGCCCTTCGTGAAAACTCAGCTACTTTCGTATGAAGACCCCTTAAGTTTATACCTCAAATTTTAGGCATTTTTCAGAATCAAAATCATGTAACGGATTTTGATAAAAATTGGAGCAAGTATTCTAGACATAAGGTTGCAATCTTGATTCTAACCTTCATAAGGGCCCATAGAAGTGCTACAAAACTGCTGTTCTGGGAATTAATTTGACCCATCCTCGTCCAGACATTCTTCTAGTATATATATCTCAACATGCGTCAAGCAAACATGTATACTTTACAGAAGGATAAGTATACCTAATGATTATCCAAAAATATTTGAAGTCAGAAAATGTATGACGAATTAATGGTTTCTTTGAGGTTTCCAAACCCCCATCCAACCATTTTTCTTTTCCTTCCTTTATTCCGAAATGGGATCTTTCTGGATCAATTCACTAAAGTTTTTGAATGAAATCATTTGCTTTTGATCCCACCAAATTCCGATGACCTTTTCATATTTATTTTGGAGATGCATCCAGGAATTTCTAGGAAAGATTTTGTCGGTCAGTTTAAAACAGCATTTTTGTTGATCCGTCACACTCATGTCTGAAATACTATTTTCCTTGGTCCGTCACACTTACTTTCGAAATACCATTTTCATAACTAAACACACATATTGAATGGACGCATGTTAATATCTGTTTGATAAATTCCTTCCATTTTGCTCTGAACAAAAATGCCATCATTTTTTTCATCCTTTAGGTTTTTTTAAAAAATCTTTACGATTCTTTTCTTTATACGAGATGTAGAAGTCAGAAGCCGGCAAATTTTGTAGAATCAGTCAAATTAAAAAATTAAAAAATAAAAATACTAAGTCAGGAAAGATCAATTTTCCTGTAGTCGGGAGTAAGTTACTTTAAAAAAAAAAAATTTTAATTTAGAAAATGGAAGTCAGTCATTTCTGCAAGAGTCAGAACCAGTCAAGCTTTGTTAAAACCGACTCAGATTTTACTTTTAAATTTTTTTTTTTTTTTAATTTTTTTATTTTTATTTTATTTATTTATTTATTTTTTTTTACTTACTAGTCACGACTTATCAAGGCCAAAAGCAACTTGAGGATAAGGGTTAATGAGATGGATAGATAGTTAAATGATGAAATATATTACAAAAGGATTGAAAATGAATGAATTACTTACGATGATTTATGATATTTGTTGACATTGGATATGAAGACAACAATGTTGTAGTCTGCAGGAAGCAGTCCCATGATAATGTGTTCCATAGAAGAAAAATTCTTGAAAAGAAACTGTTCATAGAAATTCTGTTTGATACACACGGAGGAAGAACTGAAAGTTCTCTGCGGTCGTGGAAGAGAGAAGAGTTCTTGCTGTGAATGTTTTACAGGGGAGGGGGGAACCAGAGATTGAAACTTTAACTAACAGAATACTTTCACTTCGAACTGATTGTTAATATCAATACCTTTGACAATCTTCTGGAGGTTGAACGTTCAATCCTTACTACAGGTGAAAACTAAGAATAATTAACACTTCTACGTGATGGGACAAGAACAATCTACCCACGTGATTTAAATAAAGAGTTTAGTTCGAAATTCGAGTTTAACAAAGATTCCTGAGTTCGAAAAGATACACCTGAAGAAGGTCAGAGGTTACATCGACAGAAACGATATGAAAATAACAACAAAGACGTCAATATTAATCCAAATAATCAAAATATCCCATCTTTTTTGCAATTTTCTTTTAATATACAATCTTATTTTTCTAGTTCGTATCTGGAAGTCTAATTATGTTTGCGACTTTCTGTAAGTAAATATATGACCATAAAGTTGTCATCAACGGCAAAAATAAACATCTCATTAAAACATTATGATACTGCAAGGATGAACATTGTTTTATATTTTAAAATACTCTGTCCGATGGCAAAAGCTGCTGGTAGCACCAGGGCCGGCAATACCGTTTTAGCCATCGAAACTCTTACCAAACCTGGTCGGGAGCTGATGAGGACATCTTATCGCATGTGCTATCCCAAGTCGTATTTTTTAAATTGAATACTACTCTCTCTGGAAAGTAAGATGACTCTGCGGAAAGACGAAGTGACACTTTGGAAAGTTGGAGTTCTAAACATGCGCATGGTTGCATATTTAATGGGGTGCATAGTTGCAATGCATGCAGACGACAGATCGGTGATGGGAAATATATCTGGCTCAGGATTTGACTACCCAAAAATGTGATTTCACCACTTTGAAAAGTGATCGCCTTTTTAAAACGGAGGTTAATGCCGGGAGATCAGACCACTTGAAATATTACAGAATCAATGTTAATTTTAAATAAGAGGCACACTGGTCAGCAAGTTTTCATGTCCAGTGGCTCATGACCCTTAAGTGGTCTTCTTGGCTGATCTACCTCAAACGACAGCAATATACATATATATATATTCCAGCAAGATGGGCAGAGGGCGTCAGTTGGTCTCTGCTTGGTCTGAGAGGTAGAGGGGCCTTTGAGCGAAGGAGATGTTGATGTTTGGTTGGAAGAGATGTTTGTTTATTTTGCAAGTGTGTTGTTCTGTGGAAAACTGGGTGCCACCGTTATCTCAAAATAAAACACTTGATTGTTTTAAACTTGAGTTGTGATTTTGTTAGGAAGGAAAACCTTTTTTGTTGCAGCAGTGACCGAGACCACATGATTGAGTGTCGAAATCGAGCACCAAATTCGGACGAAGACAAAGAGAAGACGATGTTCACAGAGTGACATCTTGAAAGAAAGGAATTTTATAGATATTATGAATCCATAAACTCATTGCTGCTTATTCTTCCGAAGAGTCTCGAGTTCTTGTACTTAACACTTTCTGTAATAGAGACTGCATCCAGATATACATTTGTTATAGCATCTCATACGCTAAAATGTCTAACTTATATTAGAATCCATTTTAATAAAACGAAAACAGTTTATCTAAAGAGTGTTTCATGCAATCAGTTGTTCATTCAGATTCTTTTGAAAGTTGCCACCCGTACTGACACGTTTAATTTGAAAAGTGACTCCAGCTTTTGTTGTATCTGATCTGATGTTTCTGAATCCATATTAGAGCAATTCTTTCATTCAGGAGCCACAAAAGCCATTGCTTTGTATTCAGTAAAGAATAGAAGGGAAAGAAGTGGAACGTTTCAGTACACAATAGACTTTTATTCTAAAACTTAATTTTACGCTGTTCTTGTTCTTTAATTTGTACTCCCTATCTAAATCCTGTATGACGTTTTACAGAGAGAGGGAGAGAGAGACGGAGAGAGAGAGAGGGAGAGAGAGAGAGAGAGAGGGAGAGAGAGAGGGAGACAGAGAGGGAGAGAGAGAGAGGGAGAGGGAGAGAGAGAGAGGGAGAGAGAGAGAGGGAGACAGAGAGAGAGAGAGGGAGACAGAGAGAGAGAGAGGGAGACAGAGAGAGAGAGACAGGGAGACAGAGAGAGGGAGAGAGAGGGAGACAGAGAGAGAGGGAGACAGAGAGAGAGGGAGACAGAGAGAGAGGGAGACAGAGAGAGAGGGAGACAGAGAGAGAGGGAGACAGAGAGAGAGGGAGACAGAGAGAGAGAGGGAGACAGAGAGAGAGAGGGAGACAGAGAGAGAGAGGGAGACAGAGAGAGAGGGAGACAGAGAGAGAGGGAGACAGAGAGAGAGGGAGACAGAGAGAGAGGGAGACAGAGAGAGAGGGAGACAGAGAGAGAGGGAGACACAGAGAGAGAGGGAGACACAGAGAGAGGGAGACACAGAGAAAGCGGCAGATAACGGTTTTATTGTTCGGTCTAAACTAAAGTACATTCTTTTTCACATATTCTGCAAATAGAAATACCATGCAAACCATAGACCGATACTATGTAGACATACATACAGGGCTTTACGCGCTCCACTACTTTTGGAGCTGCTCCCGCTCCTGCTCCAACACCCAAAATTGGAGCTGGCTCCTCTCACGCTCCCCATTTTCAAAAAGGAGCCGCTCCTGCTCCAACTCCTATAAAAAAGGAGCGGCTCTTTTTCAGCGCTCCATAATAAAAATGTACCTTCTTTCATAAACGTTCTATTCTGCCAATGAGTGGTCGAAGGATAGGGGTGGGCGTCAAAGGATCTCGTCAATATGGGTTGAGATGTCACTTTAAGTGTAAAACCGTAAGATAACATTTGACAAAATCTCGCTAATATTTTGAGAGTTATAGGAGAACATGTCGGACGAAATATAGGATTATACGTAAATTTTCGTTTCCTGAGAACAAGTAAACAATTTTGCTTTTTTAAATTCATGGAAATTTTCTAAGAATTTAAAGCCAGTTTAAATGACTTTCTACTCGATAGTTCATAAATGCCTTTCAAGTTTTGCACACACACGAAGTAATTGATGTTTTGTCAATTAAAATGGCTGACTTGTTTACAAAGAAATCTAAATGAATTATTATGGATTTAATCTCGTAACTTGATTACGAACCGGCTTGAAATAATAACATTATTTAGACAATGATTTTTTACATGAGGAAAATGGGGGGGGGGGGGTGCTTTGTTAACTATTCTGTACTTTCACGTAACAATTTAATAAACAGAAGATATCGTAAAAATTAAATTTAACTTGAAAATTTTATGTAAAAAATAACTCGGTCCAAACCTTTAATTTCGTAACGTAATTACGAACCGGATTGAAATAACATTATTTAGAAAACAAAGCCTACATCTTAAGAATGGCTAACTATTCTGTATTTTCACCTAACAATTTAATAAACAAAAGATATCGTAAAAATTTAATTTAACTTGAAACTCTTATCTAAAAAATAGCCCGGTTCGTTAACTGCATAAGTACCAACAAATATATATCAAAAATATTCTTCCCTGGTAGACCCGTATTTACAAGTATATCTCCTGTAAAAACGGTTCTAAAATCTATTTTCAATCGATATTTATTTGATAATTGCCGAATTTTCCTACTTGGCCAAAATTGCCGAATTTTCTGTTGCCGAATTTTCCTAAATTGTGTATTATACATACATACTTCTATCCAGTCAAGCAGACTATCTAGTCTAAGAGAAGAAAAACAACATAACTTTCACTAATACACTTAGGAACGGTATGAATCCACATATATCCTCCCCAAAGTTATATTAATTAAATAGTAGGGTAGACTGTACTCTGAAACCTTGATTGGGCAACTTACCTCCCCTATCTAGAGTGCTAGTGTACTTTTAAAAAGGGCCTTAGTAATTATCTCCGGTCAGCTAGTAAACATTTTGAATTCTCTCTCTCGCCCCCCTCCCGACCTGCACTCAGATGGTGTCAAAATCGTTCGTACTCCTAACTCAAATGTATTTCAACTTTCTTTAATCTTTCCAAAGAAATAGAACGCTCAAGTCACTGACTGCAATAAAAACTTTAATGACGCCTTTGATCTGTCTCATCGCTTGATAGCAAGTCGACAGGGTGGGGGGTGGTGGTAACGAATAAAATAATAAAAAAAAGATTGTTAAAAACATTACAATTAAATCGTCTTCCGCCTGAGCCCCCTCCCTCTCTCTACCAGAGATATATTTTTTAAAATAATTCAGAGTAAACTCAGACTTTTTTTTACTTTTCCTTTGTATTGCTGAATAAAAAACTAATGTTTAAAAAAAAAATCAAATGATTTTGGAGCGTGGAGTGATAAAACCATCGCTCTTTAGTCCCAAATGGAGTTGCTCCTGCTCAACTCCCACTGAATATAAAATGAGCCCTCCTCTCCTTCGCTCCAGCAAAAAAGAGCGTGCTCCTGGAGCGCGCTTCTTTTTGGAGGGCTCCGTAAAGCCCTGCATACATAGATATATACATTATACATATACTCCTCATATATGCCCCTAACAGGGACACCAGAGGGCGTCGTCAGTGGCGTATTTTTATTTCATAATCTTGAGTTTCAGATCTTTGAAAATTATACTTTGAACCGCCAAGCCGATCCTTTCAGAGATGATCAGTCTCTGATCAGGCTTCCATTTTTTTTTAACTGTTAGAAGACACTGGCTTTTATTTATCTTGACTAAGTGTAGACCATGCTGCCTCGCACCTGATTGGATGTTGCAAAATAGCCAATCAAGTATATAAGTCAATCCATATTTATTATTTATCATTTTCTTTTTTCTTTTTGCTAATCGTTTACTTTAATAATTTATTGGCACTGAAATACATTTTTTTTCCCTTTATTGTCATGGTTTTCATAACTGGCTATCTTTTCACCAAATAAATTATAAAAATCCGTGTTCCTTAAGCCAGTGCTCGCTTTTCCAGCTTACTTTTTGGCAATGTACAAGACCTACCTGCTTTGTCTTTTCTACTCTCATTCTTTCAAATGTCTATTTTATGTTTGTAAATTTGAAAACCACATCAAACCTATCACTTTCCGATCTATGCCCTTCTTTAATCCTTGTCATCTTGTTAAATCGAAAATAAGATTTTTTTCACTTTTGTATTCAATTGTATAAAAAATGTTTAGAATATCATCAAATACTACACTTTCGGTGTTCAAATGTTCCGTGAAAGGCTAATTAGGAAATAAATAGTCGTAAAAGAACGTGGATACATAAGAGAAAAACTAATAAGCCAACAAATTAAATATAATAAAAATAAGAATTTTAGAGAGCCGAGAAGAATAACAAATAATACGACGAAATAGGACTGCATAAAAAGGCGCACTGCGAGACTAATGAATCACAGTACACAAACAGGGAATAATAATGTAGTAATTCAAGTCCTTTTGAAGACTTTGCAAGCATGTGCGTGAACCATGGTTACGGTAAATTAAAAACAACTAATACGTTTACGTAACTAGAAGAATACTCTCCTAGAACAATTAATTCCCCTAACAGAAAAGTTTTGCACCACTTTTATGTTCTCTAATAAAGATTAAAATCAACATGAAATGATACTGAACCATATGTCTAGAATCCTTATTGCAATTTTCATAAAAATCAATTACATAATGATTCAGGAAAATGTTTAAAATTTAAAGCTTAAGGAGTCTCAAGAAACTGAAATTCAGGGTATATTGCTTAATTGGTGCCTAATGAGTATGGATAAAATTCAAGTATTTAATGCAAATCTGAAATATTAATTTCCAAATGGGAACTTGTGCTCATAATATACCACTTAAAAACCCTTTAAAATATGAAATTTTGGAGAATATTTATTAATTGATGTCTAATACCCATTACTAAAATGTAAAAAAAATGGAGGTATCTGAATTTTCATGAAGGACTTCGACCTTTTTTGACTATGCATTAAACTAAATATAGACAACATTACGACACCTTACGCCTAGCAGCTGTGTTCCAAAATTAATGATTGGTTAATTAGTTTAGGAGTGAATCCTGTATATACAAATATATACAGATACCTCACTTTATATAAATCTAATAACTCTAACTCTTACCAAATTTCTGTCTATTACTCTAACCCTCTCACTGTATGTTGTCTGACCCCCCCCCCCTTATTTAATACAGTGTTGATCACTCTTTCGATTTATTAAGAGTAAAAAAGTAATAAAACAGAATAATCCATTATAAACTATGACTACAAGTATTAATACTATTTCACCATAGCTGGAGAAAGAGAAAAACACAAAATTAGTCTATGTAAAAATAAAATAAAATAAAAAAATAACCGATATTTTTTCCTAATTCAAATAATCTAAGTGCAATGAGTGATTAAACAAGGCATTCTTTTTTTTATAATATCTATCTAATATATATATATATATATATATATATATATATATATATATATATATATATATATATATATATATACATGTCATAGTAGTATTAAAATGGATTTGTTGCAAATAAGCTACATAGAAAAGTTCAGGTTTCATTCCTGGTAGGAACCCAGGCAATTTGCCTGAAAATATATACATAACATATTATATTACTTTATAATATATGTACATACATGAAATAGTATATATATATATATATATATATATATTTAATGTATCCACATAAAATGTTATTAGATATAATCTTTTATGTATCAATTTTCAGTATTTATGAAAATATATTTATGGCAATTAAGCTACACAGAAGCTAAAACAAGCTCACCCATTATTTTGACACAACAAAGAAACAGGGATGGGCCACCCTATAGAAAACAGAATAGAATAGGAAATAGGAAGTCAAATCAACCGAACCTTTGTTTGTTAGAAGCTCAACGATTAGCTAAGAGAATAACAAAAAATCTGATTGTTAACTAGCTAGACTAAACACCAAGTGTATATATAAAAACAACCAACAACACAATGCATTTTAGCTTGACGATTCCCTATGGGGATGAACACAGAAGCCTCTGTGTAGCTTAATTGTCATAAATATATCTTCATAACATAAAGATTATAATATATATATATATATATATATATATATATATATATATACACCTTTGTAGATTATTGTATCTTTCAGGGGTTTTTTTGTATCAGCATTTTGAAAGTTCATTTCTTGTTCAACAGTTTCCCTTTCTGTAAATGCTGTTAGTGCTAAGTTTTCATTGAGCCACCTTTTAGATGTTTCTTTGTGCGAGAGAGATTAAAAAACTAAAAAAAAAAAAACTTTTCCAATATTAGATTATGTAAGTGTGCGTACTCCAGGGTGGAAAAAAAAAGATGAGCCTGGCTAATTTTCCAATAATTTTGTTAATATTGTGTTTTCAAGTAATTTTATTGATATCAGATATTCTTTTCCAGGTTAGTATCTGAGCTGCTAAATTTGTCGAAATACTTAATATAAAAAGTCACCTAAGAAAACATAAGCATTTGGATGAAATTACAAAAAAAAAAAAAAAAAAAAAAAAAAAAAAACATTTGGAGAGATGAGAAAAAGAGGCTTAGAGAATAAGCAAATTTTCACCATCTTGAACAAGGAAAAAGTGAAAAGAATTGATCAACAATATGAACAAACTGATAATGTCTAAAGTAAAACAGACTCAGACCCTGCCAAATCAACAAGAGATGACTCAAGACTGAAAACGACACTTTTTAATTAAAGAAAGACACCCTTAAAAATTTAGCCATAGTGTTCAAAATTGGAGATAGTAAATGTTTCTCAAAGAACAGTAGCCAGAGGATTTAAAGAAAAAGGTATATCATGAAGACGATGCGCAAAAAGAGTAAGATGAGTTGCAGTTTTCTTTTGTGAATGATGCTCCCAAACGGTATCTTCGGAGATCAGGTGAGAGATTCAGGATTTATTGTCTTCAAACAGTTAAGAATGGAAACAGAGGAATTATGGTTTAGGGTGCATTTTCATCATTTGGTATGGGAGAGTTAATTCTGTGGAATAAGAGTATCAACACGAAAGAATATCTGCAAAATAAAAGAATGCGTGAACGTGTGGCACGATGAGGAACTGTCTGGTGGAATTTTAATTGATTAAAGGTTTTTAATTAATTAATTGCATTTAATTAGATTATGTAATAAATCTGGTTGAAATGAATTAAGTGTTGGCACGCAGAATATTGTTTTTGTGAACGATCAAATTCGAAAGGTCATCTTTTACACTGGGGTGACCCTGAAAGCTAGAGCTTTATTTTGATCATTAAAAGGTCACGCTAGGACCTTGTTTTTCCCAGATTAACAATGACAGTTGAAAGAAATAACTCAAATTGAATTGTTTATATTTCTTATATCGAAGTCAGAATGGGAAGAGAATCCTACTTGATTCCGACAGGTGTTAACGATTTGATTTTCATGATGACCTTTCAAAATTATAAGTGAAATCTTATTCAGAACAATTAATAAATTAGATTATGACAAACGATTTTGTGTCGAAAGATTGGAAAGGTCGCGAGAGTACACTTTCCATATCTGACAAATATCACCTGGCGTGCTAATTCTTAATTAAGACCCAGCCACATATTGGGGGCCCATAATTAAGACCCACCTTTTTGTTAAAATAAAGGTTTTTCATTGCTCAACCAATCATAAAAGAGCAGAAAAATGTAATACAAATTGTGATTGGTGAGCAAATCACAAACCTTGTGACAAGTAGAAATTCCCAATAAAAGAACTGGCTCTGGGAGAATTCGATAGAGGACCGTCGGTCAGCTCAGTGAGACAGATAGACTGAGAGAAGGACCGTGTTGGCGACCGATCAAAAAAGGGAACTCTGTTCGAAATTCAACTAAGGGACAAAATCTGTAAGAAAACTTTAAAAGTCCCCTAACCAAGTCTTAGCACTAGTTAGATTCCTCAACGTGTCTTTTCTACCCAACAAGAACGACATAACTTTTCTTTTTATTATTGTTACACTCCTGTGTTCCAATAAATATTTGTTATTGTTCTCGGCGAGTTTTTCTTGTTTTTGGGTTGCCAACAAAACCGGCCTCCAACCTAAGTTCCTGACGCAGCTGAATCAACACAAAAGTTCCGCGGATCTTCAACACAGCGTGGCCGTGGAGCGATTGATGGAGCAGCTAGTCAGAACGCATGCGATCCTCGTGACCTCGAACTACATTTAGTGCCGAGTCACCCAGAATACAACACCGAGTGACTCCCCAGACCACGATAGTATTAGTATCACAAACGATAACTCATTTCAGTCAATGTTCTGGCCAGGACAAATTCCTGATCTTAACCTGATCGAGAACTTGTGGAGTACAGTAAGAAGAAAATTGGCTGATTAAAAATTTGCAAACAAATACTGACTGGGTGGGAGGGGGGGGGGCAGAAAAAGTGGGAAAATATCACTCTGCAACCATGTAAGAAGCTGATAGACAACGTGCCCAAATGATGAATAGGTTTGTTACGTAAGGATAGTGGAGGAGCCATTCCGTATTAGTTAAATGATAATTTTTTTTTTTATAAAAATTTTTCAAAATAAATATTCAAAATTAGCCAAGCACGAGTGTATGTGTGTTCATACCTAAAACAGATCTGTTTATGGAGATGTATCCATATGTATAGGTATTTATTAGTAGGTGGATAGATATATGTCTGTGTCCCCTATATGTATGAGTCAGCATGTGTGTGTGAATATGCATATTTTGACCAGCATAAATGCCAGTGTTCCTTTTCTGTTTAACCTTAAACTAGGAGTATAATTCTAGGACCTCATACCAAAGTTGAAAATAATAAAACTGACCCACCAACAGAATGATTTCTAATAAAAGATACCTAAGAAACCATTCACATAAATAGTTTTCAAAATAGTAAATATTTTAGCAGTTGAATAGGGTATTAGCTCTGAGGAGGTCACATACATAGACAAGTGGTTTTGGTCTAAAATATATATATATATATATATATATATATAAACAATAGGATGCTAAATTCCAATGAAAATTTCTTTAGTCATTCTTCAAAATCCAAAATATCCATATAAATTTAGGGTCCGTTTCGTACATATACAAACAATCAAGGATATATATATATATATATATATATAATATTTTTCTGCTAGTGGCAAAATTGTTGGCACAGTGGGTTAGGTACTTGACTGCTGATCACATTTGTATGTGACTGGCCGTTCAGGTTACAAATCTCAGGTATGTCTAGCGCACTGATCAATTGTAGACGACTAAACAGCTGTCTGAGTATATTTTACACACATATATGACAGATTGTGAATGTTTTGCTTAAAAATACTATACAGTCAAATATTAAAGATAGTCAAAATTGTGAAATTAGTATAAAAACAAGTACTTAATCGTATCTGAATGGCAATCATTGTGCAATTAAAAGAACCTATTTTGACAATTAACAAAGTGTTAAATCAGTTTCTATTTTAACAAGCTGTTGAAATACAGAACAAAGCGAAAAAAGAGACAGAAAGCGAAAAAAGAGACAGAAAGCGAAAAAGAGACAGAAAGCGAAAAAGAGACAGAAAGCGAAAAAAGAGACAGAAAGCAAAAAAAGAGACAGAAAGCGAAAAAAGAGACAGAAAGCGAAAAAAGAGACAGAAAGCAAAAAAGAGACAGAAAGCGAGAAAAAAATGAAAAAGAAAACAAAGTGTATTCCGTTAAAATGTCTTATTGCAAAAACTAACGGGCAATTTCGATCATTCTCGACAATTCCAATCCCAAAAGCTTTTGAAAGGGATGATGAAATATAGGAACGAGTTATTGACCAAACCTCCAGACTTTAGTGATTGGCAGATGATCTAAGTGAACAGACAGAAAGAGAAGGAAAGAGAGAGAGAGAAGGAAAGAGAGAGAGAGAAGAAAAATAAATATCGGTCAGCAGCAGCAGAGTTTCATCAGATCAAAAAGAAAATTCTGTTTGATCTAAGTATCTTTAAATTGGAATCACTCCAAAAGTCAAGATTACAAACTTTGTACTGGGAAGCACCAAAAGAAAGATTTTATCGGTCTGTTTAGACTACGCTTCTACTAGATACAATCAAGTAGCAGTACCGATACCAAAACGACCCTCGGTTAATGACTACTAAATATAACAATGACGATAGCAACAAATACGAGGATGACGATTCATTATTTACAAGTTCTATCAAGTGACAATTTCTGGTCACATGGTAAAGATTTTCATGAATTTATAAGTGCGCATTATATATAACTAGTTTTTCATCTGCGGCGTTGCTCGGTAGTTTATTTTTTTTTACAACCCCCCCCCCCCACCACCACCACCACGCCAATAGTTTTTGTTCAAATAAAAGGGAAGTAACTTTGTATGGATAAATACATAATTATGCCTCTGTTTTTAAAATGCCGAACATTTGAAAATAATTCCAACACGGTCTGGTTAATTTCATGTTAATACAAAATATTAGTCAAAATAAAATAGAATTTATAATCCATTTTTTTTTTTTTTTTTTTTTTTTTAAAGATGGCAATTTGAAAATAATTCCGATCCGGATAAAGTATTTTCTGGAAGGAAATAAATTGAATTATATTTTATTCTTAAAATGCTGCAACGATCAAAAAGAAAAACTGACGAACTAGAACCAAATATTGATTGTATCGAAAGAAAGGCATCGATGATAAAGAGACTACATTTAATATATAAAGTAAAGTCAAAGTGTGTAATATATAATGTAAAGTAATATTTCTTTTACAGAAAATATCTATATATATATATATATATATATATATAAATATGAAACTAAATATAATAAAATACAAAACTATAAATCACCAAATAAGTAGTGTAATGGATTCGTCTGAACACTAAAATACAGCAAATTTTTGTGAATAACGGATACATTTTATAAGACACAGACGAACAACACAGGTAAGGAGGACATTTTTTAAAAACTAAATAAGTTAGCAAAACATTAATCTGGAACAAAACTTAGATCTAATATACGGAACGTTTTGGTTCTTGTTTTTTAAGGGAAGTGGGATTTGATCAACTCTGCTGGGAAGCCATGAGATAAAATACTGTTTTGTTTCTAAACTTCCGAAATAGTTTTTCATGGTAAACAACTAATGATCCCTTAAATAATGTTCAGACTAGCGCAAATTCATGAAAGTAAACTAATATAGTGACTGTAAAAAGTAAATTGACTTACAAGTAATTTTCACGGAAGGACTTGGGACAAAAGTGTTTGTTTTTTTTTTGTTTTTTTTTCCATATAGTTTTAATGGTTACAAAACTTCCGAGACACACATACATACATATATATATATATATATAAACCTCGTGACACTATTTTTAAACAAATATACATAACACTCTAAAGAAAATAACGCATCCAAACGAGAGTGACGTGAATTCACATTTCTGAAACAGGTGACAACATAAGCTGAAGAGAGCAGGATGGTTAAGTCCTTCTGAGCTTGAAACCGACAGTACTAATATTGTACTAATTTTTTTGTACCAAAATATATATGTATAAACAGGGGTGTAATGTTATTTGAGGAGAGATTTATATATACACAGAACTGACCTAAGAACAGAATGTCTTTACTCAAAAACGTTTCTGAGGATAAGAAATAAATTGTTTCGCAATTTTATTAAGTCTCCTGAAGAAGACTGAATAAAATTGCTTTGATAAAGGCTTTTATGTGAGACGAAAATCCCTTACATGCTAAGATCAGGTGGTCATCGTTCATATTGGACATTACTCTATCGAGACTTTTAGGGATTATCTAGTGTTATGAGGCAGCTCATAAACTTTTTCTCAATTATGTTCCATACATAATAGTTTACAAGATTAAGATCTAGGAAGCTGAGAGGCCAAATATTATGATCATGAAAATCTTCCGACATCCACCCACCCATGCATTCCGTTGTATGGTGATGCTGTGTTTTGTCAAAACACATCAGGTATTAAGTTTCATACATTGTTGATCCATGGCTTAAACTATCATTTCCCCAAACATCTATGTCGGCAGCAGAGTTTACTTTAAGACCTTATAGTAAGAAGTGAGAAAGCATACAATTTCCTCGATTGCAGACAATCTCCGAAACTATGACAATTGCAGGAAATTTTGTATACATTTTCTGGGAACTCCCGAAACATATGCATATAACTATCTGTCATTTCTTCTGTTTACTTTTTCATTTTGGTTAAAAATTTTCACGCATGAATAGAACCAAATGACATCTTTCTCTCCTCCATTTTAAAATTTGTTTAACAGTCTTTGATAAAGCGATTTTCCATTACATTTTCTGACATAAAACTGACCTTTACTTATCACATGTGACTTGTATTTGATATCCTCAATTTAGCGGAAGGTGTTAATCTAGAATAATAACATAGAAATCTTTTTCTTGTACATAAAATGCATTAGAATTCCAACTTTTCTTTTGAATGGATACATGGTATTTTTAAGGTATTGCCGCATATTTATGTGCATTTACTGCACATTAGTTGGAAACCATTAATTTCTGAAAATTTTCAGTGGCATATTTAAATTCCTTGCGTAATATTGTGTTTTAACAGATTTTAACAGATTCATTTTTACTGAAAACGTAGTGTAAAAAATGTGACAAAACGCTTATGGACTTAAAGAGAGAAAATATCCAACCATGCAAGGCACAAAAGTAGTCATACATTCCTTATTTTTAGTCAGATTTTTAAAATTTACAAAAATTATTTCCTAGATTATCAAGCTCTTTCTATGTATGCAATTATTGAGATATTTTAAGCAATTTAAATTTGTGTATTGCTAATGTAATCAATTGAATCAAGTGGAATTTGTTTTGTTATGTAAACAACATAGTGAAAATATATGTAAATAACCATCTAGTCAGAATCAAATATGGATTTGTCAGATGCATTGCTATTTAGGTCTAACATGGAAAAGGATATATATATAGAAATTTGTTGAAAATACAATAAAATTTGGGATCGTAAGTTCTATAAGAGCTAATATTTATATAGAATTTTAATAGAATTAATTTAACTTAAATACACAATTAATAACGGACAGTTACATGAGTACACAGAACATCAGACTCAACGAAATACAAAATAAAATGGGGGTGCCAGTTTAATATATATATATATATATATATATATATACATACATACATAAATAGATTAAAAAAACATTTAAGTCCAAATAGATATCAAAAAACAAATAAATGACCCCTATAATAAATAACATCTAATTAAAATTAAGTAAATCACCAAAACAACTGTAAGATAATCGACAAGACAGCCCCCTTCGTAAACACGGAACTCCTCCCACAAAGGAACATTTAGAAAAAGACACCACCCACTTGTAGACGGGGAAGGGTTTTCCAGTTTTTTCATTCCTTCCCGTTTTTCCTATATTTCTGAGGCACTAAAGATTTGGCACGGGCAAAAAAGATGGATTCTACCCAGAGACTATCAATCAGTAACAATGAAACCACGGTACACCCAACAGAACTAACTTTGGGAAATTGATTCTAGTCATAATAGCAGGTAACACACACTTTGACTAAATTTCAAAGCTTATTATATGTATTACTAATGGAGATTTAGTATCTGTCTAAAACCAAAACTATACTATTACTTCTATTAATCTACTATTATACTATATTTCAATGCTCAATTCTGAGGGGGAAAGGTAGTATCTGTTCTGTTATTATGTTACCATCATTCCAGGAATTACATCCTGCTTTTAGAGTGGGGGGGGGGAGTCTAATATCTGTTTTGTTCTCATGACTATCATTCCCAATCATTCCAGGCATTACCTTCTCATTGTGGGGAAGCAGTGTAGCATATGTTCAGTTGTCATAAGTATCCTTCAAAGAATTACTGCTTCCTTTTTTAAGGGAAGGAGAGTGTAGTATCTTTTCTGTAGTCATACCGTCCACCTAAACGTTAACTCTTCTTTTGTAGTATGTTTGTTTGTCATATATACTAGCAAAAATATGCTCCTTCTGGTTGTATATTTTTGCTAGTACGAGTAAAGATATCTGGTGTTAGTTGAAAGTAATATCAAATATGGTCTCCTACAAAACATGATGCACAGGCTGGTTTATTATATCGTCAATTTACGCTTTTTATTTTTAAAATAATAAAAAACAATTACTGAAAAACACAAAAATATTTGTTTATTTTAATAAGATTTATTTGCAGATGTAATAAAATATTCCAAATAAACAGAAAAAAGTTTTCTAGGAGTGACAGAATAAAGTAAAAAAAAAATTTTTTTTTAAATTAAAAAAAAGAGTAAAATATGTAACAAATAATAGGAAAAGGTATACACTAAAGTTTTAATAATATAAATAAAAGAAAATATGTAGAAACCTTTCCTATATCAAAGTTATTTTAGTGCATATACACCCGACCTATTTAGAAAAACGTATAACGGCTAAAGAATTTCAGGTGAAAATATATGAATAGATCTTAGGCTCGGAAGTATTTTTACTTTATTTTTTGTTTCAGCTTTTAAAAAATTTTTTTTTTTAAATAGGATTTTAAAACTTAAATTTATTATGGTATCATTTGGTGATTAAATTATCAATTGAACCAAATTGTTATAGAAATTTAACTAATTGTTGAGCTTATGTTTCAATCTATAAAATTATTGGATGTCAAAAGCTTCTAAAATTTTCAATCTTAATTAAATGAGTCATCAATAATTTCACTAAAGGATGTCATCCATTAAAACAGATAGAGGATAATGAGTCACATTTGATGACGTCACCCATCAAATAAGATAGGGAGGAGATCTTTTTTCTAGATGACCTGTTACACTTATCCGAGAGAAGACAATCACTTAAGGATAAGTATTAATGAGATGGATAGAATGATTATGAATACTATGAGAGGATTGAAAATATCCACACATCGTCCACTAAAAATAAAAGCCGACCCAGAAAATAACAATTCTTCCCCCTTTGTAAGAAACATTGTTCATGGAATGTGAGGAGTAAAGGAGAAAATAAGGGGGAAGTTAAAGTTACAAGGCTGTCGAAAGTAAAGCCAAGGTTCCCTTTCTACTCCTCATAGTCTGTGATAGTATCCATTATGCCAATCCTGCACTCCGCAAAAATAAGACTGACAGACATCTTTATTTTGTATTGACCTCCTTTATTTACGAGAGACAATGGATATCCCTTGTAAGGGAGTTTGTGCGGAGAGTCTATGGTGTAGCAAAGGATGTGCTTTTTAATTCTATAAGTTTATTTCGTTGAAGAGATCGATTTAAAAAATCTTAAATTATAAAAAAGTAAAAGCAGGCACCAAGTTCTTGGATTTTTATCTTTTCATGTGTTAAAATAATTATTGTGAGATTTTGTAAAATCTTAAAAGATTATTATTTTTATTTTCTAAATCGATTTAAGAAAAAAAAAAATCAAGAAAATTAACAAATTATAAAATATCTGCTATTTCACGAATAATTATAAATTACATGAGGAGATCAAATGAAACGAGAAATGCCGTACTTTAGTTGAGGCACGAATAGAATGGGTTTTTTTTTTTTTCTCTAATGCAAATTATAATCTTTCAAGTGGCAAATTCTTTAATTGATGGCAAAAAGTATGAAATTTACATAAAAACAAAACTCTTAGAGAAAAAAAATTTTTTTTTTTTTTTTTTTTTTTTTTTTTTTTAAAACATGCTCGACAAATCATAGTTACTCTCCCTTAACATACTGCAGGCATCCAGAATTAATTTCTTAATTTACTTTAGGTTAATCTAATATATACAGTTATCTTGTCGGATTTTATAAGTCAAACCCAAATAGCAAGTAAGTTTACAAATATACTTTGTTTTTGACTGTATAATTATGTACTTAGTTACAATGCATTTAAAAAAAACAAATCACTTATTAATTTTATTACTTATATGTATTTTATTTTTTCTGTATAAAAGTGAAACCTGGCCAATGAGGATTGACGTGACATACCTGAACTGGCCTTGAGCCGTAAAAGTTGTCCCTACTTGCCATAAAAGGGTTCACCTTTGACTGACATGTAGATTGAAAGTGAAGGAACCTACGCTGAACCTGCCTCAATATAGTTTAATACAAATCACCAGTTAAGAGAACTCCATTAAATATAAAAGAGTAATGCTTTATGCTAAGTGAAGAACGTTATTTTTCTATATTTAATAGAGTTCTCTTGTTAACCAGTAATGTGTATGTAAAATATAACAGGCAGGTTTAGATAGCGTAGATGCCTTAACTTTTAGACTACCACCGCTCGATCAAGATTCAGGCTCATAACGTCGACCACAAGGACATGGGGTGCATCAAGAGAAATGATATGAGAATGATATGATGGATGTGTTGTGTAGGTCTTAAGGAAAGGCTTAGATCTGATGACCCCAGAAGAAGATTAAATCTTGCCAATATAGATGTGTGCAGAACAGGAGGACTTAAATGGTATGTACAAGTTGAAAGAATATATGGAAGTTCTTGGGTTAGTAAATGTAGAAGAGTTGAGGTAGCAGGGTTAGTTCACAGGGAAAGGCCAAGGAAAACATGGGAGGAAGTGATAAGAGTCATTTTTTTCAGCAAACGTCTGAAGTAGGGAGCTGGAGTCGACAATATTTGCAGGAGTCAGTCAGGTTTTTAAAAACAGACTCCAAATACAGTTGGCTTCTTTTTTTTTCTTTTCAGTTGACTGTCCACTGGGTCTAGGGAAACCTCAAGAATTATTCAGTTTTTATAACAAAGATGTATTAAGACTTTATTTGAATTGACCATAATTATCCCCCTCTTGAAGCTTTTTTTTTGGAGTGGGAGGGGCGCTATGTTGGGTCTTTCCCCACGAACATTTAGGTAAAAACACTCAGGTTTCATTATTATTAATTTTTTTTTTTTACTTTCTGCACGTGTTTTTTAGCACAACAGCATAAGTTCCAGTAATTTAAGATGCTTTTAAATCTCATCTGAAAGCCCAAAATACTGTCCATGACATCCATTCTCTACACAATGATAACAAAATCGGGCAATATTAATTAAAAAACTATTATACTAATTACATTTTTTATTCACATGTGCCCACAACTTGTTTTGGTAAACAAATGTTACATAGTCCAAATTCCATTTTCAATTGTTTCAAATAATAAGAGATAAGAAACCATGAAGTAAGAGCAGGGATCTAATGTATTTGAGGCACCCCAAAATTAACAATAGCAAAAAGGACACATTTTGTCTTAAACGATTTTCACTTTTGACTACTGGTTTTGCTTTTATCGCTTATGATAAATTAAAGATTTTTATAGCGAAAAATTTAATATTAAAAGAAATCCTTTTAATACAATCCAATATTCTATATAAGAAAAAAAAAACTTTTTAAAGTGTGCCATCATCTCTGAACAATATCTTTTTATTTAAATGTTTTGATGGGAATCTAACATTGTAAAAATAAATTTTAAAAAAATCATCTGAAGAAAGCTGAATAGCAGAGATGACCCTACCTATCTCCTAACCACAACAAGAAGTAGACCCAAGCCAACTGGGGGTCCCGGTAGCAATAGTTTCAGCAGACCTCCTTATTTTTTTTTCTCCCTTAAAATTCTGTTATGAAAAAATCCATTCCACTTAACACTATAAAACAAATGAGATTAAGCAGGGGTCCTCTGAGGCTTTTGACCCAGAAAAGAACCTTAACAATAACAAAATATTTTTTTAAAAAAACAAACAATAAAACATTAATCCCAAGTGCGATACTATGACCCGAAACTTACATTGTCAAACTTTTCTCTTGATTATCACTACAATGTTAAATTTGAAAACTTGTGTTCCTTATCTAGATTATCTAATGTTAGCTATCAGTATAGATTTATATATTTGTATGTACATGATTCATTCCTAAATTAAGTGATCACTATACATTTTGTAACAGCTTCTGGGGGTAATGTTCATAATGTGGGCTACATTTATTTTAGTTTTATACAAAGGGGGTAAAAAGGAGTGGAAGCCTTTGTAAAAATTTAGATAACCCCCGATTTAAAAAAAAAATTAATAGGTATTAATTCGACATAATTATTCTCCAAATTTCAATTTCTTTGGAGTATTTTAAAGGGGTTTTAGGGGCATATGGTCACAACCTCCCATTTGAAAATTCAAATATATCAGATTTGCATTAAATTTGATAGAGTCATTAAAGATTCAATTAACTAAGATTCACTGAATTTGAATTTCTTATAATTAGACCCATTATAATTTTAGACATTTTATGGAATCAAAATGATGTAATGAATTTTGATCAAAATTGGAATAAGGATGAGTAGTATTATAGGTTGATTTTAATCTTAGTAAGAGGACATAAAAGCGTTGGAAAACTATTCTGTTCGGAGTATTAAATTTACTAGCCATGCGACAAGTGTATGTGAATATGTACATATATACATATTTCTTTTAGCTTTTGTTTTTTTCATGAATTAAATATCCAATAAATGTTGCAAATTTCACTAAAATTGCATTATTCTGATTCTTGGTGATTCAAAAAGCATTACTGAATTAGTTTGTTTACATTACAAAGAGTAGTCCTCTAGATATGGGAGAAGGGGACAGGAGCCATAAGAATGGCACTGACGAATGGCAGAAATGTAGAAATATAAACATCAATGTTAATTAGGTCATAGTTCAAAAAAAAAAAAAGAAAAAAAAGCAATGTAAATATTAATAACCTCATAAAGTCAGACAAAAAAAAAAAAGCAAAATGTTAGATTTTCGCATTGTAAAGAATTCTGCCATTATTTAAATTATACATAACTTGCTGCACCTATTTGGTCATGAAATTATTAATTGGACCAAATTCTTATAACACTGCGATTAACTTTGTCACGGTAATGTTTTCAGAGTTGGGAAATATGACAATTTTTTGTTTCCTCCCTTCGCAACCCCATAACTTGATTTTCGATATTGAGTATTTTTCTTTTCTAAGGAAATCATTCATTCTTGTGTGATGATTAGTTATTAAATGTCTCATATAATTATGCCACAATTTCAATAAGTGGTCAATTTGTGACTTAATAAATTTTTTTATATATATAAGGAGTTAACTGTTGAAACAACCTTCTATGATTCGTTTATTTCATTTTTCGAGTTCATTTCTTAAAACAGTGACCATGTTAACACATTTCACGAAAGGTTTATGAAGAAAATCTTGTTTTGTTCCAATTCTTTAACTCACTTTATTTTCTCATGCTTTGGCAGGGGTGGGGGGTTAGTAACCAATGGCAAAACAAAAAAAAAAGGCTTAAATCCAGATAATTTCCTAACGTCTGTGCAGAGGTAGTGCAAATAACTTTCTTCCTAAACAACTCCAATCAGTTTTAACTAAAAAGAGTCAAAATTAAAAGAAAGACACCAAGTGCGCATGTGGGAAAAGGAGACAGGAACTGTAACGGCATTCATCCAGGGTGGG
The DNA here is from genome assembly GCA_963556195.1 of Sepiola atlantica. NCBI lineage: Eukaryota > Metazoa > Mollusca > Cephalopoda > Sepiida > Sepiolidae > Sepiola > Sepiola atlantica. The sequence goes on along the minus strand of OY744519.1, from coordinate 192,152,701 downwards.
TTGAGCATGCTCCAATACATTTCACTGTGTCCCACGTTAAGATGATCCACCCACACCGATCAGCAGCTGAGTCCTCCGCATACTTCAGCCATTCCCGGTTACAGCGACGAACACCAAAAACGCGGGGCCATCTACCAGCTCCAAGTCTGCCTTCACTGTTCCAATGTAAGTCTTCAGTTGGCCACCTCTGCACTTCTTCCAGTCTGCAGGTGTGATTGACAGCCTGAGGAGGAATTTTCCCGCAAGTTGATAGTCTCAAAGAACATGACCAAACCAACAAAGTCTCCTTTTAAAACGAGCGTGTGATGTCAGTGGTGTTGGATCTTGCACAGATAGTGCAGTTTGAGATTTGGTTGGAGAAAAGACCTCGAGTGTGTAACGATCTTCTTTGCATAGGGGACAGGTCTCTTGGCTGTATTGTGCATATCAGTGTTCAGTATATCCTCAATTTTGTTGAGTTTCATGTCTTGTCGAGACCACAGGAAGTCATTGATGAAACAAGTCATCTACTCCCCGTCCCATCATGAAGGTTTGACATCTTAGTTATTGTGACAAAATTAACATTTTCAGTTTTCAGAGAGAACTGTCATACAAGGAAAAAGGAAAGCAAGGCAAGCAGGAAGAGAGAAAAAAATAAGGAAAAGAAAGAGAAAGATAAAGCGAGAGAAAAATGAAATAAATAAAATCCAGGTAAATAGCAACAAAAAAAAAAAATAAGAAAAAGAAAGAGAAAGATAAAGCGAGAGAAAAGAAAATAAATAAAATCCAGGTAAATAGCAACAAAAAAAAAAATAAGGAAAAGAAAGAGAAAGATAAAGCAAGAGAAAAGAAAAAAAGAAAATCCAGCTAAATAGCAACAAAAAAAATAAGGAAAAGAAAGAGAAAGATAAAGCGAGAGAAAAGAAATAAAATCCAGCTAAATAGCAAAAAAAAAAAAAAAAAAAAAAAAAAAGGAAAAGAAAGAGAAAGAAATAAAATCCAGCTAAATAGCAACAAAAAAAATAAGGGGGTAATGCTATAATGATTTGGCAGAAATCATTTTTTTTTATTCAGGTGAAAAAAAAAAAAAAAAAAAAAAAAAAAAGGTGAAATATACTTTTTCTTGTTAATAAAAAGCGGAAAACTAACATCTTTGGGTTGGGGTCATATCTAAACAGATTTTTAAAAACTAGGATTTTTTAAATTCCGTTTTATTTTATGCTATTTCATTTTTGATTTTAATCGATATTCGATTAATAGTAAATAAGCAAAAAAAAAAAAATCAATGTAATTATGAAAGTTACATTGGTGCGAGTAATGCACATAGACACACAAAGTTATGTTATAATTTGATTAATATGGAAATAATTCCTACTTTTTCTTTTTCCCTTTTCATGTATTATTAACAATGTTAATTATAATGTTTAGTCTAAGGATGACAGAACTACGCAGTAGGATTATACAAAAGCTCGACAAAGTAGAAAACAAAAGAAACGACTAAGTTTCATGTGCCTTGCTAATGACGTAGGTAAATAGAGAAAAAAAATAAATCATTGCCTGAAATCGGATTGAGGCCAACAAACTAAAAGACAAACAAAAATTTAAAAAACAAGCAGAGACAAGAACAAAAAGAAACAAAAAACGTTCAACGTGACATGAGGTAAAAAGCAAAACTAATGAGATTAAACTTTTTATATTATTTAGTGAGTACTAACAAACTTACCGCCCGTAGTATCCGAGTGTTTATTATATTACAAGAAAGTCTTATTAATGTACATGGGTGGCAATGGGAGTAGATTTGAGTGTGAGAGTGAAAACTCCTCCGATTTCCTGTATATATGACCAATTTAAAAAATATATAATATATATATATATATATATCAAGCAGGACTAAATATTAAAGTCGAAGAAAGTGAGCCAAAATAAAGTTCTGTTTAACAACATACACCAATGTGGCAGAAAGCACTGATAAGACTTATGTATGTGGCTTTTGTTACGAAAGCTTTAGAGTATACATAGGATAAAAAAAAACTTATTTTACTTTATATATAAGCTTATTAGTAGTATTAGTGGTGATGATCGTAGTAGTATTATCACTTTGATCCTCCTATAACACCTGATATGCCAAGGGTGCTTCTTGAAAACATTTGGTGCACTTCTGACCAATAGTATTCTTTTTATATACTGAGTCACCACTTAACAAGGCCATTCGAGGATAAGGGTTAATAAGATGGTCAATTTAGAGGATTGAAAATAATGAGTGGAATGGGCAGAGTTTGATTAATTCAGGAGAGCTCAACAAATATTTGTTGATATTAAACTTGAAGAGGACCATGTTGCAATCAGCAGGGAAGCAGTTCCATGACAGACGGGAAATTCTTGGAAAAACCCTCTGCTCATGGAAGTTTCATTAAGTTTTAGGTACACAGAGGAGAAAGCAAAGTTATTTACAGTGATGGTAACTAGCCAAGTTCTTGCTGTGAATATTTTCCCGGGGGGGGGGGGGGTAATTGGAGCTCAGTCGAGCACCTACCATGTAAATGATAAATTAGAGAAAAACAAGCAATGTCTCTTCTTTGAAAAAGGAGTTTTAGAGAAGAGGTCATTACTCACTAAATTGTGAAGTTGATTTTGAACTCTGTCAAAGCCAGAAAGAGTGCCACCTCCCCACATGTGAGAGCAGTACTTTATCTTAGGATGTCGGATTGTATCAGGAGGCAGGTACTTTCTGGAGTGGTAGAAAGATCCAACAATTTTTCCTAGTGACCGTAGCAACAAATTTGATGTGTAAATCTTCCATTTCAGGTCTGGAGTGAAAGTCAGTCCTAGGAGCTTTAAAAGCATGTGGCTTCCTCAAAGAGAGAGACATTCATTTCAACTTAGGCAATACAAGAATCCGAGCATTGGTGAAAGGAGAGAAGCTTCGTTTCAGGTGTTAAAGTAACAAGCTACTTCACCCACACACCTCACTGCCCCAGGTCGGAAAAGAGAGAATTGATCACTGATGCTCTTTCAATTGATGCCACAGACAGTTGTGTTGTCTGCATAGATATCAACAAATGATCGCAGAATATAATTTGGAAGATAATTGAAGATCAGGAAGAGGATTGGGCCCAGAATGAATCCGATACTATGTGTTTCAGACTACTGTCCACCAAAACTACTTTTATCGACCTACCAGAGAGAAAGAATTTTTTAAGTGTTTATTAATAGTAATGGAGAGAGAAACATGACATACAAAGGGTTCTTCATGCTATATGGTACAATTAAAAATAATAGTTTGGAATCTATAAGTATTATCATTACAAGAACTATCATTTGACCTCCACTCCATGACATACCTGGCATGTCAAAAGGGTTTCCTGTAAACTTTATGCAATTTTAACCAATAGTTTGGGAACCTATAAGTATTTATTTGGTTCATTTTTAAACCTTATTTTAATTAAAAATTGGCTGGCACCCTTAGTAAGTGACTACGTTATATTGTTGTTCCTCCACCATCAAAAAACCTGGCAAATAAGAGATTCACAAAATGGCTACCAGGTCACCATGAGGGTAAGATAATATTACTCCAGTAGAACACGTCTAGCATACAAACGCTTCTCCTGCTACATTTGTTGTAATTCTTCTAAATAGTTTTAGAACTTATGTGTGACAACAGGGGAAAAATGAAATGAACAATTATAACAGATTCTGAGTTTTGATAACAGACAGACACCATATCTCCATTATGAGATAATTCAACTCGTGTAATTGAATTAAGAGTCTAAATTTAGCTGCAAGGTTCCTGTTCTGTTTTTTTTAGTTTGTTAGTATAGTGTCATGTATAATTTCCCAGAAACGTAACAAAAACGAGTATGGAAAAGAAAAAAACAACAACAAAGATAATGGCAGGTTTCCAGTAAGAAACAAGAACTGCAGTCGTTTGTGCATAAAATAGTTGGCATTGTTAGAAAATGAAAAGAAATATAATACCAGAAGAAACATTACTATCTAAAAAGATTTCATGAAATATTAAAATGTATCGCAGAAAAGATATTAGCATCTAGGAACGTCTCGCAGAAAAGATATTAGCATCTAGGAACGTCTCGCAGAAAAGATATTAGCATCTAGGAACGTCTCGCAGAAAAGATATTAGCATCTAGGAACGTCTCGCAGAAAAGATATTAGCATCTAGGAACGTCTCGCAGAAAAGATATTAGCATCTAGGATCGTCTCGCAGAAAAGATATTAGCATCTAGGATCGTCTCGCAGAAAAGATATTAGCATCTAGGAACGTCTCGCAGAAAAGATATTAGCATCTAGGAACGTCTCGCAGAAAAGATATTAGCATCTAGGAACGTCTCGCAGAAAAGATATTAGCATCTAGGAACGTCTCGCAGAAAAGATATTAGCATCTAGGATCGTCTCGCAGAAAAGATATTAGCATCTAGGATCATCTCGCAGAAAAGATATTAGCATCTAGGAACGTCTCGCAGAAAAGATATTAGCATCTAGGAACGTCTCGCAGAAAAGATATTAGTTGCTTAGAACTTTTTATAAAACGACTTCCTTTTTATAGTAATATTTGTCTAATTATAGTCATGTAATTGCTGGCATAGATTAGAATTACAATTGATCAATCTATTTTAGTGTAACAAGATTGTGTGTGGGTGGGTGAAAATAATGTAAAAATCTGAATTTTTATGTAAAATTGAAATTTAGCATAAAATGGAAACTTGCATTCGAAATCAAGTTGGGTGTACATGTTAGGATATGACGTCATTGACAGGAAGTCTGAAATGAAATATCGTGAAGAAGAAAGATCTGTCTCTTTGGCCTGTGAGCCGACTATGTGTGGACCCTTTCTTTCACAGTTGTTTGTTTATTCATCCCTTTGGGAAATGGGCAAATAAAAGCTCACGTAATGTGTAAACGAATAAAACGTCAAAAAGCATGACACCACTGAACAGAGATGTTGGTATGTTTCTATTATTTTGTTACATAATTGCAGATACAAGAGAAGAGGAAAACAGTAGCTTTGGCTGTTACAACAATACTACAACCATATTTACACCAAGATGTCACTATCCAATGAGCCAACTACTATGTGTCAGCAAGAGGAATGAACAACTATTTCTGTTAACAATCTACAGGGATTGAAAAATATACTTCGATACTATGCTATATATATATATATATATATATATATATATATATATATATATAGTTTCAAAAATTGCTTTAGCAGAGAAATATTTTCTTCAAAGAAAATTAGTTCATCTCCATCTGAAATTCAATTTATTCCATCACCTGACACTTTCAGACAGTGAATTAAAAATAATTTTATAAAGATTAGTGACTTATTTTTCGAAGCAGACAAACTGATTTACCTCAATCAGTTTTGGAAAGAACTTTAGATACCGAGTAAAAATGGTGACTTGCAACAAACAATCTTTTATCTTATATTCAGTTCTGGTTTTAAAGTAACGCAAAACAGAGAAAAGAAAAAAAAAAAAAAAAAAAAAAGAGAAAGAAAAACAGAAAATGGCGCTTCTTCGATCTCCATACAAAATGGTGTTATTTTTTTCTTTCAGGTTTATATTGCTTTCTTTTTTCTACAAAAAAAATCATTGAATCAAGTTACTTATTGGATTTTTGGAGACAAAAACAAAAAAATAAATAAACAGATACATCCATTCAATCTGTGCTTTTAATGAGAAAATACTATTTCAAACATAGCATTTTAGAGATCTGTCACATTTAACTTTCAATCGCATTTTCATTGGTCTGTCAAGTTTATCTATTTTTTTTTTATCTCTTTGCTTCCTTGTTTTTATTATTATTATTTTAAGGGGGGGAGGATAGATATTCTTAAGATGTGGCCACTCAATTTATACGTCGTCTTAGGATGAACCTGGTATTTTAGACGTAAGCGTGACAGACCAAGAGACGTTGGTAGTCTTTTATTATTCTATCATTACTTCCATGGAAGGTGCTCTACTGAGATCCAATCTCTAATTCCTCCTTGCCAGACATTCACAGCAAGAACTCAGAAAAAAAACAAAAAAACTTTCCTTCCTTCCTGTGTGTGCCTAGTGTCAGGCGGCATTTCCACAAAAAGAGCTTCTTTGCAATGGTTTCCCCCGTCTGTGGAACACATTGCCACAGGACTACTTCCCTGCATATTAAAATCGGTTGTCTTCAAATCTCTAATGTTAACAGATTCCTGTCATGAACCGTCCCCACAATCATTCCATCTCATTAATCCTTATCCTCGAGTAGCTTTTGGCCTTTATAATTGGTGAATATTTTTAGTAAAAAATAAAATATGTTTCGGAATTTTTGAGATGAGGATTCATAATTTGTATGATTCGGACTACTATTCTCATCTTCGATGTTATTCTCACAATGTTTCGGCCGATGTAACTTCCGACCTTCTTCCGATGCATCTTATCGAACTCTGGAATGTGTACGGAATTTCAAACGGAACCCTTTTATTCCGGGGGGGGGGGGGGTAGATTACTCTCATTCCATCAGCCATGACCAGGTACGGAATTTCAAACGGAACCCTTTTATTCCGGGGGGGAGGGGGGGGGGGTAGATTACTCTCATTCCATCAGCCATGACCAGGTAGACGGCGTCAGTAATTCGTATGGACGATACTAAGAATACAATTACGATTTACTTAAGACTTCTACCCGATCATGGCTAACAGAACAACAGCAAGCTACTCCCATGGATTAAATAAAGAGTTCCATTCGAAATTTTGTACCGATGTCGGAGTTCAACAAGACGCACCTGAAGAAGGTTAGAGGTAACATCGACCGACAGGTGAGAATTAGATAAGAAAAGAAGTCCGAATAATACACACACAAAAAAAAAATAAAAGAAACTATATTTCAAACTTAGGTATGCCAAATCGATTGATGAAAAAAGCTTCCCCCTAAAAATGCAAAGAAAATAAATAAATAAATTTTAAAAAACATTACTTCTCAAATGTTTACATTCAGTATCGGTTGTCTTTTTTTTTTTTAATTATGGATGAAAATAGGAGGTAATGACTAGGAGGATGGTATCATGACAAATGTTTGGTTTGGTTGGTTTACAGCATATCAACCATTTTCGGGTGATTTAATGCTGTATAAAGTCACATTGGTAAAAGTTGTTATGCTTCATGTTCTATATATATATATATATATATATATATATATATACATATTGAAATATTTATTCATGGGGTTTCGTTTGGTTGTTTTGTAGAAGAAAATTGTTATTTTTGTCTTTGTAGAACATGATTGAAATTTGTAAAGGGAAAAGAAAAAAACAACATCAATGTTTGGTGCATTTTTGGTTAGGAAGCAAGTATCTTCAGACAGCCTGATCTGGTAGCACCAGAGGGTATCATGAAAAAAGAATAGATACTACACTACACTATATGTACAATAATACATTAATAGAAGTAATAGAGTTCGGTTTCAGACAGATACAAAAACTCCATTAGTAACATATTCTTAAAATGTGCCCACTCGATTTGTATGTCTTGTGATATTGTGGTATTTCATATGTAAGTGTGACAGACCAAGGAAAATTATATTTTAAACTTAGGCATGCTAGATCGATTGATGAATAAGCCTTCCATAAAAATGCAAGAAGATATAAAAATTAAAAATTAAAAAGGTAAATAAAACAAATCATTTCTCAGATGTTTACATTCGGTATCCGATGCATAAATTTTTTATTTTTTTATTTTTTATTTTTTATTTTTTTTTATTCTATTATGGATGAAAATAGATTTTTTTTGTCTGTTAATCCCAACAAATGTAAAAATAAATTACAAAAAAAATAAAAATAAAAATAATGTTTTGATTCAAGATAAAATTGGTGCAAAATGTTTTGGGTAAGGAAGGTGAACGTTTATTGATTTTTTTCAGATAACCTGAATCTAGAATCAGGTCTGCGGAATTGATACATTTACACTTTGACTGGCTCATTTTATTCATGCGAAATCCGACTCTTGCTACATATACATACTAATGTAGCAACACGACATTGAGCGAGAGCAAAAAGATACAAATTTACAAGATTAGGGTAATTATTTCTTTGTTGTGAAGTAGCAAACACACCCCACTAACACAATGAACTAAGTTTGAAAAGGACTATAGAAGTCTGCATTCGTTATTCAGAATATATATATATATATATATATATATATATATATAGTTAATTCTACATCTTTTATGCCGTCTGGAGTTTCTTTTAGGGAGGAATAGAGGAGTAAAATGTATTTATTTTTTTAAATTTCTAACTTCAAGGATTTGTTTTCTTATATGGAATAAGTAAAAAAACTTGTAGTATATAGTTATATATATATATATACACATATATATTCTGATATTCGGTAATACCATATGTGGTATTCATCCTGGAAGGACATCCAGCTTCCAACTAAAGAGGAAGTTTCAATGGAATAGTAAATTAACATGCAGTTCCCAGCTATTATATATATATATATATATATATATATATATATAAACTTCTCAAACACAACGGAATCAAGATAGCAAACCTTGCACACACAAAGGTTGGTTTGGTAGTTTTGTTTTACGGCATATCAACCCTTTTTGGGTTATTTAATGCCGAATCTGGTCATTATAGTAAAAGTTTTTATGCTTCAAGTTCTTTATATCTTCAAATGTTTAATCATCGTTTTTGGTTTGGTAGTTTTGTTTTACGGCATATCAATCCTTTTTGGGTTATTTAATGCCGAATCTGGTCATTATAGTAAAAGTTTTTATGCTTCAAGTTCTTTATATCTTCAAATGTTTAATCATCGTTTTTGGTTTGGTAGTTTTGTTTTACGGCATATCAACCCTTTTTGGGTTATTTAATGCCGAATCTGGTCATTATAGTAAAAGTTTTTATGCTTCAAGTTCTTTATATCTTCAAATGTTTAATCATCGTTTTTGGTTTGGTAGTTTTGTTTTACGGCATATCAACCCTTTTTGGGTTATTTAATGCCGAATCTGGTCATTATAGTAAAAGTTTTTATGCTTCAAGTTCTTTATATCTTCAAATGTTTAATCATCGTTTTTGGTTTGGTAGTTTTGTTTTACGGCATATCAACCCTTTTTGGGTTATTTAATGCCGAATCTGGTCATTATAGTAAAAGATTTATGCTTCAAGTTCTAAAAATAAAATAAAAAAGGGGAGGGAGAAAGGGAGAGGGGCTGTTGTTTTTGTTTTTGGTTTTGTAGAACATAATTAAGTTTTACAAAAAAAAAAAAAAAAAGAAGAAAAACAAAAAACGTCAATGTAGGTGAATTTCGTCTCAGGGAGCCACAGGGCAGCCTGATCTGGTATCACCAGACACACAAAGGGATCAATATCCTTTCAGATAGATTTATAACAATAATAAATGTGGCTTATCTTATAAAGATTACTGCAGTTTCAAGGGATATCTAATCGGATTTGTTTTTAGCTGATTCACCACCTATGAGATGGGGATGGCCAGAGTCTAGACTCTGAAATTTATGCAGGAGTAAAGAGTTGGAGAAGGCCCCTCCCCCTTTTTTCTCTCCCCCCCCCCCCCAAGACACCTAGAACCTTTGATGTGGGGAGTCAGAAATTTTTGCAGACGTCAAAGTAAGATATTTAAGACTAGCTCTTGAGTCTAGAGACAGTCTTAAAAAAAAAAAAAAAAAAAAATCTAACTTCCAAAATGACTTTCCAGCCAGTCTGAGTAAAGATTTGCACATTTTTGTAGGAGACAGAGCGTTTCGTTTTTCTAAACAGACTTGTATATTTTTTTTCAGCGGAACCCCCACCTTACTATCAGCAATTTATTTGGGAGGAGGGGGGGGGGGAATAGAAAACAGCCTCGCTGTATTTATTTCCAGATTTAATGCTAAATCTTTGGAGCTAAATACTGGTTTGTGGCGCTAATTACCTTCATTATAAATGCCAAGCCATGAAGTCTTTCCTGGTCATTCTTGGCAAATGATCCACATGATATTTGATCAAGATGTATTATAACCTAAATTATTGCAGCCTAATTTCACAATTAGAACTTTTTTAATTAGACAAGTTTGAACTTGAATGAAAATTACTTTGCAGGATGTTCATAAAAATGTGCATAAACAACAAATAAATTGCACCTTGTGGGTGTGTGTGTGTATATATATATGTATGTGTGTGTGTGTGTATATATATATATGTATGTGTGTGTGTATTTAGGCAGCATTTCCTCATTTATGCAAACATTGTTAAAAATAACAAAATTTGTTTAATTATACCTTTTTTTTTTTCAATCAGAAAAATTAAAATAAAGTTATAATTAAACAGACAAATTCTGTTATCTTTAACATGTTTGCATAAATATATGTGTATATATATATATGTATAGTAAGTTATGAAAATATATTTATAGTAATGAAACTACTATATATAAAGCAAAATTGTGTCGCGACAGCACAGTGAAACGGTTGATCTAAGAGCAAAACTAAGTGTGTTCTTTATGACGCAAACAAAAAATATTCTAACGTGACTTTGACGCATCTAAGTCTCCCTTTCAAGTTTCTTTAATTTTAAGTTTTTCTCTGTTCCACATCTTTTTGCTTGGTTTTCTTGTTTTATGACATGTCAACATCTATGGGGCCAAAGAACAATACTGTGTAAAAGATTCCATGCATAAGATTAATTGGAACATAATTCACATATATAATAGGCATGAGTTTAGACATTGGCACCATGGCAAAATGTTGCAGTGCCCTAAAAAAAAAAAAAAAACCTGGAAAAAAAAAAAAAAGCCTTTAAAAATAAAATAGAAGATGTAAAAGTTAACTCTTTATCTAAAAACAAATCTTGAAATTCTAAATTATGCTGCAGCTTTGAAACGTGAAAATATACTCTGGATAATCGTTTCATTTTCAACCAAAACATCTAGCATAAACAATGAGTGCAGTGTGCAAAATGCGAAAACATGGTTAGAGAAGACACTTGAAAGAGACTAAAAATTGTGGAAGCCTTTTTTTTAAAGAAACAAGTTTTTTGCTTTTTTCAAACAAGATATCATTTGAGTGGACCAATTTTTTTTTGAATAATCATTAATCTGAAACAATCTTTTCTTAATAAATTTTCAATAATAAATAAAGAATCTAAAAAAAAATTCTTTAAAAACTTAACTCTTAAGTTTCTGTTAAAATATAAGGTAAATTTATAGAAGTGCACCTTTCGTATTTCGACCCCTAAAAAAAAAAAAAAGTATCCTACTTTTTTGGGCAAATTACATGTAAACAGCCTCAACTAATATCCGCTATGAAAAAAAATTATGAAAATTTTTATTATTTTAGATTTTAGGAGGGGGGTCACTTTCCTATAATAAGTTATACGTAAAGTGAGCACCCATTTCTTGGCCACCGAATCTTGGCCAACAAATATCCGCGCGCGCGGATATTTGTTGAGGCTGTTTACATGTAATTTGTCCAAAAAAGTAGAAACTTTTTTTTAGGGGTCGAAATACGAGTGGTGAGATTCGGTGGCCAACAAATACGTGCTCACTTTACGTATAACTTATATAGGAAAGTGATCCCCACCCCTCCTAACATCTAAAATAATAAAAAATTTCATTTTTTTTTTTTCATAGCGGATATTTGTTATGGATGGCTGTTTACATGTAATTTGCCAAAAAAAGTAGAAACTTTTTTTTTAGGAGGTCGAAACACGAGAGGTGAGATTCGGTGGCCAAGAAATGGGTGCTCACTTTACGTATAACTTATTATAGGAAAGTGACATCCCCTCCTAAAATCTAAAATAATAAAAATTTTCCTAATTTTTTTTCATAGCGGATATTAGTTGAGGCTGTTTACATGTAATTTGCCCAAAGAAGTAGAAACTTTTTTTTTTTAGGGGTCGAAATACGAAAGGTGCACTTCTATAAATTTACCAAATATAATCTGCTTTAAAATTATTTTTCTTAATAAGGTGGTTGTCAAGAGTAGAGTGTGGTCTCTACAAGAGATAAAACTCAACAAAATTGCGGATATACCCGGCGCTGATATGCTCTGAGACCTGGCTACTGCGTTAAGATCTTCACACACTGGAGGTCTTTGACATGTATTGTCTTTGATGCATCTGTCTCAACCAAATCCCAAACCACACAATCTGTGTAAGATGCAACACCACCGGCATCACAGACTCATCTGAAAAGGAAACTGCTGGTTTGGTCATGTCCTTCGAGGCTCGAGGTGAAATTCATTCAAAAGAGACTGCCAACTCAAGTCGCCTTGGGGTAAATGCTATTAGTTACAGTGGTTGTAAGAATTTTCCAAGAAAAAAAAAAAAATTCCTGAGTCTTATACTGATATATTTTCATATATGAATCGACAAAAGGTCAGTGTGTTTACACAATATATATATATATATATATATATATATATATATAAGCCAAAAAGAAAAAAAGGGGTGAATTATGCTTACCCATCTTCCATGTGTATCTATCCAATGATCCAAGTTTCCTATAAGGTACGTATAAGCCCAATCAACAATGTTGTCCACGAGATGAGGCATTTCTCGCTGTACGCTCTGTAACGACAAGGCTCCACTAAATGAGAAAAGGGCAACAATTCTGCCCCAGTTGATTGTTTGGTCACTAAAAAGTTCATTGATAACAGCCTGGAACGTGGAGTACGCCGTGTTCTGTGTGACATGCAGCTGTTGGCACATGTCCGAAAACTGGTCATGATATCTCTCCTCAAACTCATCTGCCATTGCCCTCATGCTAAGGGCCGCTTTACTCGGCCGTCGTTCATAGCATGGACGGTTCTCCCAAGTGAATCCTTGCTTACGTAGCCGATAATTGACATAGTCCTCCAACAAGTACCGGGATTCCGGCACATTCATCTCTGAATTATTATTGGAAGAAGAGCCCATAGCATCCTGAAAAAATAAAAAATAAAAAATAAAAATAATTTATTAGAATTTTGGTAAAAACTGTACTCTTTTCTCCCACACGCTGTCAATGGAAAAATAAAAATGAGATTCTATTTTTTTTTTCATCACCAACCCCCAAGAAATAGATGCAAAACATAAAAAAATAAATAAATAAAATATTTTGTATTTGGATTGTGAGTGATTGCTTTATGGCACATCAACCCTATAAGTCATTTTGTATCATGCCAGTTATTTAAAATGGTCATTTGATAACTTCTAGGAATTTAATTATATCCTTAGACTTTTTTTATGCACATTTTTGAACAGCATGATGAGGATTGGTCCATGATATTTCTTGCGGGTATTCCTGTCCTGTATTTTGTACAGTTGATTAGAATATGTTTGACTGAGTAGTTGATCACAGTGGAATCTAAACTGGATGTCACTAATCTCAATGTTGGAAATGGATCACTGTGCTGGATCAGCCCTCATTCGGCACTCAGTGAATACACCGTAAAGAGCAAGCTCAACTGAGCATGAGTGAATGCCCTCATAAGTCAATAGGTGCAGCTTCTACTTTGTGTAGGTATGTGTATGTGTTAGATATGCATGTCTGATTCTGACTGTTTAAGACTATGTCTTGTCTCCAATCAGGTAGAAGTCCTATGTTTTCTTGGTTAAATGAATTACACCGATATAATGATCTAACATTTTTTTTTGGCTTTTATTTACTATTTTATGGACAAGGCAGGCCCACACCTACTACAATCTGGGATGTTCTCTCCTAAGGTGCTTACTTAGCAGAAAATCAGCTATGCATTCCTCAACTCACCAAAATCAAATCTTTAACTTGCAAAGAACTTGAATACATATTTTACAATTTGTGTATCCATGCCCTAAAAAATTACGGCATATATATTTTTTTTTTTAGTGTTTTCTGACTTTCATACAACTTTTATAATCATAGTTGTCTCTCTGAGGAGGAGGGGGGCAGCTGTCTCGTACAAACAGGTTTTGTTTATAACCAAAACTAATACTTGAAGTTAGCTGCTGCTGAAGTTTGCTATGTCATTTGACATAAGGAACAAACATTTGTGAAAAAACTTTTTCATTTAAAAATTTTGATTTCCACCTTAATTGCAACTTATATTTCACTTGGATAAAATAGTTTATATTACAATACTGATACTTCAATCAACTGCTGCTTATGGTTACATTAGCATGAATATATATCGAATTAACTCCCTTAATATTACATGCGAAGGAAAAGCTATTTTTTTACATATAGATATTGCAAAAGAGACAACATGTATTATATTCAGGGATGGGAGTAGCTAACGGGAGGGGGGGGGCTTATTTCTCAAATAAATACGCTTTTTCTGGATTAAAAAAAAGTGGAGAAATCAGATCCCCATATATTAGAGATTGTAGAAAAATAATTCAATCGTGTCAAAATTTTCTCAGTGATAACTGAGATTGGCAAGGATAAACACGTGTTGGTTGTGGGAGTTTAGACGGTCGCTACCAGAACCTGATAGGCACAGCATCAGGGTTTCTGAAAGCATTGAGAGATGGCCAACTGATTAAAGTATGTCCGATGGATTTGAAGGCCCTGCCAGAAAAAGGATAATATCTCATTCCAAATTACTTATATGAGTGGAATATTCGCAACAATAATTCAAGGGAGATCATTCATAATTCTGCCATTACATCATTAACAGATTCTATAGTCTTCAACCCTATCAATTAGGTCGATCAAAAGAGTTCGAATTGGCAGCAGAAGAAAATTCCAGGAAATTTTAATTACAAAATGCAAATTTTTTTTTTGTTTATTACCCAAAAAATATTTTTAAAAAAATAAAAAAAATTTCAAGATCCATACATCATTATGTATGGATCTTGAAATATTTTCAACATATTTAGGGTGGTGGCATTTATTGGTGCAGATCCAAGAAAAGTTTTGGATATAATCGATTTAAATATACATAGGAATTGTTTTGTTTTTGTGACTGACATAATGAGCAAGAATCTGGATCTAACAGTGGACGTTAACTCGACTTGCATTATACCCACCATAAAAAGGGTCAGTTTTCGCCTGGCATATAGTTATAAAATTAAGGAAATTTCAAAATCATAGTTTACTAGTGAAAATGACTGGTTATTGCACTGCAATAAGCCGATCCATGTCAACAAGAAAAAAGTGAACCCACGAATTATCTGTATTTTCATTGGTTAAAAAGAATTATCTGTATTTTCATTGGTTAAAAAGAATTAACTGAGATTATTTAAGGTTTGAAATCTGTTGACTTGTGAATTGAGGCTACGAAAGAAGCAGAAAGGAAAGAAGTGAGAGAAAACGTCCGGTGATTGTGAGATCATTTTATTGACTGTGGCAACAAGTCCATTTTTATTGTCACATTTATCCGGTGAAATAAAGCTTTAAGGGTCCCACTGAAGTGAGAGTCTAAGCAATCTCCGGATCGGGTTTCAACCCTTTTTCAATTGTTAAGTGAAATTCAGTAAACCTGAATTACAGTTACAACAAAATTGTTTTGAGTTATATCTTGGATGTGAATAGTCCGAGTTTGGTTCAAATACACTTCTACTACAAAAATGGTATCTTATTTCTTTTTTTTTTTAGGACGGGGTTATATGACATCAAAGTTATTTCTGTACTGTTTCACGGTTGATTATCGTTTTAAAAAAACCGAGGAGAGTCGGTTAAGATATTTTAAGGCAGCAAAGAAAACAAATCAATCTAATCTTAACATTTGAGAATAATTTCCCATCCCCAATAATTGCTGATTGATGTGTAGAGGCATTACATCAAAGATATCTTTGCACTGTTTTCAGAAAAATCATTATGATCGACTTAAGTGGCATTTTTTTTTTTTTTTTTTTTAAAGGAGTACAGTCACTAAAATAAACAGAAAAAATACAGAAGTTTTTTTTTTTTAAGAGTTGAATTAAAAATTTTTTTTTTTTTTAAATATGTTTTACGATTTCTTGATATAGAATCAATAGAGATACAGAGTGTGTGTGTGTGAGAGACACATGAAAGATATATATAGAGAAAGAGACATATATATATAGAGAGAGAGAGAGACATAGAGAGAGAGAGAGACATAGAGAGAGAGAGACATAGAGAGAGAGAGAGAGACATAGAGAGAGAGAGAGAGACATAGAGAGAGAGAGAGAGACATAGAGAGAGAGAGAGAGACATAGAGAGAGAGAGAGAGACATAGAGAGAGAGAGACATAGAGAGAGAGAGACATAGAGAGAGAGAGACATAGAGAGAGAGAGACAGAGAGAGAGAGAGACAGAGAGAGACAGAGAGAGAGAGACAGAGACAGAGAGAGAGAGACAGAGACAGAGAGAGAGACATAGAGAGAGAGAGAGAGACATAGAGAGACATAGAGACATAGAGAGAGAGAGAGAGACATAGAGAGACATAGAGACATAGAGAGACATAGAGAGAGAGAGAGAGACATAGAGAGAGAGAGACATAGAGAGAGAGAGAGAGAGGGACATAGAGAGAGAGGGACATAGAGAGACATAGAGAGAGAGAGAGAGACATAGAGAGACATAGAGAGAGAGAGAGAGAGAGAGACATAGAGAGAGAGAGAGAGAGACATAGAGAGAGAGAGAGAGAGAGAGAGAGAGAGACATAGAGAGAGAGAGAGAGAGAGAGAGAGACATAGAGAGAGAGAGACATAGAGAGAGAGACATAGAGAGAGAGAGAGACAGAGAGAGAGAGAGAGACAGAGAGAGAGAGAGAGACATAGAGAGAGAGAGAGAGAGACATAGAGAGAGAGAGAGAGAGAGACATAGAGAGAGAGAGAGAGACATAGAGAGAGAGAGAGAGACATAGAGAGAGAGAGAGAGAGAGACATAGAGAGAGAGAGAGACATAGAGAGAGAGAGAGACATAGAGAGAGAGAGACATAGAGAGAGAGAGAGAGACATAGAGAGAGAGAGAGAGAGACATAGAGAGAGAGAGAGACATAGAGAGACATATATAGAGAGAGAGACATATATAGAGAGAGAGACATATATAGAGAGAGAGACATATATAGAGAGAGAGACATAGAGAGAGAGAGACATAGAGAGAGAGAGACATAGAGAGAGAGAGAGAGACATAGAGAGAGAGAGACATAGAGAGAGAGAGACATAGAGAGAGAGACAGAGAGAGAGAGACAGAGAGAGAGAGAGACATATAGAGAGAGAGAGAGACATAGAGAGAGAGAGAGAGACATAGAGAGACAGAGAGAGAGACATAGAGAGAGAGAGAGAGACATAGAGAGAGAGAGACAGAGAGAGAGAGAGACAGAGAGAGAGAGAGACAGAGAGAGAGAGAGACAGAGAGAGAGAGACAGAGAGAGAGACAGAGAGAGAGACAGAGAGAGAGACAGAGAGAGAGAGAGACAGAGAGAGAGAGAGACAGAGAGAGAGAGACAGAGAGAGAGAGACAGAGAGAGAGACAGAGAGAGAGACAGAGAGAGACAGAGAGAGAGACAGAGAGAGAAAGCGAGAGAGAGAAAGCGAGAGAGAGAGAGAAAGAGAAAGAAAAAAAAGATAGACAGAGATAGAGAGAAGACAATTTCCTTCCCACAACTTTAGATAGAGAGCAAGAAAAAGAAAAGAATCTCACACGTCATAGTTCTATCCTTCAACCATTATCATTTTCTAAAATGGGTGTGGAAAAAGCCTCTCCTCTTTAACTTGGGTTTCCAAAATTGTTTGGTGATGAAAGTTTAACCGACTTTTTTTTTTGAAATCACAGGTCAATAATCTGAGTAGGTTAAAGAAAGTAGCACAATCTTCACCTCAACGTCCAAAAGATTGTAAATTACGCGGAGAAAATATAAATGATATATAATCGCCTTTCAAATTAAATCGCTACTGTGTCCATCAGACACGGAAGACAAACGCCAATGATGTTCAGTTTTTGTTCGATTACATTTCGGTAATTTACTAGTTTAAAGGCGTAAATTATATACAGTCAAATGGGTTTCGGCATTAGTCCCAAATAACTCATTTTATTCATGGGTCACCACTTATCACGGCCAAAAGTCACTTTAGGAAATGGATTAATGAAAGTGTATACTTGTATCGGTGAATAAACGTAGATATATTTTGAAGAAAATGCGACAACATCGACAATAACATTCAACAATACACCAAGAGGAGATAACTCTAAATTCATATTTGTAAAAGATAGACCACCCCCCTTTAACAAAGGAAGGGGGGGGTGATTTTACGAGTTTTAACTAAAAGGTTGTTTTTTTTAAATTATACATTTTTTATAAAATTTCTGGAAAAAAAAAAATTGTTTTTAATCTGATGACAATGGTTAAAAATGGTCGATCCGGGGAGGCTATCCTCTAGAAGGGGCATGGGTTCATTGCTTGTCGTTTGGAGCGCCCCTATTCGTGAGGAAGTGCTAGAAAGGAATTGATATTATAGACTCCGCTAAGAAAGAAAAAAAAAATGAGATTCTACCTTTTTTTTATTCGATTACCTGTGAAGAACTCGAGAAAAAAAACAAAAAAAAACTTTTTTTTTAGAATTTAGAGTGGGGAAATCAGTTTCGCATTAAAAAACATAACAAATATGATCCCCATTTCCTGATGATTCTGACGTTTTAGAACAGTTAACCACTTTTTTTTCTTTTTTTTTTAAAATAAATTGGGGGGGGGGGGGGGGTATATACGAAACTGATCCGTCACTAAATTCTAAAATATTTTTCTTCTTCTTTCCGCCAAGTTTTTCCGATGTTCACGCGTACATAATCTGTATGTCCCAAGAAACCTCTGCGCAGTTCACGTGGTAAATATATTTTTTGAAAAAATTAAGGAAAAGTTAATACTTCTTTGTCAAATTTTCACACTAGAGTCGTAAATATATTCCCAATGATTGTTACGTTTTTTGATAACGTACCAATATTACAATAATCACGAACATGTTGTTCGTGTTTAGTAATATTACATATATGAAATTAAATAAAAATATATTACATGTGAAATCTAACAAAAAGTCAAATGCGCTTTACATTATTTCACTTGTTTTTGCTTTAAACGAAATAAAATTTTGAAGAAAAAAAAAAACACAGAAAAAACTTTTGAAGTAGTTTTAAAACGTTAAAAGTATAAAAGTACTTTTTGCAGAACCTTAGGGTTGCGGTGAACCGTGGCCACCGAGAGTTGCTCTCGGTGGCCACGGGTGAACCCTCTTTGAGAAACGCTGCTTTTAGCTATCAATTCGAAAATCATTTTGATTGTCTAGGTAAAAAGACAGAAATCGTAAATATATATATACACCGGGTTGTTGATAGTCCGGTGACAGGTATGAATAATTAGTCTACACTGACGATTCCCGAAAGGATCAAACGTACACGTATGTATACGAAAACAAAACATTTCTAATTATTTGTCGCCCCCAATCTAGGGTGGGCTTCGTAGACCGTCATCGTGGCTTTAAATGCATGTTCCTTCAACAGTGGAACACTGACGACGGCTGCCTTAACAGGTATAATTATACATATATATATATATTATATATAATAATGGTAATAATCCAGGTGAAAAATATCCACAGGGTGGTAATCCAGAGAATTTTAACCGGGTTTATAAAAAGTGCTCAATATCAAAATAGAGCTTTATGTATGATAATTTTATTTACACAGACATGTACAAAATCTGCGACACTGGCATGTCGATGTTATCGATCAACAGTTACTATAAACTGAGATCTCATCAGGCAGAGTTAGAATCCGATCTTAACCTCAGATCATATTTGGAGAGAACTCCAAATATGATCTGAGGTTAAGATCGGATTCTAACTCTGCCTGACGAGATCTCAGTTTATAGTAACTGTTGATCGATAACATCGACATGCCAGTGTCGCAGATTTTATTATATATATATATATATATATATATATATATATATATATATATATATATATAAACAGGGTAGAATTTACTTATCTATCGATCTGTATACTTTTAACGTGCTGTAACTGTAATTTTTCTATTTAATTAAATCTTTTTGTCTTTACGACACGCGAAAAAATGTTCGCTTGTCATTTACCTGTTCGGGTGTGTGTGTGTGGGGGGTAATTCACAAAGACCTCTTACCCAACTACTAAGTCCGGAAGAGGGGCTTGCACTCTGACTTAGGGGAAGTGGTAGGGTAAGTTATTTATTTAATTATTCTTTTTTTTACTATCTTTTTGCTTTGAACGAAATAAAATTTTGAAAAACAAAAAAACTTAAAGCAGTTTTAACACGTTAACAGTATAACGGTCGATGGATAATTAAATTCTTCTATGTTTGGTATAAGTTATTTGTTTTCTCGACTATTAAGTATTCTTCTTTTTTTGCATTTTTAACAAGAGAAAACAAAAAAGGGATGAGAAAAAATGTGCAATAAATAAATGTTACCAAAAGCAAGATAAGTTACTCTTCTACCTACCTGGATAAATTTATTTGTCTTATTTTAGAGGGGTTTTCTGTTGTTGTTGTTCAAAATAAACCGAGTGCGAAAAAAAAAAATGGTCATCCAGAAGCTCTGCTCGAAGAGGCTTGAAATTTCTCAAAAATCGAAAATTGAACAAAATACTGATAGAAAATTAAATTTTCGCACGATTGGTGACATTTATTGGAGGTGTTTCTACCAGTATTTTGTTTAATTTTCGATTTTTGAGAAATTTTTAAGACGACCGTTTTGTTTTTCATTCTAACTTATCAGACTCGACATTCGGTTTATTAAAAAAAATTTTTTTAAATGCTTTAAAAATAACTTATCTTGCTTTTGGTAACATTTATTTATTTGATATTTGTATTATATAACCCTTTTTTTGTTTTGATGGCTTTTGTTAAAAATGGCCGAGATTTCTTTATTATTAGTATTATAATTAGCATTATAATTAGCATTATAATTAGTATTAGTATTACTATTGATTTGTCAATAAATAAGATTATTACAGGATATTATGAAAAACATGTTTCCGTCCTTCCGAGGATGGGTTCGGATAGGTAAGTTCGTGTAAAACTTGTAAAATGCTCCCACCGGACAGATGCGTATTGAAATTGTGCGGGAAAAGTTTTGAATAAGAGGGGGGGGGGGGGGAAACAATGCATTTTCTTTTAGTTTCGGAGCACAAACGAACCATCGGTAAAAATATGTTTGTGTTTAAACTTATTTTAAAGAGTTTTTTTGTTCACTATATATATATATATATATATATATATATATATATATATATATATATATATATTCACCTGTTCAGTTAGAACAAAAAGCAAAATGGTTGTTCATGAGCCCTGCACGGACCCCCTGATAATTAGTGAAAAATCGAAAAATAAAGAAAATAGCGTTAGAAACATATCCAATAAATGTCACCAATCGTGGGAAAATGCAATTTTATTTATCTACCTCCCACAGCGGTAAGATGTGACAAGGTCGGGAAGGTGGGATTTGATAAACCAGCGCCCGAGAAGGTGAGCACTCTGGCTATTAAAAATTGCCTGGGCAGCCCCGTCGGCATTCCCATGTAGGGGCGCCTCAGACAGTAAGCAATAAACTTACTCCTCCCCAAAGAGGGGAGGCAAAGCCTGGGAGGGTGGACCTCCTAAAACTGCACAGGACAGTCCCACAGACCGGCGTAAACCAAGCCCCGAAGGCAAAGACTACCAGTCTATGGGGTGTAGTATCCATCGGAACAGATACTACACTACACTTTGATCTTGGCCAAAAGGTCGTGGGAAAATGCAATGTTCTACAAGTATTTTGCTTAATTTTCGTTTTTTGAGCGATTATCGAAACTCTAATTCAGCTATTTTTGTTTTCGTTCTAACTGAACAGGTGGACGTCAGGTTTGTTTTGAACAAAATAATTCTTTAAAATAAGTTAAAACACAAATAAACTTATCCAGGTTAGTAGAAGAATAACTTATCTTGAGAAACATTTATTTGTTGCCTATTTGTTTTTTGTTCTGTTTTTTGTTTTGTTTCAAATGCCCCAAATTACAATATGAATACGGTTAATTTCTAATTCCAGTCACCCAAATTATTTCAAAGTGAAATGGGCTTTGAGCATTGCTCCAAAACTTATTTCAAATGCTCCATTTACGGACTAATCTAGTGTTTTTACAGAAGTTAACCGTTATTTATTTATTTTTTTATTATTATTCGTTGCTTTACAAGATAAATCCTGTGCGTTTTTATTTTTTTGGAGGTGTGAATATTTTATAAAGGATTACGAGTGGTTTTACGACCTTGCCACTCGGACTTAGGGTTAGCAGTTATTTGTTTAGCTCAAAAAATCTAGAATGGCCTGGAAACGGGTTTATTTTACGTCAAATTTATATACGAAACTGATCCTCCGATTCTAAATTGTGAAATATATTTTTTTAATTGTTTTGATTTATGTACATATAAAACTACGTTACACACAAAATTATGTAGAGAAAATCGTTCATTGAAAAAAAAAAACAAAAAAAAAAACACTACTTATTTGAGAGAAAGAACGAACAGCCAGCGGAAGAAGAGAAGTTACTTACTCGTCGTGTGTTGTCGCTGTTATGGTGAAAAGGTGCGAGAATAAGAATTCTAAATGACCCTTCAACACAAGTGGCAGTATAGTTATATAGTTTATATATAGTTATATAGTTATATATATAGTTATATGTGTGTGTATGGAAACTTTGAATGAATGCCTGCTGCTAACTGTAAAAAAAAGTGGAAGGGAATGGGTGTGTGTGTATGTGGGAGGGGGGGGGGAAGCACCAGGATCGCAAAATTCATTCATTTATTCCGTCATAGTAATTCATCTCTCTGTCTCATTGTTTCTTTTCTGTATACCCCCTTTCTTTCTACAGAGTTCGGGGGGGTTTTTTCCGAAAAAGTGGAGGTTTGGGCTTGGAACACGAGGTCACAAAAATGTTCTCAAACAAATTCCTCCCCCTCCTCCTCCCCGCCACGACTACCAAAGTGACAATAAGTTTTGATTTACCACCCCACCACCACCGTCATCCATGGGTGGCAATGAACTAAATTCATTATCTGTGGTAGATGTGGTTAATAAAGGAAAAAGAAAAGAAAAAGTGCCAAAATGTTGTTTGACGGTATAGAGTTAAATGGAGATGTTCTCGTATTTTTTAAAGAAGCTTTAGTTAGTAGATACGTCCACGCTTTTCCATAGATGGCTATGTCCGTCAGTTCCCTGCGTTTAAGGTTGAAACAGCATTGCAATCGCAGGACGTGTCTTTAAAACAATCTTGGGCAAGGCGATCGCCTTGATCTTGGAGCATTTTTAAGTGAAGTTAACAGAACAAAACATGGGTAAAAAAACAAATGTGCAACAAATAAATGGCCACTTGTGCAGTTTCGTAAACGGGCAGATAATCCACAGGAAGTAAAGACCAATAGATTAAAACATTTAATAAATTTATTCATTTAATAAAATAGTTTCTCAAACAAAAAATATTTTAATAAAATAAAGTTTATTTTCAATAAAGTAACATTTTCGCCAAAAATTGTAATAAGATAATTTCTGAAGTTGAGTGATTTTTTCTTATAATTTAAAAGGTTATAAAACGAACACAATGTAATGACGGCAAAAAATTGGAACACTTTGAATTATCTTCAAAGAGGTTTTACCGTTATGAATTTTATCTAAAAGTAAAAGAAATACGTAAAAGGATTATTTAGGAATTAAACAATCACAACGCTTTATGATATTCAGCAATAATAAAAATTAAACAGATTTATTGAAATAAATTTGTCCTTTAATTTACGTATTTTTAAAAAACTTTCTGTGATGATTAATTTATTTCAATAAATCTTTTTAATTTTTATTGGTGCCGAATACCAAAAAGCGTTGATTGTTTGAT
Source organism: Sepiola atlantica (assembly GCA_963556195.1). NCBI lineage: Eukaryota > Metazoa > Mollusca > Cephalopoda > Sepiida > Sepiolidae > Sepiola > Sepiola atlantica. Next base: position 192,128,918 of record OY744519.1, on the reverse strand, counting down.
TCCTAAACAATCCTTTCACGTGTGTGTGTGTATATATAATATATATATATATATATATATATATATATATATATATATATATATATATAACTTCACTTTAAGTTAATTAAAATGCATAACGGTAAAATCCTTTTGAAGATAAATCCTAAGGGTACACTTTGAATTATCTCCCCCTGTCATTTGACTCTTCAAAATTAAAGAATTTTTTTTAGCGAACGATTACTTGGTAAACCTAGCGAACTATTACTTGGTAAACCTAGCGAACTATTACTTGGTAAACCTAGCGAACTATTACTTGGTAAACCTAGCGAACTATTACTTGGTAAACCTAGCGAACTATTACTTGGTAAACCTAGCGAACTATTACTTGGTAAACCTAGCGAACTATTACTTGGTAAACCTAGCGAACTATTACTTGGTAAACCTAGCGAACTATTACTTGGTAAACCTAGCGAACTATTACTTGGTAAACCTAGCGAACTATTACTTGGTAAACCTAGCGAACTATTACTTGGTAAACCTAGCGAACTATTACTTGGTAAACCTAGCGAACTATTACTTGGTAAACCTAGCGAACTATTACTTGGTAAACCTAGCGAACTATTACTTGGTAAACCTAGCGAACTATTACTTGGTAAACCTAGCGAACTATTACTTGGTAAACCTAGCGAACTATTACTTGGTAAACCTAGCGAACTATTGTTACTACAGCGCATTTACAGGAATCTGTCGTCGTCCAAGGAAGACGACTCAGTCAAGGTGGGGGTGGAGGTCAATGAAGACGAAAAAAGAAAGAATTTGGAATTTTTGTTGACTAACAATATGATCAAACTCCAAACTCCATTCTTCTGCTACGCAGGATCATTTTCCGATGATCCATTCAAATACAGCACATGAGGAATAAGGAGCGGGGGTGGGGAAGGGGTAATAGTAGTCGTACAAGTTCCAAATATTTCCAGATTATTCTGGACTTGCTACTACTTTACGGAGGTCACCCACTTTGTTAACAATTTATTATTATTAAAAAACAAGCGGTACTTATCCGGCGTTGCCCCGGAGTCTTTACTTTTCGCCCCCCCCCCTTTTAATTTCTTTTAAGAAAATATGGCAAACATTAAGTTCTGGTAGCAATTAAGTTTCAGAAAGACGATATGCTAAAAAAATATATACATTTTTAAGATTATGGCATGCTGAATGTACTGGAGTAAAATTTAGTATCACGTAGAAAAGGAAAAAGACTTTTTAAATTAGTAAATATACTAGTATTATCGGCTTATTTCCAAAAATGGATTTCATTGGTTAGATGCTAGTCGCTAAAAATAAGAATCGGAACTAGGTCTAATGAAAAGTAAAGTCTTTTAGCGAGTTATATAAAAATATTTGTTTCAAAACAATTTTTATAAAAATATGTTTCAAAGCATAATTCTGTTTTCGCAACAAGTTTTTTTAAAACACACACACAAAAAAACAATGAAAACATTTTACAGTCTTTATGGCACCTTGTTTCCATTACCCGTTTTTGTCGCCATATTGGAAATAAATCCATGTACTAATTCAAAAGGTGTTAAAAAGGTTTGTTGTTCTTCTTCCTATTAATATGTAATAGGAAATTGATTTTTATGCCAATACGTTCAGCATATCTAATCTTAAAAAAAACCCCAAAAAAACACGATATTTGAGCTAATGCCTTTCTGAAATATTTCACTGTCACCTGAACTTCACCATTGCCAAGAATATTAAGATTTTTGGAAAGATAATTGAATGCTGGTCGATTTTAAACTTTTTTCTTTTTAAATAGGATTTAAAATATAAAATAATCG
>OY744519.1:192111320-192121898 GCA_963556195.1 Sepiola atlantica | reverse complement strand
GAGAAGAAATCCGGTTCGTCACATTTTAGCTTTTTGCGTTTCACGATTCTTACACAAATTCTCGGAATTGAAATTACGTTTCTGCTTTTACTTTAGCCAACAGGGATAGGAATTATGTAATATGAATTCTTGGAATCGGAATCATTTAGAAAAAGGTCAAAACAAAGCTAACTGGTATAAATACGCATCAAAAGGGGTGATTGCAATTTTATTTCGGAACTAAAAATTGAATTTAAGAACAATCAATTTTATCCACAAATGTGTGCAAAATAGAGTTTTTTTCCCAAAGTTCCTGAAAAATATTCGACTATCTTACAACAGTAAACAAGACACAGCCATCTTGAAAAATGACCTCCCACTGTCATAGTATTTTTGTTTTGTTTTTCAAAATATAATGGTTTTTATACAATAAGGTGTTTTGAAATAGTGCCGAGCAGTATTTCTAAGGATTCTCCCAAAGTTATTTTTTTTATGGAAATCGCTCCAGACAAGGCATGAAGCCACTTAATGTAAATAGCCAACAAGAATGAAGACGATTATCGCAAAGACAGGAGATGCCTCTTGGCCTTAGTCTTGAAAAGGCCAAGGCTATAGCTAGGAGGAAAACAGTCAGCAGGAAGAGAGTTCCACAAGCACCTAGTTCTTGGAAATAAGCTACTGGAATAGAAAGCTGTATTACAATGAAGTATCAAAACAGCGAATTGATGGAGATCACTAGAACAACGAGTCAAACAAGCCGGAACAAAGGAAGCAGGGAATAGATCATATAACTTTGAAAAACATATGTCAATAGTATTTTTAGAAAAGACTGAGACTAGCAACATCACGGAGAGAAAGGGCGCAGAGAAGAAGAATATAAGCTATTAATAGTATTTAACACACTCAAATTCAGATGAAAAGAAAAAGAAAAGACTTAAAATGAGTGATTATTCTAAAATAAATAAATAATATTCTGTTAAATTTAAATAGGCAAATAAACAGCACAAAAAAGGACACCCTACCCCGGGTGAACTAGAAAGTGAGAGAGAGTGAGAGAGGAAAGTAAATACTACAATTTTATTAATTTCAAAATTTACTTTTATTTCTTTGTTTTTATTTTTTCCTTTCTAATTATTATAAGTAAAGAAACGTATACAGATCTTGCGGAGGGTCGTTAATTTTATTTAATCATTCTAATCAGTATTCTTGAATTAATTACATCATTCGGTATCCCAGGGACTCTTCATGCCAAATTTTGTGCAATTCTAAGTATTATTATTATTATGAGTAGTAGTAGTATTTTAATTTCGATAGATTTTGTGCAATTCTGGTCAATGCTTTTTTGGTAGTAGTATTATTTTTTATTACTAGCAAATATAGGCTCCCTCTGATCACATATTTTGGCTAGTATAGATCTCGGGAATTACACTCTTCAATCACATCTGTAATGACAACATCCAAAGGCGTCACGGCACCATTGCGAAACTTGCTTTTACATTAGAAGTGAAGCTGAAAAGCGACCAGGAGGAAGACCACTGATGAGATGGGTAGTCTCTCTGCCCATATCATCGATTGAGAACCGATGACGACACAGTTGCGAAACTTGCTTTTACATTAGAAGTGAAGCTGAAAAGCGACCAGGAGGAAGACCACTGATGAGATGGGTAGTCTCTCTGCCCATATCATCGATTGAGAACCGATGACGACACCGTTGCGAAACTTGCTTTTACATTAGAAGTGAAGCTGAGAAGCGACCAGGAGGAAGACCACTGATGAGATGGGTAGTCTCTCTGCCCATATCATCGATTGAGAACCGATGACGACACCGTTGCGAAACTTGCTTTTACATTAGAAGTGAAGCTGAGAAGCGACCAGGAGGAAGACCACTGATGAGATTGGGCAGAGACACTGCCCATATCACTGATTGAGGACCGATGACGACACTGTCGCAAAACTTGCTTTTACATTAACAGTACTGGGAGGTGACCAAGAGGAAGGCTGCTGATGAGATGAGCAGTCACGCTGCAAAATCATCTCTATAAAACAGGCCTCCAGCCAGACAAAGCCTCTGATCGTGCCAAGTAGAGATGAAAATTTATTATTGCTCAGGATTAACACAAAAGAAAAAGGACAGATACAACACTACCTCTCCCTCAGAAGAAGGAGGTAATGTCTTGAAAGATGCTAATATTGTAAACATGCACTAGGCTGGATGTTTTAGTAGTGCATGCGAATGGCAGACGTTGCAGGTGATAGATGTTCGGCCAAAAAAAAATAAATAAAAAATAAGTGGGGGCGGGTGCACAGAGGAATTTGAAAATATCTGATTTTGCATTTTGGGCCACCCGGCATTCCATTTGTCCACTTGAGAGAATAATGTTTGAGGTTTCCCCCTGCTGTGGTTATGGCTCATCCAGAGACTGCCAAATTTAACGACTGTCCAAACACTGAACACGCTGGATGGTAGATGTTTGTGTGTTCATAGATTGAGTGGGCACTGTCTAGCCATTATCTCTAGTGCGTATTTACAGTAGTCAGCTTCTGGGTGGTCGAATAGTGACCACCGAAAACAAAAAATAATCATAAGAGATCTCATTTTTGCAAGTCTGCGATTCAACCTAAGAAAACTTAATCTGTATGTGTGCGTTCACTGCACTGGGTGTGATCGTTCCTACTCGCCGTGCTGGTCCAAAGATGTTGTGCGATCTAGTCAGTGCTGCAACAAGGAATTTTCATCCCAAATAAAACCATGAGTCAAGTTTATAACAAGTAACAGGTTTATTTGTTGGAGCACCAGCGCAACACGAACACAGATCCTCACATGTGTTTGCGTTGCACTGCCGCAGCAAGACCAATAGATGGCAGACAACTGGCAGAAGTGGATAATGGTGACGACAAGCTTGAAGTGGTGACAGAATTTTGTTACCTTGGAGATGTGCTGTCATCAGGTGGAGGGTGTGAACTCGCAGCAGCTATATATCGCAAGTCTGCCTGGAGACAGTTTACAGAGCTGCTGCCAATCCTAACAAACACCTGGCAACAGCTACGAGAGGTCGTGTATATTCGTCATTTGTCAGAAGGGTGCTAATGTATGGCTCCGAAACTTGAGCTGTCTCTGCTGGGGCATTAAAGAAACTGCATCGTAATGACAAGAAAATGGTCAGATGGAATTGTTTGGTGAGGACTGTACAAAGCACACCTTTTGGGTCTCTGCTCGCACAAGTCAACTTGAAAAGCTTTGCAGACATCATACAGACGAGCATGTTGGTTGGGGCATGTTAAGTGCAGCAAGGGCTGGATTGCTAAAGTTCGACAGTCGAATGTGACAGCAGAGAAGACCACCACTAGCAGACCCAAGTTGTTTTGGGAGGACGTGGTCAAACGTGATAGGAAAGTCATGGGTATGGATTCTGTCAGGACTCACCAAAGACGAGAATGAAGGGGAAGACTTAGATCGAGACTAGACAATCAGGCCCCACTCTCATCAGAGAATTACTTATGGCTTGATTCAACAAATAAACCGGTTGATGATGAGGTTACGAAAGATATTCGTGTTCTTAGGTTGAATGGCAGACTTGCAAAATGAGATCTTTTACCACAAGTATAGATAAGAGCCCCAAATTTGCACAACTTGCCTGGAGAGACTCCCAACTTTAATTGATTGCCAGCTCTCTCAGAAAACCAAACTTCCTGTCATTCCCAGAGGCCAGGCCTTCCACCACATCTCTTGGGATTATTTATTCCTCTCATCTCTTGGATTCCAGTCTTTCTCACTGGTCACCATTCGATCACCCAAAGGCTGACTGCTGGAGATATCCATTAGAGATAACTACCAGACACTCTACTCAAGGGGGCTTATCATGGAAACAATTTAAGCACATTATTTTCCGGTCTCAGCATGATAATCTATTTTAAGAGGCATTTATTTCATTTCAAAGAGAAATAAGACATACTCGAATTCTCCCTTTGAACATCGAACACCTGCAACATCTGTGATTGCACCACTAAAATCTGCAGCCTACTACAGGTTTACAAAACAAGTACCATTTCTAATACCCCAAAAAATAAAACATTTGTTAATTGTTTATAAATCAAGTTTATGGTTTTACTTGGGATGAGAATTCTTTGTTGCAGCACTGACCGAGTCCAACGGCAACCTTGTACCAGGCACGAGTGGGACGATCACGCCCAGTGCAGCAAATGCACTCATGCATGTTCATAATATGACGAATGAACCTATATCTCCCCTCCCTAGAAAGTGTAACATCAAATTAGCTCGAATATGTTTTTTGGTTTAAGCATAGTGTTAGTGAGTTTGAATGACAAGGTTTGACCCCAGGGTCAGTTAGACCAATAAATGAAAGAAACATTTAAATGAATCGCTTGCAAACTTAGACCAAACGTAATATAGGGAATGTCCAAAATGAGAGTATTTAGATTCCTCAGATAATCTAGCCCCAAAAAATCAAGCTCCCACTCTGGATTGAGAGAAAAAATTGACCGTCTTCAAGGATATTCATTTCACTGACCTAGGACAGAAAAGATAAAGTGTAGTGTCAGAACAGATTCTACATTTTGCTCCGAGACAAAAGGCCAAAGAAGTAGATTCATTTGTCGATCTGTGAATGCGCATCAGTGTGCATTTACTGCACAGGCCATAATCATCCGCTCATTGTGCTGGTCTAAAGTCTTGGCTCGATTCAGACACCAGTTGCAGTGTCAATTATTATTATTATTTCAACTGTTAAAAAAAAATTATTTCAACTGTTAAAAAAAAAAAAAGAAACTCTTAGTACAGTATCGATATCCAGATCAAATTCTGTCAAATATTTCATTCGACAACTCTCAAAAGTGCCCCCTCAATTTCTCCCTCCTACCACTTTCTCTTAATTCATCCAACCTAATCTTAAACTGATCCACGTTATTGCTGTTCTTAATCTGATCTGGCAACTTATTCCAAAAACATTACTCTGTGAGCAAAAAAACTTAACTGGTTAACATATCTAGTTTTTGAGAACCAACTTCCAGATCTAGGAGACATACTAAAAAAATGCCCACCATAGTTAGAAATGCCATTAATTATCTTGAAAGTCTCAATCATATAACTTCTCATTCCACTCTTCAGCAAAAAGCAGTCAATTCCAATTTGTCCAATCTCTCCCTGTCACTGCACTTCTTTACTTTATTTATTAGTTTTGTCACCCTTTCTTTGTACGCCTTCCAGTTTCAATATTACATTCCAATTTCCATGTCTAGTCGCTGGAGCCCAGGCCTGGGTGCAGTAGTCTATGAGGTCTTATTAGAGCTTTATATATCCTTAACACAAAATTTGTCTCTTGAAATAATATTCCTAACCATCCACCCGATCATTCTATTTGCCCTCGATACAATAGTCAAAATATGATTATTTGCTCTAAATGTATTGTCAAACTCAACTCCCAAATCGCACTCTCCATCTACTTTGATTTCTCTGTTGTTTAGTACATATTCAACTCCCACATTCCTGGATCCTACATGTAGTACTTTACATTTGTCTAGGTTAAATCCCAATTTTTAAATGTCCTCTTAATATGATCATTTATTTAGATCCATCTGTGTTATTTTCTTTGATAAAGGTCTCCCAAGTAGTTTAACATCAGCAAACAGTTCTATTTCTGAATTTATATTGTGTGGTCTCAGTCAGTGCTGCAACAGAAGGATTCTCTCTTCAAACAAAATTACAACTCCAGTTTAAAACAAATAAAGTTTTATTTTTTGGAGGTTACAATGATATACGTTTTCTACTGAACAACAAACTTGCAAATGAGAATTCTTAGCCCATTGAAATCAAAACAAGTCTAACCGAACACAATCCATTAACTGTCTGTAGGCACACAAAACTCAACTGACCCTGAGAAGCTCAAAAAACAACTAACTGGCCCCTGCTGAAATATATACAGATGCCCAGCCTTATCTACGAACATAAAAAAAATCTACTGTGTAGGGGTTTCAGGTTTTATATCTGGACAGCTATTAAATTTGGAAGACTCTTAGTTGGTCATAACCACAGCAGGGAATCTTGTGTCTGTAGGTTACTATTTTTCAAGTAGACAAATCGAATTCTGTGTGGTCAAACCTCCAGACGAGACATATTTCCAATTTCTTGTGTGGTTTTACTCCTCTTGGTTAAATAGACCACTCGCAGCAAACCTATTATTCGCATACACCGCAAACGTGCATGTTTACAGCTCAACTGAATCTGCTTCTTTTTTTTGGTGTTCAGTTAAAGTTTTGGTTCTTGATATGACAGTTAATTTGAGCAGAACACAGACAGAATTACAATTGTCCATTACATAAGAGAGGATTACACACAATATTTCAATCATAAATCTCATCAGGCCATTCTATGATCAAAATGATTGCATCTGTGTAGCCACTCAACATATATCTTATCTATATAGATAAGTGACATTTTTCTAAAAAACACTGAAAATAGTCTATATTGATATTACAGTGATAATTGTGAAACTTTACTTACCCGGAAAAATTTGACATAAAATAGAAGGCTGTGGTGAGTTATGGTGATATCTGAGCTCCAAATTTTACATACATTCCAATTAGAAAACTATTTTTTAGTAACAAAACTATATTTTTATGAAATTAGTATTTATATATAAAAAAAAACAACCTATAAATGAAGATCATTAGTAATATGATGATCTATGTTGAAACTATAAAATAACTTCAAAAAGATTCAAAATAAAATATTTAAAAAAAACTGTTAAATTACACTTTTCAAAAAGATGCAACTTTATTTAACACTACATGCGTTAGACTTTTGACTTTTTTTATTAACTTCTAGCTAGTATACTTCTGTTCCGATAGTTTCCGTTTTTGCTGCTCCATCATTTTCTTTTTCATCTTTTGTGCTCATTGGTGAATCATTATTTTAGTTGACTTTGTGATGGTCACTTCGATCTCCAATCCTACTGCTTTTTTTCAGCTTCTTTTCTCTTCCAATTTGATTATATTTCCAATATGCTAAAATCTGAAATTTTTTTTTGCTTTTTCATCTTTCGTGCTAGTTGGTGAATTGTTATTTTAGTTGACTTTGTGGAGGTTTCCTTGATCTTCAAGTCTTCTGCTTTCTTCAGCTTCTTTTCTCTTTTAATTTTAAGGCTTCGATTATATCTCCCTCTGCTAAAATCTGAAATTCCGGAAATCTGGGAAAACCCGGAACAGTTTCATCACTGTATCCAACATATAAAGTTATCTTGTCGGATTTTTTTAAAGACAGACACAAATAACCTTTAAGCTGACAAATCAAACTTATATGACTAGCCAATTGTCATTTGTTATTGTTGTACCATGTTATTGTACAACTTGTGCAAATGTGCTCAGTACCAACATGCATAGAGTGCCATGGTTAGTGAAGTACTGCAGGGCAGAAGCCAGCTCAACTCAACTAGGGTGAACATCATTGCATCAAAATTGGTAATATATAATAAGATATTTTGCTACAATTTATTTTAAAAAGTACTTTGTCTCAGACAAATACTAATATAAAACATTTTTAAATACTCACCTAAAAATCAAAATAAGCAAGGGGAATAACTCATTTTCAATTGCAGACAAGAGTTATCTACCTTACAATTGACTTTTACTTCGGTTCTGTATAAGTTTTAAAAATGTCCAAACAAAAATTAAAAGCTAAAATGACTTCACTGCATCTCGGGCAACGACGAGTAGGTACAGTTAGGGTTATTATTGCAAAGCGATAATCGAAATTCCACCCAAGAAATACTTCAATATTTTAGTTTAGATTTAAAGTGTTTCCATACACGGTTTTTTCATGAAGTCTTGCACTACTTTTAAAATACGTTAACCCAAAACAATACTAAATAAAACTATAAACAAATATTTCAAATAATAAACATTCAGTAATTTTCACATTTGTATAATTTGAGTTATGAAACAAACGATTTAAGTAAATCAGAATAAATGGGTCAATTATAATTCACCAACTGTATCTACACGGCATTTCTCGGAACGAAAAAAAAAGACTGAAATTAATTGACTTTAAAAAGGAATGTTTAAAAACTTTATTTCAAGTGCTTGTGTAAAATAATGAAGAGTGGCAAAAATGAATCGTGGACGAGTCCATTGTAGGTGGGCCATCGAGAAAGAAAAAAAAAAAGGCGACTTGATAACTGTTAAAAAGGAGAAGGTTTCGCAGTGCAAAGAGACTTAAAAGATGGCGGTTTCAAAAACGCAAAGAGCCGAAACGCTTGGTGATCAGAGTATCGAAGTACCGGAAGAATGGTAGAGTATCGAAGTACCACAAGAATGGTAGAGTATCGAAGTACCGCAAGAATGGTAGTTTACCAATGTTTATGGCACCGATAAAGCTTTATCAGCTATGATACCCAAGCCCGTCTTGCTGTTAGACTTTTGTGTCCGCCGACTAAAAATGCGGCTGATAAGCAAGTTGGTACCGTTAAGGAATCCCCTGACTTGTACTTCATCAAAGTGCTTGTAGAACAATTGCTTCAGTTCACACTCTGATAGACAATGCAGAGCACATTGCTTTCCAATCGGATGTATATACAAACGAGTTTCTAGCGGAAACCAAGTCTGTGACCTCAGCAAGAAAAAGACTTTCATGAGACAAAAGTATGCCAAAAGATTGTTTAATATGTGTGCGTAGCTGGCGTAAACCATCCGGTGATGGCAAATAAAGAAAACCAAAGTTTTTTTTTCATATATGTTCTGTTCTTTGTCATTATTGTTAGATCTTACCGGGTCCCCCGAAAGAACGGGTAATGCAATACTTGACATTAATTGATTAATATTAAATAACAAGCAACAATATGTAAGTAATGTGGAAACTTTTCTTTAAATGGTTAAAATATATGTTTTTCGATGTTTATTTTTGCAGAAGTCAAGGGAAATAACTCATTACATGATTACTTTCCTTTAATGGTTAAGCATATTTGCTGGATAAGGGAAAATCTTTCCACTAATAATTTTTTTAGCCAGATAATTTTTTACAAAAACAAATTAAAATATATTCGTGCAAATAACCGGAAGGACAAAAAAACAACAAAGAAAATAGTCTAGACATATGTCAAATGGATTGCTATTTAGGTGGTTTGACTTTGAAAATCCATAAAATTATATTAAGAACTAAATGGTTTATTATGTAAATGTATAGCGAAATGTTCAACTTTTTTTTTATTTTTTAGTAACGAAAAATTAGATGTGATAGAAAAGAAAGATGGCATTCCATGAAATTTAAAAAGATGGGTACAGGTTGTGAGCTGGTGCATACAAAACTAAATTAAACTAAATATAACCCACTCTTACGTCTAGCAGACGTGTTCTAAAATTCATGATCCTTTTAGTTTTGAGTGAATCTTATACAGAGAAATATATAAAGATATGCACATACCTAACTTTATATAAATAGATATATACGAATAAGGTGAGCGTGAGAGAGCTACGAGTTGTCAAAAGGAAAAACCTTTTCTAAGACATGGTACAATGATTCACATACTATTTTTTGTTCCAACTCGACAACAAAAAAGTAACGCTTCATTGACCCTGGATGATACAATACCAAAAATATTTCTTTTTCACCAAACAGTCATTGTTTCTTAATGTATGGGAGGAGGTGAGGCTACCCTTGTCCATAAAATAACACCTAATCTCTCTCGCTCACACCCAAGTCTCATCTAGTAACTCCCACAAAAATTAGGAAAGGGATTCCCTTTGAAAGAAAAAAAGAAAAGAAATAATAATGGAAAAGAAAAACCTATAACCGTGAGAGGGTTAAAAGCCGGCTACCTATTTGTGGCAGTGTAAGAAATAAGATAGAGTACAGTACATAAATAAAAATATAATGAATGGCTATATAAATGCAATCGGGCTTCGAGCATAGATCTCAAACTATTAACTTGATCTCTTTCTCACAGTAATACTTTTAATATGCATTTTTATTCAACTTATTTATTCATCTATCCACTTATTTTTTTCTGTTCAAATATTTTACAAATATAATTTTACAAAACTGAAAAATCTAAATCACAGGAAACTCACTAGATGTCAAATGATATATATATATATATATATATATATATATAGTGCCTCGGGTATTTTGAAAAGAAAAAGTGCTCAATCACAAAAATGTGAGAGATAAGGGACACTTGAGCGAATTCACCGATAGATGCTACCGGTGATCTCTGAACTCCATTCTTTTATTTGTTTTCATTTTTTGAGTCGTTGATGATTTGAATGGACTCTAACGGCCTTTTTAAACGGAAAAAAGGTCAATCCAATCATGGTACATATCTGAAATATATAACAGTTTTTAAATAATTTGTATATAATATATATAATTAGAATATCATTCTAAACACTGAATATATATATATATATATATAAGTACTGTGTGGTAGGGCAGGAAAAATCCAGCAGAGTGCTCGATTAATTAAGAAATCCGAGATTTCGAAGGATTAAGAGCGTAAATATTTATTTATAAAATACACGGTACTGATGTTACATTGAATTTCTGTATTTTATAAATAAATAAATATGTATATATGTATGTGTGTGTGCGTG
>OY744519.1:192096320-192108820 GCA_963556195.1 Sepiola atlantica | reverse complement strand
TTAATATAAATCACTGCATGTCTTATCCCCCTGATGAGAAAGAATCTTTTTTTGAAAAGCCTAGAATTAAGAGATATTTAATTCTTAATTGAACATATTAAGATATTAAAGAAATAAATATGTTAAGTATTGAATAATATTTTTGTTTTGGACTCTTCTCCTCCCTATTATATATACTAGCAAATATATGCTCCCTCCGGTCGCATATTTTTGCTAGGCTGCCGCATCAGAAATGAAGGCTCACGCATAAGCCAATGGAGCCCCAGTCATATTTCTGTGGTGGTTAGACATTGATTTTCTGTGTTTATGACCAAGATTATTTTTAGTTGAACATAAAGGAAAAAAAATTCGATCCTACCCTGATTTTTGTTGTACCCTCGCCCATAAATAGAAAGACTTGTAGTTTAAAAAGAAAGAAAAAAATTTTTTTGTACCCACCTCAATTTTTTTATATTACCAGTCATAGAAATATTTTTTAGTTAAGAAAAAAAAAAATTTTTTTTTTTGACCGCCTTCACCCAATTTTTTTATCCCCCCCCCCCCATACATGTAAATATTTTTAATTAAAAAGGAAAAAAAAAAAACCTAACCCTAACTGTAATGATGGGGTCAAAGTTAGCGTTGGTCCTAAAATGAAAAAGCACCAAAAAATCAAATACAGTGAACACAGTGTGTGTGTGTGTGTGTTGTTTAATGACCTTTTTTTAATTAAACAATTTGATTCTACAATCAGTTGTATAGTTTTCCAGTACAATGTGTTAGTTTATTTTGTTGACATTAAAGAAAAAAAAATCACATCTTTTTTTTAATAAATAAAACATGGAATCATAAATTCTGTTGAGGTCGTGAAAAAAATGATAATATTGGATATGAAAGTATTAAGAAATCAAATACAGTAAACACAAAAAGTTTTTTTAATTCTCGGAAAGAAAAAGTTTACCTGAACTGTGTGCGTGTGTGTGCGTTTTTATATAGTAATTTTTAAATCAATTATTATTTTAATTAAACAATTTGATTTAATAAATTTGTGTTTTAAAACATAATGGCTAAGAATAAACAAACTTAGGACGGTTTTAAAAATGGAAAACTGAGCACGGTGTTTGCGAGCGTTGTTGTTTACATATTTAACGTCCCACATTAACGTCGGCTGCTTAATCAGATCGCCATATTTAATTACCGGAGGGAGGGAGGGAGGACACCACTGATTAAACAGCCAATCGGCTGCTTAATCAGATCGCCATATTTAATTACCGGAGGGAGGGATGACACCACTGATTAAACAGCTAATCGGCTGCTTAATCAGATCGCCATATTTAATTACCGGAGGGAAGGAGGACACCACTTATTAAACAGCTAATGACTTTGCAATTTTAACAGTACTCGCGTTGAAATGGTTTAGAAAACACGCCGGTTATGATGAAAATGGCTTTAATTAATTGTATAAATAATGTTTATTAATATAACCTTATCGGAAAATATTGTAAATACATATGTAAATTGGATAATAGCAGTTATAAGTGTATATTTGTAAATATGAATTTAATTGAAGGTTTAAAGGAATGACTTATGTTAATGGCAACACCCATCTGGTGTCTGAACAACTTTTGATGACAGTATATAAAGAATTTCAAAAAGATTAGTTTCAGTAAAATAGTCATACTGGAGTTTCGGCTTCAGACAGACAGACAGATACATAAACTCCATTATTAATAGATATATATATATATATATATATATATATATATATATATATATATGACAGATTTATTTTTAACAGGCCTTTGATTGGTCCTCCATAAGAGAATTGGGCATGTTTGTCAGTCTTGATCAAAGTCATCATCTCCAGGCTTGGCGGTCGCGAAGATCAAAGTTTGCAATACACAGGGCTGCACAGTCGCGTTTACACAGCTAATCACAAGACAGCTTTGGTCTTTCAGCCTGCCGACTTGATGCGATGGACATGTCTCTGACACAGGAGATCCAGCTGGAACCTCACTTTATATGGCCAAGCCATCTCATCCTACCCAGCCTAAGGACATCAGATATTTCTTTCATGCCAAGCTTAGAGAGAAGAGTCTCGGGGTGAGTGTCGTCTTCCGGCTTGACATGGCAGATCCATCTAATCATGGCTCTTTCATTGCGCTGAAATCTTTTGAGAATGCTCACCGATGCAGCCCATATCTCGGAGCCATAAAGCATGACACTTCTCACACAGCTGGTGAACACCTTTCCTCTAGTCATGACGGTCAGATGCTTATTTGTTAAGATGATCAAGAGTTCTCTAAAGACCTTTCAGGCAGATTTGCATCGGGTAATGGTAGCAGTCTCACAATCACCATCAGCTGAAATGGAGTCACATAGATAGAACTCAGCTACAGCTTCCAGTTCGCTATCCACAACTACGACCTCTTTCACTGGCCTACCGTCGATTGGTCTAGCTGTGCCCACACAGCGAGGACACCTGTATTGCTGATTCGGTCGAAGTAGGAAACTGATTCTGCTGCATCTTTTAGGGACCCAGTAGAAACAGACGGGGCAGAAGATGCAGTTTCTCCCTGTACAAGGGGATTTTCCTGATATTCTCATGGAGTTCAGGTTAGGACCAGTAATCATTACTTTTGTCTCAGCCATATTGACTCGGAGGCTCTTGTCCTCCATACTATTCTTCCAGGAGGTGATACATATATATATATATATATATATATATTATATACATAGATGTGTACGTGCGTGTGCACACATTCCCATTAGATCACTAAAGTTAAGCAACGTTGAGCCTGGCCAGTACTAAATCGGTGACAATTTGTGAACATCAGGCACTGTATGTGGCCTGGAGAGGATATGGGCACTACCAGGTTCTATCATGCCCACAGAAAAGTTAAGTCAGATAGAGTATCTGCCTGACTCCTCAAGGAAGTTCCCATACGTTATGGGCAAAAAAAAAACCAAAAAAATAAAAATAAATAAAAAACACACGAAAAGAAATCTCGAAATCGAGACAGAACGGAACTGAGACAGCAGATCTTTAAGAGATAAAAGGGTCACCTCAACCACCTACTACAGAAACGGACACTAATGAGCAACACACACCTTATCTGTCACCCTCTATCGTCCTTCACCAAGTCTTGAAAATCTACTTAATGTGAAAATATATTAATACTAGCTGTTAGTCACATTAATTCATAATTCAAGATTTTGTTATAACTTTTTAGGCAACCAAATGTTTAAATGGAAAACAAACTGCCGATTGTACCGTAATTCAAGGTTTACCTTCTTATAATACTAATACCGAGGTATCAAAGAAAACAAAGATATATAAAAATTCTAATACCACTCGAATCTAATCTATTAGAAATGGTTTATTTATTTGCTTGTACGTTTTATGGCAAACTAATCCGTTTGATGCTGAAACAATACCTATGTTAAACAATCCATTGATTGGTTTTGACTACTTATGTAATTCTATTATAGCAACTTGTAGGGATGAGCCCAGAGAGACTGCTTGGATGTTTCAACGCATCTTCTTAGCTATCGTGTGAGACAACGTCATGTACATTTTCACATCATCCTTTAACGTCTAAATCTTCATGAAGAAAATAAAAAACAACTTTGCCCTCGTGTGGAGGCAAGTAACTATGGATTCATTAGTTATAAATAAAATAATTACAGTTCAAAAAAAAAAAAAAAAATTAAATACTTAAAGTAATAAAAATAAAACGCATAGTAAACTACCACCAGTAAGGAAATGAAACATTAACGATTCTGTATAATTTGGGTTATTTGGACTACATTTCTCATCTTGAGTGTTATCATCACGTTTCGGCCGCTGTAACCTCCGGCCTTCTTCAGGTGTACCTCTTCGGACTCTGGAATATTTCTGTCGAACTCGGGAATCTGGAGGGAATTTCGAACGGAACCCAAGTGGGTAGCAATGACACATGGCACAGTGGATATAGTACTAAGTTAAATTCAGTTTTAAGTGATAGTCATCTGAAGGTTCAATCCTCAGTGTGGGCGATACGAAGAATTGCGAATTACTGAAGACTTCTTCTAGTCATAGCTAACAGAACAAGAGCATGCTACCCCCGTGGATTAAATAAAGGGTTCCGTTCGAAATTCCGCCCAGATTCACGAGTTAGACAGAAATATTCCAGAGTTCAAAGAGATACACCTAAAGAAGGCCGGAGGTTACAGCGACCAAAATCCAAAACGTTGTGATGATAACACTCAAGATGAGAAATATAGCCCGAATAACCAAAATTATTAAAATTATCAATCCTCATCTCAAAAATTCAGAAATAACGATTCTATTAACTTTAAACTTTCTTCTTGATCTTAAAATCTGTTCGAGTAAACATTATTCGCTATTAAGGCAGCTGATAACTTTATTTACTTTAATAATACCAAAGCCATACATATAAGCGATTCATCGATTGACTTTGCTGTTTTATGGCAAATCAACCCTTTTTATATACAATACCAAATAATACTGAATACAAGAATATAACCGGTTAAATTAAATGGTTCATTTAATAAAATTTGACAACATTTTTATTGCCCCAAAAAGTATGGACTCCAATTTCTTTTAATTATTCCATTATTAATTGATCTCAACCAATTAAAATTGCACCAACAAGTTCCTCATCATGTCACACTGTAAATGATTCATTATAAACATACGCTCTCATTTTACTCATACCTTTCCCTAACAGCATTAGTGAGTAAATTACTGCAACAGATCTGACAGAATTAGAACTCTACAAACCAATTCCATCGACCACAACAATATGCATTAAACCAATTACGCATGATCCAAATTTCAATTAGGAAAAGATTCTAGCTATTAATCAATCCCTCTAAGGATCTACTCAACCATCCACCCATCACATACTATTTATGAATCTACATGAACTATAAAAAATATCCAATTAAAACAATTGTATCAAATTATTTTTTGATATAATGCAAAGGTAACCATATTGTCAAAGGACAAAAAAAAAAAAAAAAAAAAAAGAGTTGACATTTTCTTTTTATGGCCTCGACAAAGAATTAGCCTGACTCAGAGATTCTTTCAAAGCATTCCAACACAGAAGTGTGTGATTTCTATTTTGGTTAACTAAATATTCTATTTGCAAGATTCTGAGTGACTTTTCTAAAGACTCAAATCTGACAGGCCATCAACCATTTTCTCAAAGAAATAAACAGAGTTGCTTCTTCACAGGAAAACCCATTTTGGGGAATTTTTTTTTTTTTTAACAAGCCAAATCTATTTTATTTAATGAGGAAGAGGGAGTGTACCTCAATAGTTACAAACAAAAAATCTTGGTATATTTCAAGGATCTTTATTTCCAAGATTTTTATTTACATCTAAAAAAACGAACAAAAAAACAAAACTTTTTCACATCCTGGTTGCCGTCATTTTTACGTTTCAAACACTCTCCAACCTTCGTCAAGTGTATTTTGTCGTAGTCCAGTCATCGTCATCACCAGTTTAATATCCTAGATTAGTAGATGACCAAAAGATATTCCAGAATGAATCCTACCAATATATCTTAACCAACAACTTTATCCACCTGGCCAATGTGTCCTCAAGGTTGTGAGTTCAATCCCTTGTAAAGGAACAATTAACCGGTACTAGACATCTAAAAATGTAAGGAACACAGAATAAGATAAATCTATTTGAATATCTTATAAACTATAATTGGATTTTATAACCTATATTGGATACTATATTTGGATATTTTATAATTAGTAATCTACTTAAAATAATCTATTTTATAATCAGTAATCTACTTAAAATAATCTATTTTATAATAGTAATCTATTTAAAATAATCTATTTTATAATTAGTAATCTATTTAAAATAATCTATTTTATAATTAGTAATCTATTTTATAATAGTAATCTATTTAAAATAATCTATTTTATAATAGTAATCTATTTGTTTTTTACTACAACAATAACAACGAGCAGTGTCATTATTTTCGTCAATTTTAAAATTATCACCGATATTGAAAGGTGTTTCATCCGCCCGTGCTGGAATCAATCAAGAGGTAGCCCCTCAAAATCCATGCTACACCTCACCACAACCAAACCTCATCACCCCCTTCCCTCTCTCCACCCTAAGACAAATTCACTAACACTCCCACCCCTCCCCTTTTTCACTCACAGCCATCCACATTCATTTTACTCCCTGCCACCGACTTCTCTCAACCCGGACCTTGGTCCTGTGCTCCCAGTAGTGGCTACTACTACTTCTCATTAACCCATCATGTAAACCCAATATTTCTATGTACTTGCATGACATTTTTATTAAAATTATCATCCTGAGGAAGTCTTACAAATACAGACGAAACGTTGATGAATACATAAAAAAAAAAAAAAACATCTTTTGGTTTTTCCTTTTCCCATTATATATATATATATATATATATAATATATATTACATGCTATCTATCAGTATGTTATCTATCAGTATGTTATCTATTTAAAAATCGAGGAAGGGGGGGGGGTAATCAGGTTAAAGACACTCATACCCTGAAATATAATTTGGAACTTTCAATTAGCCTGTCATTAAATAAGATACAACTTTCAAAGAGCGTAATCTTTTTTTTTTTAACAATTTTTTTCTTTTTCTTTATTGAAATATAGGATTATTTATTTTAAAAAGATAAATACATTGAATGCGGTCAGCAGTTTAGAAAACAGATGAAGACGATGCCAAATGTAAACGCAGTGCTGATAAAGATGGAAAAATATTTTATATTAATTATAATCGTAAGATTATCAAAAATCGGAAAGTCAAGTATTAGAAATATAAAGCTGGATTTAGGGGATAAACAGGCGACAGCTTAGGGCTTCATCATAATCCAATGGGGACTAAAAGACGATTATAAGATTTACTACACGCCATGGCAGAGGTGAAAGTAATATCAATCACAAATGGCAGTTAGATATGCATTTTTATATATAAGTCAAAATTAACTTACCGACCCATTTGCCATAATAGAGTGTTTGTTAATGGGTCAAGAGACCAGTGTTCAATCCTCGGTCCAGTCATAGCAAAGACAGTATCTGTTCTATTGCAATAATACCATTCTTTCATGGATTACATCTCCGTTTTTACAGGAGCTAGATAGTGTAGTATCTGTTCTTTCGTCAGGATACCATCCTCCTAGGCATTACCTCTTTCTTTTTAGTAGTAGGGGGAAAATATATTTACCGTCGTCATATAACCCTCCCAGGGCCCTGCAGGGATTATCTTTTTATGGGGAGGGAGGGGTTAGTGATATACTAACAAAAATATGTGATAATAGTTGCTTCTCTTGAAATAACATTTATAATCCTTGGTAATGGCAAAATTATCCGAGTTATCACCTTTGGACTGATATCCGAATCATCTCTCTGCGACTTATTCTGACCAACATTATAGAGTATACTTCCAGTCCCGAAGTAAGAACTTGTTCCACAAATGCACAAAATTTAGAACAAGATCTTTCTGGCTAATCTTCTAAAGTCATCAGACGTGGCCTGACCAGCTGGCCATCATTCCATGCCCTGTACAAACTCTGATGTTGCGTCCACCTACCACGTTTTCTGGTAGGAGTCTCATAGAGTCCAACAACACAAATGTAAGTAATATTTACTTAAACATTGTTCACGCATACGTCTTTATAGATTGTATTGAGACAGTAATGTATTCTTTCTTTGGTATTAATGTATGTTGTTCTCACTTCATATATTATATTGTATATCACCATATATGTTCCCCCCCCCCACACACACACACTTTTATTTGGATTATTTGGACTACTGTTCTTACAGCGTTTCAGCCTGTATAACCTCCGACCTTTATCAGGTGAATCTTATCGAACTCAGGAATCTGTACAGAATTTTGAACGGAACCCTTTATTTAATCCACGGGGGTAGCTTACTCTAGTTCTGTCAGTCATGAAGGGGTAGAAGTCTTGAGTAATTTGTAATTGTATTCTTAGTATGACCCGTACTGAGGATTGAACCTTCAACCTCCAGAAGACTAGCACTTAGAACTGATTATTACTTAGCACTTATATCCGTTGCACCACGAGTCTTTGCAGACTAATCCAAATGATACAAATCATCAATCCTCATCTCAAAAATTCAAAAACATAGCCCCTGTCATGTTTGTCTTCGGCAAACAGTTTATATGAAACTAAATGTGCATTTGTTTTATTCCAATTGCTTCTCCACCATTGTCTTTCCTTTTTCTTCTGACCCTTGTGTGTGTTATCCACAGTAACACAAAAAAATGGCGGTTTCAAGCTCAGGAAAGATATACCCCAAACCCGCGGTCGCTAAAAATGTAAACGCTCGGATATAATATATCCGCTAGATTAACACATCTAACCAATCATGAGATTTATTAAAATGTAATCCCGAATCAAATTAATTAACCCCCTCCCCCATTTTAAAAAAAAATAAATTCTTTTATTTAAGAGTTAGCAGTGGATTTAGTAAGTTTAGGGAACTTCTGCCATTACTAACCAGCAGAGCGCTACCACTATCAACCAAGGGAAGAGTCTATCAGGCGGCATGTGCACGCAGTGTGATGTATGGAAGCGCAACTTGTCTAATAGGAAAACGTGTGCAGAAAAGAAGGCTTTGATAGTATGGCAACATTGAAAAAAATGAATGAGAGTTCTTGGATTAGTAGATGTAGAACAGTTGAGGTAGCAGGTCCAGTTCACAAGGGAAGGCCAAGTAACATGGGAGGAAGTGATGGATAGAAAAAATAAAGACCTGACAGAGATAGGTTAGTTTGGAAGTTAATTTTTAAAAGTCATGCAACGCATGTCAGCATGTAAATATGATGAATATTCTCCTGTAAAGAATAGCCAGTAGATAAAAGGGTCACATGGAAAGGTCAGACATCATATAATACCACATTGACGTCGACGTAAATAAATACTTTTGTATCAATCGAAAATGAACCCGATATATTCATGGGCACATCTACTAGTGATAAAGTAGCCAGTTGAACCTCACCCAAGTTAAACAAACTGAAGCTACTAAAAGAGTATATAAGTGAAGCAACTAAAATTGTACAGATTCCAGAAAAAATAATCTACCAGAAAAAATATGATAGTACCACTCATATCTTATTTTGTGAAGCTTTTCTTTACAGCCTTCTTGTGCATGACTATAATAAGTTGAATGACTATAAGTTGAATGACTATAAGTTGAATGACTATAAGTTGAATGACTATAAGTTGAATGACTATAAGTTGAATGACTATAATTTTGTTTTTGAATTTGACATGAAAATTGATAATTCATATTATTTGAACTACTATTCTCATCTCGGTTCTTATTTTTGCAACATTTCCAACGTTCTTCAAGTGAATCTTTTCGAACTCAGGAACCTATACGTAATTTCGAGCCAAATCCTTTATTTAATCCACCCGGTTGGATTATTCTTGTTCCATCAGTTCTGACCGGAGAGAAGTGTAAACATTTAAATTAACACTTTTACCTTGGCTGACAGAACAATCTATCTCCATGGATAGAAAAAAAGCGTTTGGTTTGGAATTCCGTATAGGTTCTCGAGTTCAAAAAGATACCTGAAGAAGGTCGAAGATTACATCAGTAGTCCAATTAACTAGACTATAATTTTATTTATATTTTTCAAGAAGGGAAGATAATAAATGATTACTTTGATTCTTCTTGTAGATCGTTGCAGCATGTTGTTAAGAATAAAATGCACTCAATTCTTTTCAGAAAATACTTTATCATCGAGACAGAATTATTTTCATAGCATGCCATTTTAAAAAAAGACATAACTGTATTTCTTCATACAGAGTTACTTCCCTTCGATTGGAACAAAAAATATTTTGAAAAGAAAAGCAAAATAAATTGCAAATAAATACACTATTGGGCAATGCCGGGGACATACTACAGCTAGTACTATGTCTTATTTGTAAGATTTTGATTTTAAATAAGACTAACATTTTCAAGGCCTTGAATTGTTTTGTTTAGAATTCAAAACAAATAAAGTGATATATGATGAAAAATGACCAACGTTTGTCATTAAATCGTAGAAGCTTCTTTTTTTTTTTAAGTTATCCACCATTTTAAAGATTTTTTTATATTTCTTCTTTTTTTTTATTAACATATCTTACCTCCGTGAAGGGAGTGTGTTTGTGTAGAGCTTAGCGTCCATATCGCTTGACCAAATCGTAAAACTTGGTTGAAATTGTCACGGTCCAACTTAGAACGGATTCAATTTTGGGATATCTAGGTCAAAGGTAAAGGTCACAGAACAGGTGGAAGTCACACATTTGGTGATAACTTCGTTTCTGTTCATCGTAGAGACTCACTACTTGGCCCATATTGTAGCTTTAAATGACCTTGACCATAAAAAGTTCGGTCATGGTAAAAATTTTGACAGAATTTCAACTTCGGATTTTTCCAAATTTGATAGATGAACCTGAAGCTCTTTGATAACACTAAACATCATGCAAATTTTCAGCCTGATCAGATAAATAGTTTTTGGAGATATCAACGTTTCTATAACATAACTTTGGGAAATACTTCATACAATATGGAGAAGTAAGGTTCAGATAAGACTTTGGACCATCTTTATGTTGTCAAGCAGAGGTAAACAGTTTCACAACTTGTTTATAATGTATCACTTTTTTTTTTTAGAACTCAGCCGATCTTCCGAGAACAATGAAAGTGCTCCCACTCTGCCGCCCTGACTCACAACAATTGTTGCTTCCCCCCATTATGCAAATACTTATAAAATAAACACCAGCTACATAGATACAAATTAACCTTCTACAACAACTTGCAAATGGAATCGTCCTTGATAAATTTAACCGACTGTATTTTGGCAAATTGTCAATTCTGGCAGGTTGCATGCATGCCCACTTTTGTTGTCATCGGCACCAAAAGAGTTAATACATTAATAACATTGCAGTTTATTGGATATATATATATATATATATATATATATATATAATCAGCCTGTATTAATTACATGCCACCATGCTCGATTCACAGACAGATGGCTTACGCCAGGCGTTTTTGGCCTGACACCAACATCACTCGAGATAAGAGCATTTCATATATTAGTTTCCACCTTTTCATTTTTAAGAAATCTTATTTGACGTATTTTAAACATCTGATGATAGTTGAGATTTGAAACTACAGTTTTAACAGTCATTTTACTTTTGCTTTTAATTTTTTTTTTACTATCATTCAACTCTGGTTTCCACATTGAGCACTTTTTTGTTATCATCCGACCTAGGTTTGAATAGTTTGAAGTTTATATATTGAAAGGAGTGCTATCCCCTACCAGATGCAATAACAGTATAAGGATTACTCTGCACCACCGCCAGCAAGACAAACTGCACAAGCCACCCTGTTTCACGAAACTCATGCTTTAACCAAGTGACAATCCCACCAATCACCCGAAGCACCATATTTGAACGAGGGCAAAGAACTCCAGAAGTCTCCACTGCTACTGGAGTAAAAAATAAATCTGTTTGCAACTGAATATTTGAGGATTTATTAATGTTTACTCTTTCGTTATATGCAAAAAAAAAAAGAAAAAAAAAAGTGCTCTGAGCGGCACCTCCCCAGATGTGGCAGCAGTACTCCATCTTCAGACGTATCCGACATTTATATAGGTACAAGATTGTATCAGGTATTTTCTGGAGCAGTAGAACGATCCAACCATTTTTACAGCAACCTTAGCAACAGATTGGATATAAGTCTTCCATTTTAGAGCTGAAGTGAAAGTCAGTCCAAGGAGCTTATAAAAACAAAGGGCTTTCTCAAGAAGATGGCCATCACTTAAAGAGTGAAGGTTGGAGAAATTGTCTAACTCCAACTAAAAATTTTAAAATAAGTGACGAAAACTTTAAAAATAAGTGATGAATGATGAATTTTGATACCTGGGAGGGGGGGGGGTATTTTTTTTTTATCATGTATCAGTTTCTTAAGCCAGAGTTGAACATTGTAAAATTTCAAGAGTCAAGTGTTAGAGGTAGAGACTCCAGTTTTACTTGAAAAACTTTTCATCTTAGCATGAAATCCAAAGAAAAGTGATGCACAAATGGGTTAAGATCTGTCATACATGCAAGATATTAATCACAACTAAATAAATTGATACTTAACTTTTCCTTTTGTATTTCATCATTTCTTTTTAATTTCCTTTTAAAGTTTGTAAGTAATAGACTTTTTAGAAAGTATACTTAATCATTTAATATTGATTAAATGTAGTTTTCTGATACCATTCAAATTCGATTAGATCTATATTATTTGAAAGAAATCAAGCACCAATATACCCATAAGATGCCGGCTTAAACAGAACCGAGAGGGAGAAGATAACGAAATACCGAAGTCTTATGTACGACATGAAAAGAAACTGGAATTTTAGGAAGATCCCCATCATTCCAGTAATTATAGGAGCAACCGGGCTCATGAAAAAAGAATTTGAAAAACTAACTGACGAACCA